>JARHVA010003331.1:2030000-2048515 GCA_037957365.1 Torreya grandis | reverse complement strand
CATTCAAAAAATAATGGGTCTAATGAGACCACAAACAAGGGTCATGTTTTAAATGCCACATAGTTGAAGGGACATGACTTAGTCAAATGTCAATAAAAATTAAGGATGATGTACTAAAAATATCCATACAACAAATAATGAAATATTCAAATGTCAAATAAAACATACATAAGGCGTGGGAGCCTCAAACAAAGGAGCATATTCAAATGGCTCAAAACAAGTAAGACAATAGGAAGGTAAGACACTCAAGGAAGTGCAATAAAGGAAAATCATAAGAAAACCAATGTAAACATATCATAGTAACTCATGGATCAAATGTGTTAGCAAAAAATGTTAAGTGAATAGAATATCAAGTACCATGTGAAAGATGTAATCATGGATAAAGGCATGTGTAAGTACATAAATCAACTCAAAACATGATAATATAAAGTGACCATAAAATTATATAAACTTGGATGTATCATGATCAAGTAAGGTATATGCCCCTAGCATCTTGGTGATGTGAGTAGATGGAAATCCCAACATCTAAAAAGTGCCTGTATCACACTCAAAATATGTGTGAAACACACATTATATATAGAAAAATATTGATATTCCATCTACGAACATGGAACCAAACAAACATATATGCCAATGAGATAATAGAACATGTAAATTATAAAAATATTTTTAGAGTTTTTGAATGTTTTTGATTTTTTTTTGGGTATTTTGGGATATATGAAAAGGAAATATCATCCTATGATCTCATCCAAAGGATGGTCATAGGTATTGATTCAAGTAGACCTCTTAATGTCTCTAGCAATAAGGTATTATAGGTTTGTCATTAAGAATTTATATCCTTCTTAATCCTTATATGAACCTAGAAACACTATTAATTCCTTCCTAAAATTGATCGTAAAAGTTTATCTTTGCATGAAATGGATGTAAACAAACTAATAAGAGTCTTCTTACCTTGTTTTACCTCCTTGGTCTCTCAAAAGGCCTTGGTAGCCTTCTTGATATTGATTGCACCTTATTTGAGAGATAAAATTATTTCCAACATAGCTCTTAAAACTTATAAACTATGCTTGAAAAAACATCCTTACTACTTTGTATGTTTTTCCAAAATCTTCCTTTAAAAATGATCTTGGTTCTACACACACACACAAAAAATAAATATTGTTATTTTGTAAGATATGCCTATTGAATAACAAATTTTATACAATATATTCTAGTCCTCAACATGGATTTTTTATCTAATATTTAATGTTCATTGGCCTTATTAGGGTTCATTTCAAACATTATCAGACTTATCAAAACTCATCTATATGCTTAAATATCCCTTCTCTACCAAATTCCAATAAAATCATAGAATTATGCCTTTTAGCCTATTACCTAACCTTGCAACCTAGTTATCTAGATATAAAATTATACAATGGGATTAATTAGACTTTAAAACACACTAAAATTTTCATAAAAATTAATATTTATCCCTCTTACAAATTTATAAACTCTCTTAAGCCCTCAAAATGGAAGTTATGTTCATTTCTTGACTTCTCAAAACAGGGTTTTCTAGAGATTTTTTGACTATAATAAACCTTATTGCATATGACTAAAAACCATAGAATAATCATATTAATCTTTAATACTCTTCATAAACTTCAAATATTAGTGGTTTAACTTATTTAAGTGGAATATTCCCTTACACAAGCTTTAAAATACAACAAGAGACCAAAAAATAGGGTTCTAGTCCTAATATACAAACCTGTAAACCCTAAAAACTTGCGTAAATTTTATCCCAAAACACTAAATAATATTAAAACCAGTTATATAATCTCTAAAATATCTTACCCTATCTCACTTAAAAAGTTTCATGCCTTTTATAAGTCTATGTCCTCAGGTTATAATACTTTTAGCACTCTCAAGCCCTATTTTAGACCTAAAACACAGGTTTGTGTACACATAGTTCTTAATATATCTTATTCTAAAGATTAATTTGAAATAAAAACACTTGCATCTTCCTTAAAAACAATATTTTTAATCATTCTCAAAAGTTTCATTGGTTTTTAAAGGTTAAAATCTCTATCTAGAGGGTTTCTAGTACTCAAAACCCTAAAATTGGTTCCTATACGGTCCAGGAGCTAACAAAAATCTATGATTTCACTCCTAATGATTATTTTAAATTTTTTACACTTGGTATTATTTATTAATACCTTTTATTAAACATTTAAAATCATTATTAAATCTTGAATAATCTCTTTTTAATTAAAAATAGGAATTTTCCTTTCTAACTGTCACATTTGGAAAATCTTCTTATAAACCATCCTCTATTTTGTTTATGAAAAAAGCAAGAGATCATCCTCCAACCTACTCATCAATACATAGAAATTAAATATGTATACCTTATTTTATTGAGATCATAAATATATTGGTATAGAGAATTATATATTGTAATAAACATCCTAAATTTTGTTAAGTCTTGTTTTGAGACCAAAATCCTAGTAACAAGCTAAGACTTATGCCTTGTTTAGTCCTCCACCCATGTTGGAGGCTTCTTGATAGAATTTGAGATAAAATTTACATTGAATTTGTCAAGATCCTGCTGCCCACTAAGGGCACACTTGATTACCTTTGTATTAGCAACTAAACACGGAATTTAACTAGAATGATAAGTAACTAGAAATATGAAACAACACAGGATATGAGAGACAATACCCAATTGTATTAATACTCAATCAGAAGAAAATACAAAAAAGAAGATGCCACACTTATTCTTCCCCACAAACTCTAGAGCTCCCACACTTTCTAGGGTTTCACCTGTAATTCTCCTTCAATAGTTCACTCTCTCAATCATGGTCACAACAATCAACTCAAACACAGAGTTGTTGTTCACACCTCCACCAGTCAGTAACAACGCTGCCAATAAACCAAGTACACAACCATACTCCAAGTAGATCTTCCCTTCTCTTGCTGCCACCTTGCAAGTCAACAAGACCTTACTTACCATGTAGATATCTCTACAACCTAAAGAACCCTTGTCCTTGCCTCACCAAGTCCTCATGATTCTTCAACCAGTACCCTGATGGATCTCCTAGTAGAACTTGCACAACCTGCAACTCTTCCTGATCATAACACACTCATCACCCCTTTGGAACTAGGAGGAGCTACTCTTGCTCTCTCTTCAAAGCACAATGGCTTTCTAGCACACTTTTTACAATACAGCCCATGAGTCTATTATATAGATCTCATGCATACAATAATTAGACATTCTTAATTACAATAATTAGACTCACAACTCAAGACCAAAAATAGTCTTTACATGCAAACTGCCTGTCCAAAAATAGACCAGTTCAGAACCCGCATGCAAACTGCATGCACACATAGATTGCCGATGTTGGATCCTTCTTGACCGATGTCAGCTGACTTATAATTGACGTCAGTTGCTTTTGCACTGTAATATGACTGACATCGGTTGATCAGACCGACATCAGTTGCCCTATAACTTGTTTCTGCAACTCAGCAACCTCCGCAACCTCAGCAACCCCCTTCCCTATTTGCATCAGTGAAGCTTTTAGCTCCACAACCTAACAATCTCCCACTTGGAGATAAATGGCTACACTATACCTATACCTGTACACCGTCTAATTTATTTCCTGGCTTGTATCCCTCTTCAAGCTCAATCTTGAAGACTAACCACCACACAACTTGTGGGTGCAACCTCTTGTCATCCAAGTAACCTACCACAGTCCAAAACCTAAAAACTCCATGTAGTGAAGACCTTGACCCTACATAACAAGTTAACCTACTGCTAGTCCCCTCTCAGATACCTGAGAATCCACTGAACTGCCCTCTAGTGCTCCTTTCATGAATTGGCTACGAACTCTCTGACAACTCCCACTGCTTGGGAAAACTCAGGTCTACACTCGACCTCATGTGATTTCGAACACTATTCTAAGCTCAGCTTGAAATATCCAACCCTTGGTGTGCTTACTGGTTCTGCATCTTGCGTATTGAACCCTCACCAACACCTTCTTCACATCAGCTCCCATTGGAGACAAAATCAACTTGTGATCTTCCATGTCTCTTATGCCAAAGAATTTTGCTGCTACCCAAAATTCTTCATGACATACCTCTGAACTAACCTTACCCTTAGCTCAACAACTCCCTATATGTATGAACCTTGCAACAAGCATACCATCCACATACAGTAACAAGATAATGTTGTGACCATCATCCACCCTGGTAAGACAAACACAATAGTTACACTGACATTGACTAAAGCCCCTGCTTTGTCATCCACCTGTCAAAACCTGTACCACTGTCTTGCAGCTTCCTCAAGACCATATACCCCTGGCCTTCCATCTCACGTATCCATCCACTTCTCTTCTTTAACTTGGGAATCCATTCATCTGTCAGTGCTTTCATCCCGGTTGGCAACTCTACCAAATCTCCCGCTTGGTTTTCTTCTGAAGAATTTCATGCCATGCTCCCACTATTTCCTAGATTCTTCCTATATTACCTCTTCACATCTTCTTGGTTCTTGACCATTAGTAAGCAACAAGTAAGAAGGTGAACAAAGAATATGAGGTCCACTTACCCTTTTCAGTCCTCCATATGGGCGTTTGAGACTCTTTGACAGCTTGCTGTCCATCCAACATCCATTCTAGTGACCAAATCTCGGCCATCTCCCAATCTACACCCAACCGATGTTGGTTCCCTACGACTGACCCTTACTACCGACATCGGTTCCCACTGACCAACCACCGATGTCTTGTTGTCGATGTCAGTTACTGTCTGACCGATGTCGGTCTTAAACCTGCCTGACACCACCGACTCTGCTGATCTACACATGACCAATGTCAGTGCCTGCCTATTCAACGTCAGTTCCTCCTAACTGACACTGGTACCTATGTTCACCTGTGAGTGATGACTTTTTACCTGTGAGCTCCTTTTGGATCAAACCCTTGTCCATATTAACATAGCCCTGCTCAGAATAATTTAGTCCCCTCAGCTGATCTCTATCCGTCATCTCCTCCATGAACACCAAGGCTTTCTAGTTCTTAAGTTTGTCAAAGATATCTGTGTTTTGCTTAAGAACATGCATTCCCTTCTTACATATGTAACCAAGCCTACAAAGCCACATCTATGCAATAGAAGGTGAATCAGTAATATAAGTAGATAGATAAAAGATACCTACTTTCTTACCACCGTCTAATTCAAGTGCATCCATTGTGACAGTTACTGTGCATCTCTCATCACCTAACTTTCTTAAAGAAATTAGACTCATCTCCAAGACTGGTACCTGCATGACCTCATTCAACACCCGTGTGTTATTTGTCAGCAATTTCAGCTTCACTTCCCCTTTGCCAAACATTTGACAAGGCTCACTAGCTCCTAAATAAATCTCTCCAAAGTCTCCAAAGACATACCCATGAAAAGATGCTCTATTTAGGGCTGCATGGAAAGAGGCAACAAAATCTATAGACCAAGATTCTACTTTATCTAGAGCAACTTGTGTAACAACACCTGCAACATCTGCTTCTACACGCTGATCTTCTATCGACCAATAATCTTCCTTTACCTGCTCTTTCTTTCCATCAATCTGACCATTCATGCTATTCAATTTCTCCATTCGTAGCTTAATTTATTCTGAAATTTCTATACTCCCACTCAATCTAAAACCCTTGAGAGTGGCTTATAATCAAACAATAACCTGCTCCCTGCAACCTTAGCTCTGATACCAACTGTCAGGATCCTACTGCCCACTAAGGGCACACTTGATTACCTTTGTATTAGCAACTAAACACGAAATTTAACCAGAATGATAAGTAACTAGAAATATGAAACAACACAGGGTATGAGAGACAATACCCAATTGTATTAATACTCAATCAGAAGAAAATACAATAAAGAAGATGCCACACTTCTTCTTTCCACACCTCTAGAGCTCCCACAGTTCTAGGGTTCACCTGTAATTCTCCTTCAATAGTTCACTCTCTCAATCATGGTCACAACAATCAACTCAAACACAGAGTTGTTTTTCACCTCCACCAGTCAGTAACAATGCTACCAGTACACCAAGTACACAACCGTACTCCAAGTAGATCTTCCCTTCTCTTGCTGCCACCTTGCAAGTCAACAAACCTTATTTACCATGTAGATATCTCTACAACCTGAAGAACCCTTGTCTTTGCCTCACCAAGTCCTCATGATTCTTCAACCAGTACCCCAGTGGATCTCCTAGTAGAACTTGCACAACCTGCAACTCTTCCTGATCACACACACTCAGCACCCCTTTGGAACTAGGAGGAGCTACTCTTGCTCTCTCTTCAAGCACAATGGTTTTCTAGCACACTTTTACAATACAGCCCATGAGTCTATTATATAGATCTCATGCATACAATAATTAGACATTCTTAATTACAATAATTAGACTCACAACTTAAGACCAAAAATAGTCTTTACATGCAAACTACCTGTCCAAAAATAGACCAGTCCAGAACCCGCATGCAAACTGCATGCACACACAGATTGCCGACGTTGGCTCCTTCCTGACCGATGTCAACCAACTTATAACCGACATCAGTTGTTTTTGCACTGTAATATGACTGACGCCGATTGATCAGACCGACGTCGGTTGCCCTGCAACTTGTTCTGCAACTCAACAACCTCAGCAACCTCAGCAACCTCCTTCTCTATTTGCATGAGTGAAGCTTTTAGATCCACAACCTAACAGAATTGGGGATAATAAAACATTTAAAACATGTAAATTAAATTAAATAAACCATTTGGAAAGGATAAAAATATTTAAACATGCTAAAACCCTTTTAAACTCTCATTTACTAATTCAAAATTTCAAATTTAACATTTTGGCGAGAAATTCATTTTGAGCCAAAATGTTTAAAAAAATAGGGTGTTGAAGCATGGAAAAGCTTAAAACACATAATAAAATTATTATAAACTCTTATAATACCTAAAAAACCATAATTTAACAAATTTACATGATTACAATGATTTGTGTCATGATGCTCCTACATCATACTCCCTAGATGGGAAAATTTAAGTTCCTACTCAAATGTAGCTAAGTAATTTTTTATTTTCTTCCAATTTACTTCCATATTTATATTCTCTCTAAACTCTTATCTATCTTAATAATTATTTTTATTTTCTTTTTCTTCAATCTTAGTTTCCATATTATTCTTTATGGCTTTATCCTCCAAGATGAGGATGTTAACTCATACCTTCTTTGTTTGAATTCTCTCAAGAGTTTCTTGCTCTATGGTTTCCATATACTTAGCTATTGAACCTACATATACACACATTCACAAATAATTATATTTAAAATATATATACCTTTGAGTCTCATCATGTTTATTTTACCACCATACTTGTCCATTCAATTTGTAATCCTTCTCAAGCTCTATGAGCTTCTCAGCCTGCTCTTCCTCTACTTTTGGACATAATTTGTCCTCTTCATATATTACTCCATTATTTATAACATGCTATAAGGCTGATATCTTTTCTTGTAGTTTCTTCAAACTCTCTTAGACAAACCCATTGTTTTCTCTCTCTCTTAGTATCTCTTCTTTACCTACAATTTACTGCTCAAGGTTCTATACATCCTTGTTTTATTCATCTCTTTCAAATTTTGATGCTTCAATTTGAACATCTTCTTCACTCACTACCTCATACACCTAATTTTCATAGTTTAGAAGATAGTCTTCTTTGTATTTTTCAAGTTTTAATGCCTCAAATTAGGCATTATTTTCTTAATTATTCATACCTAAAAACATTCAATTAAACAAAATGTTATAATAAAAAATTTGAGGCCAAATTTACCCTCTAGATGCCTCCTTACATGGCACCACTTTATCTTGTGCTCTTAGAAACTCTTCTTCTTCTAAAGCTGCATAGAGATTTTCATCCTCATGTTCTTTCTTTTCAAGAGAATCTATAAATTCTTCTATTACCTCTTCATCCCTTATTTTTTTTCTATACAATGAGAACTTATTTCACTTCCTCTCATTTATTTAATACATCCTTCATCTTCATGACCTTATGAGTCCTTTTCTTTCTTATTTCTTTCTTGATAAAGGCAATTTATTTTTTTCCTTCTTCTTCTTTCCACAAGTATTTATATGGGCCACTTCACCTTTCTTCTCAACTTCTAGCCATACCATTGACTTTCTTCCTCTATCATGGTCTCCATCATGGACCTTACCTTCTCAATCATTTTATTTAACTCATTTATTTTTTATTCAGAAACTAACTATTTCCTTTTTATGTATTCTTTCATATTTTTCTTGTGGCACTTTGCATCAACTAAGCCCTTTATTTTCTCAATCTCCTATCTCTTCATCTAAGCCTCAATGTGATCTTATATTCATCAAGTATGTTTCACCTTGCTCCTTGCCTAATACCTCACCCATGATTATATTAAGCATGGGATATACTAAGGGGGGGTGAATCAGTATATCATATATCTTATAAACTTTTACTTAATGAAATTCCACTTAACCATTCATTCAAGATATGAAATAAAACTAAAACAATAAACACCACACAATATAGAGAGAGACACTAGATTTTAATGTGAAAACCCAATGTGAGAAAAACCATGGAGAACAATCTCAAGTATATGAATGAGCACCAACTCAAACTACAATATTCGCAAACAACAACTTGTAGGAGCACCAACCCCGTTTCTGAGCACCAACATAATAACTATTCACGAGTACCAACCCATAGGAGTACCAACCCCTTTGCTGAGCACAAACATAAAAACTATTCATGAGAACCAACCCATAGGAGCACCAACCCCTATTTTGTATACCACATGACTATCTCTCAATGTTACTTTCTCACCAAATGATAACACATTACAATATCTCTTTCTTTTCTCTCTTTTGCTCTTATAAGCTAGATATGACAATTACAAACCATGTTCTCTTCCACACCGTATAAATTGCTTCCCAAGCCTTAATTTATAGCTTACCAAATGACCTTTGGCATTCACCCTTTGTGACCCTTCAATCCTCATCGAAAATGTTGCCAAACTTGCATGAACCTTTGAATTCTTTCATTTGAAAATTCACATGGTGACCCTTCATAAGCAAATGCATCCTTTCCCCTTTTATCTTTATCGTGGTGACTTTTCATATTCCTCAAAGTGTCCCTTCATGAGAAATTGCACCCTTCCTCTTTTGTCTTCACTTGGTGACTCTTGGAATTCCTCAAGATGACTCTTCATGGAAAAATTCATGCCATTCCTCTTTTGTCTTTACCCCATGACTCTTTGAATTCTCCATGGGCCGTCTTTTGACTTTATATAACCAAAAATATATTCATTAATATTAAATAAATATTAACACACATTAGCCAAGATATAAACATTAAAAACACCATTAAATGTTATGGGGCCTTTATCACCAATAATGCTAGACCTTTAACATCAATGACAATATTTCCAATAATCTCTCCCTTTGTCATTGATGAAAACCTCAAACTAAAACTTCCATATCTTGAAACTTGTACTGCACATGCCAACCTACATATATAGCCAAACTAAAAAACATACAATAACTCCCCCTTACTATATTATCCTGTACCTTTTCCCTGCACTTGTTCCTATACCTATACCTATACTTGATTCTAAACTTTTCCCCCTTTGACATCAATGACAAAGGGCCTATCCTAAAGCTAACACTTATCTCCCCCTTAACGAATGTTGATCCTCAATGGCAGGAAGTAAAATAATACTCCCAACTCCTCTTGTAGATCCTTGAATGTGTTCTTTGATCGTGCCTTTGTGAAGATATCTAATAACAAAAATAAATTATTGCCTATCCTCAGAGCATCTATAATAAACTCATTTGAATATTTTATTTTAATCTCACAACCTTCTACATGAAACTTTAATGTGTATCCCTGATCACATATTTGAATTACACTTAACAAATTATGCTTAAGACCTTTTACATACAAAACATTCTTAGTCTTGGTATTACCATTATCCAAAGTTAATGTACCTTTTTTGGCTATCCTAGCAGTGGTATTGTCTCCAAGTTTCACTATGCCACCTTTGATATTCTTTAGAGATATGAACTTGCTCTTGTCTCTTGTCATGTGCCTCGAACATCCACTATCAATGAACCATGGCTGTTCTTCATTTATTGCATGTAAAGCTATCTAAACTAACATAGAATCTTTAGGTTATTTTTTTCTGCCATGAACTTGTTTGAACCTTCTTATTAATGAATTAAACCTTAAAACTTTGGTCCTTCTTGACTGACTCGAACATGCTTCTATAATGTTAGGATGTGTCTAAAATTATTGCACTTGTATCAAACTATGGCCTCTTCATCAAATCCTGATAGAGGAGCAAAATATTTATGGCTTCCGCTTGACTCTACATGAGTTTCCTTCTCCTTGTTTCTAAAATTATTAGCTCTTTTCTAAAATTTTATTTTCTTATGACCATATCCATTTTAATAAAAATAGTAACCATGAAAATAGAACTTGTTTGTGTATCTTTGTCTTGATTGTCTTTTATAGCTCTATTCCTTACAGCCTTCTATAATATTCACTTATTCTCTTTTAGTTTCCTCTTTTGTAAGAGCTTTAACATAGCTCTTTTTATTTTCAAATTTTATACCTATCTTATCTAGTATTGACTTTTGACTTTCCAATATCTTATTCAACATGTTAGTGCTATCCTCAAATTTTGAATCACTAACTACTTTATCATTGACTGCTTTCTCAATATTTTATTTTAAAGAGGCAATTTAAATAACATACCTTTCACATTATTCACTTAATTTTTGCAATTGTGATGTTAGATCCTTTTCATTCTTTTTGGATTCTTCAAAGTGTGCTTGTAGATCTTCAACTAGTTCCTTTGAATCCTTTTCATTTTTCTCAATCTGGCACTTCAATCTTCGATTCTTCTTCTCAAGAGATTTTAATTATTCTATGGCACAAATGAGTTCTCCTTTTAGATTCACCTTGGCTTCATCCTTGCTTTCATCATTTTCTTCTTCTTGATCATCTCTGCTTTTACTTGTGGAGGCATCTTCATATTACCATTATTCTTATCTGGACATTTATCCTTCAAAGAACCTAACACAACCTTCAACTAATTACACTCTTATTCTCTTTATTTCAAACTTAAATATGTAACCTCTAGCTGATTCTTAAGACCTTGAATAAACACCTTATCTTCTCTCTTCTATATCCAACTTAGAATCCAAGATACACACCTATTCTTTAAGAGCCTTGACTACAGATTTCAACTCTTGATTCTCCTTCTTTAGCTACTTGGTCATCGTGCTTTCCCCAATCTACCTTCAAGCTATTAAACTCTTTATATAGGAACCTTATTTGATACCAATTGTTAAGCATGGGATATACTAAGAGGAGGGGGTGAATCAGTATATCATATATCTTATAAATTTTTACTTAATCAAATTCCACTTAACCATTCATTCAAGATATGTAATAAAATTGAAATAATAAACACCATAAAAGATAGAGAGAGACACCATATTTTATTGTGGAAACCTAATATGGGAAAAATAATGGAGAACTATCTCAAGTATATGAATGAGCACCAACTCAAACTACAACATTCTCAAGCACCAACTTACAGGAGCACCAAACCCTATGCTAAGCACCAACACAATATCTATTCATGATCACCAACCCTTTGCTGAGAACCAACACAAAAACTATTCATGAGCACCAACCCACAAGAGAACCAACCCCTATTGTGTATACCACACAACTATCTCTCAATGTTGCTTTCTCAACAAATGATAACACATTACAATATCTCTTTCTTTTCTCTCCTTTGCTCTTCTAAGCTATATATGACAATTATAAACCATGATATCTTCCACACATTAAAAATAACTTCCAAAGATTTTATTTATAGCTTACCAAATGACCTTTGATATTGAAACTTTGTGACCCTTCAATGCTCATGGAAAATGGTACCAAACTCGCATGACCTTTGAATTCTTTCATTTGAAAAGTCACATGGTGACCCTTCATAGCAAATGTGTCCTTTCCCATTTTGTCTTTATCTTGGTGACTTTTCATATTCCTCAAAGTGTCCCTTCATGATAAATTTTGACCTTCATCTTTTGTCTTCACTTTGTGACTCTTGGAATCCCTCAAAATGACTCTTCATGGGAAAATGTGTCCCATTCCTCTTTTGTCTTTACCTTGTAACTCTTTGAATTCTCCATGGGCCCTCTTTTGAATTTATTCAACCAAAAATATATTAGTTAATATTAAATAAATATTAACACATATTAGCCAAGATATGAAAACTAAAAACACCATTAAATGCTATGGGGTCTTTATCACCAATAATTCTAGACCTTTGACATCAATGACAATATTTCCAACAACTTCTTCCTTTTCTTGCCTGATCTTTTGGTACCTCAAGACATCTTACCTTGGAATTTATTTTGGAGATTATTTTTTTATCCTTATCTTAATTTATCAATCCTCAATGGGATAAATATAGCCTCACATGCCACTAACGTTCACTTCTTTCAAAAGATATTCTGAGCTTTTTATACCACTTCATGCAAGTAGACCTCTTAATGTCTCTTGTAGTAAGGTCTTATAGGTCTATACTTAAGAATTTATAGCCTTATTAATATTTATATAAACTTGAAACACTATTAATAACTTCCCAAAACTGATCTTAAAGTTGATATTTGCATGAAATGGATGTAAACAAACTAATAAGAGTCCTTTTACATTGTTTTACCTCCTTGGTCTTTTGAAGGCCTTATAGCCTTCTTGATCTTGATTAAACCTCATTTAAGAGATAAATGATTAAAAATTAAATATTCAACCTTATCAAGATTATTTAAAAACATCTTCACTTTGTATGATTTTCCAAAATCTTCCTTTAATCTGATCTTGGCTCCACAAACACACAAACAATCTTGTTATTTTACAAATAGGCCTATTGATAACAATCTTATTTAATAGATTCTAGTACTAAACATGGATTTTGACCTCATATTGAATGTTAATGACCTTATTATGGTTCCTTCACACATTATCAGACTTATCAAAACTCATATATATGCTTAAATCTCCCCTCTCTATCAATCTCCAATAAAATCATATAATTTTGCCTTTTTAGCTTATTACCTAACCTTACAACCTAGTTATCTAGTTATAAATTATACCATGGGAATCATTATATTTTAAAACACACTAAAAGATTTATTAAAATTAATATTCATCCTTCTTACTAAGTTTCAAACTCTCTTAATCCCTCCAATGGAAGTTAAGCTCATTCCTTGACTTCTCAAAATAGGGTTTCTAGAGACTTTTGTCTGCAATCAACATTTTTAAATATGATTTACACAATAAAATAACATTATTAATCTTTAATTATCTTCTAAAAATTAAAATATTATTTATTCAACTTATCTCAATGGAATATTCCCTTACATAAGCTTAATATACAATAAGAGACCAAAAATAAGGTTATAGTCTTAATATGCAGACCTACAGACCCTGCAATTTGCATAACTTTCTCCCAAAACACTAAATAAAATTTAAAATAGTTATATAATATCTAAAATATTTTACCCTATATCCCTTACAAATTTCATGCCTTTTATATTTCCAAGTCTCAAGTTATTGTACTTTTAGCACTCTCAAGCCTTGTTTTAGACCTAAAACACATGTCTACACTATACCCAGTCCTTAATATATATTATTATAAATATTATTTTTAAATTAAATAACTTGGATATTCCTTAAAATAATATATTTAATCGTTACCCTAATCTTCAATGGATTTTAAGGGTTAAATCTCTCTCTCTCTCTAGGGTTTTTAGTGCTCAAACTCTAGTTTTGTTTCCTATAGGTCCGAGAGCTAACAAAAAGCTATAATTTAACTTCTAATGATTATTTAAATTTTTTTAAACTTGGGATTAGTTATTAATTCCTTTATTAAACATTTAAAATCATTAAATAATCTTTAATAATATCTTTTTAAGTAAAAATAAAACTTTCCTTCTAACTATCACAATAAAGTCTATATTTGCAAGCTTGGGAGCATACAAAATGGAAAATATTGAGAATAAAATATTAAAAATGGATGTATTATGTTTTTTAATGATATAATACACTTTTATAAACCAATAAAACTCTTTTATTAAACATTAACTTTCCAAAATGTTAAAAATAACTTATTTTCCTTTTGACTGTCATATATTTAACAATATGCAGACCTTATATCCACTTCTTTTCAATAAATTAAAAATTATTAAAGTTTTAAAATATTTTTTTTAATGTATTTATCACCCATACATACTCCCTCTATAATTACAAGGGTTATTTTTTTTCCAATACAAAATTATGTGAAACCAAGGCTTTCTATGTCAAGTGAATCATAAAATACAAACATTTGACCTCTTTAGCCAAAGTAAACATGAATAAAAAATTTAAAAATACATTTTATATACCACCATTAATATCAAAAAATCTATTCTTAATTCATACTTTTGGAAAATCTTCTTACAAACCTCTGTTTTGCTCACGATAAACCTAGAGATTATCCTCCAACCTACTCATCAATCTATAGAATTCAATATATATACTCATTTAATTTGTTTATTGATATCATAAATATATGTTTCATATCTTTATATATTTTAAAAATATCCTAAATTTTGTTTATTCTTGTTTTAGGACAAAAATCCTAGCAACAACCTAAGACTTATGCCTTGTTTAGTCCTCCACCCACGTTGGAGGCTTCTTGTTGATAGACTTTGAGATAAATTTACATTTACTTGGGGATAATAAGACATTAAAAAAATTTACATGGACTTAAATGACCCCTTTTTAAAGGACCAAAACCTTAAAACATGATAAAACCCTTTTAAACTCTCATTTACTAATTCAAATTTTAAAATTTAGCATTTTGGCAAGAAACTCATTTTGAGCCATTTTTTTTTACAAACAGAGGGTGTTGAAGCATGGAAAAGGTTAAAAAACCTAATAAAATTATTACACACTCATATAATACCTAAAAAAATACAATCTATCAAATTTACATGATTACAATGATTTGTGTCATGATGCTCTTGCATCAGGTATCTTGCCACTTGGAACCTGGTGCAAGAAATTTGTGGTAATACCAAGGAGCATGTGTAGGTGCAATATATATCATGGTAGTAGATATGATGCCTTGTGTATGTATACTAGGAATCTATGGTCATGAATGGATAATAGGAGTATTAGGGGTTCATGGTACACTTCTTTGTGTGCTCTGTGGTTTCTTTGAAATAACAATAGTAGAAACATGCTTAGGTGTTCTAGGTGTCTAAATATGGTATGTAATATAAAATATTTAATTTTAATGAAAATTAAAATTTATTGGTTATGAATTAATCATTGTATGAAATTAAATATGGATGTAAATAATAAATATTGACTCTAATGATCATGTCATAATGGAAATATCAATTTTATTTCTATCACTGATTCTGACATATCTATAGAAATATCCTAGGAATATGTATGCATCTATTTAGGTACCCATATTTATTTTTTAGGTTCAGCTTATCCATGTGTATATTTATGAAGGACCTAATCAGCCAATTCTTCCTTGGTGGGATCAATGTGGGAGAGATCAATCATGGGAGATGGTGCATAAGGAGAACGACTTCTATAAGTGGTCATCTTCTGGGAAGGTCATTAGACCATGTATTCCTCACAAGGAGTATCATGGGATGGATTGAACCTTTTAGATGAGCCTTTAGGATAAATATGTGGAATAGGTCTAGATATTTATTTTTAATATACAATAATCCCTTGATCGACTAACTGTGTAAGCTTTTTCTCAAGATCAAAACATTCATTATCTCAGTGTCTATTAATACCATGGTAAGTACAAAAGTGTTGTATTTTTGAATTTTCAAGTCAGTGTAATGTATAATGTAAATTAGGAGGAAGTTTTAGCATTCATTTATTTGATAATGTGTGAAATATGCCATGTGGTCTATCATAGTACCTATCAAATTGAAGAGGCTACTATTTTGTAGAGGTATATGTTCGAATTGTGGGAGATACTCTATAAGCATGTTCCTTTCCTTGCTCAACACCTTTATCATTTATTTTTTGACATATATTATTGGTTCTACATAAAGTTATTGAATTGGTTCATGATATTTTGTAACTTGTTTATTTTCCTTGGAAACATTGCTCTTAGCATGCATTATTTCTAGTGAAGAGATAGGCAACTTGGTTTGGGTATGCATTAGAGCACATGCATATTTATGCACATCCAAATATAAGGTCTCAAATAAATCAAAGGGATTATGCAATGATTTTTATCTGAGTGGAGAAAGAATACCTATACTAAGTATAAATTTTACTTCCAAATATTAGAGTGTGTAACTTAAGGAAGCCTTAAATCGAATAACATAGTCTTGTATAGACTCATTTTCTATTTGTGTTAATGCTTGCAAATGTTCTAGTGGTAACTTAGGTAATATATAATAATAAAAATGTGATATAAATACATATTCAAGTTTTTTGAAATTTGGTAAGGAACCAATTGAAAGGATATAAAACCAATCAAGATCCCTTTGGGGTAAGTTGCAATGAAAAGCCTTTAAGAACAAGCTTCTATTTTGAGCCCAATGTTCAAAGGAGTGTATATATTGTTTTAAATGAATAATAGGATCACATTAACCATAAAATGATGATAAATTAGGCATAATAAAGTTATAAGGATAATGATTCTCAAATGCATCCTTAGCAATAGGTTGCTTTACTAATGTATTCTCCTAAAAAATAGTCTCATGAGAATAAATTTATAGCTTAAGAGTGTTGACTTGTTGTTGCAAATATCCTATGGTAGTCATAATAGATAACATATTAGGAAGAATAGGTTAAAGCTTTGATCATAGGTTTTAAAGTACCATTCATATGAAACATAGGAATGAGAGACTCTTTACTACTCTTTATTAAGATCATGACATGGTTTAACAATAGTTGTTAAAGGGACACCCATGTCTAAAGAGAAAAGTATATATTTTTTAATAGCATAAAGGTTGATATAATTATCATTTCAAGGTGTAACATTGATTGAAATTTCATGACATACCATAGGATAAGGAGAAATAATTTCACTATTTTCACTAGAGTGATCCAAAGAAAGAATAATGTTTTTAACACTATCATTATTTTGGAAAGAAAATACACACTCATCATTTTTAACATTTGCATCATGTGAAACAAAAGGAAAACATTCAACTTTAGATTCATCTTGAGAATTTATGCATGAAACATCTTCATCATCTTAAATGATAATTTATTTCATATCTATTGTATCAACTTCCATAAAAGGAATTGATTTTACCTTTTTAGGCCTTTCATTGTTAGAAATAGAAGTAAGGGAAATAGGCTCCTCATATTGACATTCAAGATCATACTTATAATCAAATTAATACATGATATTTTAAAAATAATCAATTAAACTTGCATTTTCATCATTAGTTTTTTCATTATCATAGCTATAAGGAACAAAAGAGGATTTAAGATGCTTTTGGGGCTTTGAAGGACATTTCCTAAAGAAGTCCATAATTGTGTATCCAATCACAAAGAAAGTAAGCACAATTCCTAGATCAAAAAGATAAATAAGCATGCTTTAAGCTATGCCCATACAATTAGATCTAACAATTAAATATATGAATATGAAGTAAACTTTTGATGAAGGAGAAAACCCTATTATGCAAACTAGGGTTTTGGTTCAACAAACAGAGGGCACAAAACCACTAGGGATAAAACAATAATGTAATTAAGCATTAATAAGCTATGACCATATAAGTAGGAGAGAAATCAGATCTAAAAATAAAATTCAAAAATATGAAATGAAATTAATTTGAAGGAGAAAACCCTACATGAAAAGTAGGGTTTTGGTTCAATAACAGAGGATAGGTTCACCAAATGTTTTATGCTTTTGGATTTCACAAGAGAAACATACAAGCAATAAAAGTTATTTAAATGTAGGATTGTAATATTCAAATTTACATAAAATTATAGCTAATAATACATATTTTCCTAATTTATCATGTCAAATAAATATAAGTACAAAGTATCTAAGGGATAAAAGAGAGCATATCTTATTTGATGTTCTATTCTAGAAGATGATAATGACCAAGAATCATCATAGGACTATGATAGAGATATAGGTTTCATTCACTTTGAATTCTAACTGTGTTTGACCATTAGACACTTGTGTCCAAGTTGGACACATGCATTGATGATAATGTCCTTATGTTGATGTTAGTGTCCAGGCCATAATATGGCTCTAGTTTTGAATTCAATAGTTGGATTTTTATTAATTTTTTGTCACCTTTTACTTGATGTCTTTAGATCTTGTGCATAGGCTATCAATATTAGTTTATTGATCAAAACCCTAAGTTAAATTATATTTTCCCTTGAATGATGTCATGGAAAAAATGGTTTAGTGGACATATGGTGTTGAGCTG
>JARHVA010003331.1:1997500-2025000 GCA_037957365.1 Torreya grandis | reverse complement strand
TAATGTTGTGAGGCTAGATGATCTAGTCCAACCTAAAAAATTGGTAAGATTGAGTGATTTGATCACCTCAATCATACGAAAAGGTTAACCAACTAGTCTAGTAGATTGGCTCAATAAAAGTTTGTAAAAGTCTATGAGGTATCAATATGAAGAAGTATATGATATGGTAACAATCCATAGAATATCTTTGGAATATGAAATTGATTTGGATTTTTTAATATTAGGCACATGTTTCATAACATGTGTATCTTAGATATGTCTTGTGTTGAAACTATGTGTATATAATAGGATTCTGCCTTAAATATGAATATGAATCATATAACTATGTGTTTTTGCCAATTCAGATAATTGCATAAGTGTGGATAACATGATTCTAAAGCATGCCCCCATTATAAATGGAGAATTTTGAAAAATCATATAAGTACCAATGTGGAGGACATGTTTCCAAAACATACCCCCATTGTAAACTGGAGATGATAAATATTGAATAGGTGTGGAGAACATGTTTCCAAAGCATGCCACCACTAAATATAAGAATATATATAAGTACCATACTGAATGAATGTAGAAAAAATTCTTCTAAAGCATGCCTCCACTGTAATTTGGAAATTGTGAATATGTAAAAGCCATGTCCATATGACATGCCCCCATTGAATTTTAAAAATGATATAAATACCATATACTGAATGAGTGTGGAGAATATGCTTCCAAATCATGCCCATAATGTAATCTAAAAACTATGTGAAGTGTGGAGAACAAGTATCTATGAAATGCACCCACATATATGCCCCCCTTTGAGGTGAGGGAATATAGGAATTTGTAGTTACCTCATCTCAAAAGGATAAGATAACTGTATAATATGTGAATGCAAACATGTAGTATATAAAAGGAATATGGCTAGGTAGATATATCATTTAAGTGCATAAAAAAATATGATCACATCAAGCATAAAAGGAACACATGAATTTGTGCCATCATTAAGATCAAATTCATAACCAGTAAAGGGTGAAGTCAAGACTGGTGGTGGTGTGTTTTGAATAAATGGCTTCTGAATAAATGGTTTATGAATATATGGTTTGAAAATTTGATTATCTATGTATGAAAAACTAATTTCACCATAATTTGGAGCTTCTTTTTTTTAAATGGATGTTTATTGTTTATTTTCATCATTGGCAACTTATGGGATATAAACTATAAAAACATTGCATTGTGATTGTTCTTTCAAAATTTATTATTTTGGATCATTATTTGGAATATTTAGTATGTCTTTTGGAGAAATTAGAACATTAGAAACTTGCACATCATGTGAAGGCTCATCCACATTTAATGATTTATCATTTGAATCTTGAGGTGGATTTGGTAAAGTTTTATCCTTTTATTTTGGAGAGTATTTTGGCACCCATTTTTGTTCATTTAGAACCTTTGGTTTAGGATAAGTTGTATTTTGTATCTTTTGTTTCAATGAAAAATAATAATTGGTATAGTGACCATGCATTCTATGATATGCATAATAATATTTGGATTTTCATATAGGATTCATAGGAGGTAGATTGATCAAATTATTTATAAGCATATTCCTTAGAATCTCACTTGACATATTAGTAGGCTTTTGTTCACTTGTAGAATCATTGGTATTAGGTGACTTTGGTTTTGGCTTCTAATATTGATTTGTATTAGGCACATAATTGGTATGCAAAGATGCACACACATGGTTCATATTTGCACATTGTGGGTTCTTTATATATGAAATTTGATTTTGTAATAAAGTGATCTTTGAATTTAGAGCCTATTTTAATTTTGTAATTCATGCATTAGCTTGGTCATGGTACTAATTTATTCCTTTAGGGTTTCACAAGCACAAACCCTAGGTATTTGAGATTGATTATATTCATTTGAAACTATAGGGGTTGGACACCTTACCCCTTGGATAAGTGATAACCTAGACCTGGTTAGAGGGATGAGAGTTATCACCCTCCTTAGGGTTAGGAGGAAAAAATATTTGTTTGGTATTTATTTTAAATGTTTTAAAAATTGATATGAGGATAGGATAAGAAAGGCTTACAAATGCTAAGGAACAATCAACCATGATAGTAAGGATATAGAAAATTTAGGCTATTGGTCAAGTTTTTTGAAAATATGAGATAGGTTTTTATATTACAATAGTAAGTGAGATGAACCCAAAAAAATAGGAAAAAAAAAGTACATGTACAACTTGAAGATCTAAATTTACTAAAAATAGTAAATTTCTAAATTTGGAAAATACATACAATATTTTGACAAACTGAAAAAGGTTTTTATCCATATCAACATATTTATAAAAAAACATTTGAGTAATTTTAATTTTGATCTAATATGAATTAGATATAGGCTAAATAATTTTGAATACTTCACAAACAAACCCTAGAATATTCCAAATAAAGAATAAGAAATTCAATAAATTAGAAATATTTTTTAGATATATGAGAGAGGTTTTTGAATAAAATATGATTTTTTATGAAACCTAGAATTTAATTTCAACATAAATAAACCATTCACCTTGTATGCCAATATTTACTAAAACTAATAATTTGTAAAAAATGAAAAATATTACCAAAATTTGGCCAAAAAAAAGAGGTTTTTTCATATAAAAATATGATTAGAAAATACTTTTGAGTCATTTTAAAATGAACTTGTTTGGGTGATAAAGTAAACCAATCAAGGAAGAATCCACTTATAAATATAATCACATGAATCCCTTATGACTAGAAGAGGTAAAAACCTATGGTAAAGCTTCATATCTAAAAATCCATCACAATAAGGTGAAACCCTAGGAGGTTTGGAAGCCCTAGATCATTTTTTTTGGCATTCACATGGATCAGGTTCACCAAATATTTAAACAAAAAATGACATATAAGTGTTGGAGTTAACCTTAGGGGTATACATAAATGAAATGGTACAAGGGTGATAATCATATATATATATATATAGCCAATTAATTATATGTTAAACTCAGATATAAGTATATACTAAATTTATTATGCTAAGATAGTCTAAATATAGAAAGTAAAAATATGCTAGCTATATAAATTATAAATAAGTGAAGTACTTAGTGTATACACATAATATTTTCAAACTTTTATCACTTATTGACACTTTGTATCTTGAAGGAACACATTGAGTCTCAATCTCTCTAAGTGCATGCCTTAAGGGGTGCACCGAGAAAGGGGTGGGTAGACCATTGGTACTTTGTAAGATTATTGTCCCTTTTTCCACTTGAAATATACATACTTATCTCCTAAAATAATTTAACCTAAGCTTATTCTTCTCAGTCTTACCCATTCTAAACATTTTTCATATCATTATCCTCATTTTTCTTGCCTTGACCCCCTTTCACTAGTTGACTGTACTAGGTCGATTGGGTCGACCTTGTATGATTTTTAGCCTCTAATTTTAAAAAATGTTGATTGGGTTTAACCTATATTATTTTTTGGTATTTTCACTTGAGATTTTTGTTATCCCTTCAGTCAACCTAGCCCAGGATCTACTGAATTATCTCCTAAAAACATACAAGGTCGACCGGTCGACCTTGTATAGTTGACATATTCAAAAGGATTTAGGGTAAGATACACCTATATATACAAGTTAATTTCCAATCATTTTAATATATAGACATGAAAAATAATAAGTACAAATGAACATCTACTTATTGACCATTCTACTTGAGGAATAAAGCTTAAGATTCCATACTTTCTTTGGAGATACAGATCTTGTCTTGTGGAGAAGTCTTTTAGATGAATAAATAGGTTGTGTAGCCTAGATTTGATTTATATTTATTATCCTTACATACCAAAACAATCTCTTATAAAGCACCTTGGCCAAGGGAGAGATTGAGTCTCGATGGGTTCGTCTTCAAGGTAAGTATTCCAAACTTTATTTCTCCTTTGTAAGAGTAGATAGATAATGAAATTGTGTTTCTCTCCCATAAATTAGGATTAAATATACATTAAAGTGAGTATATGTCTTATATGCATGTTTAGTTTAGTTTGTTTTGTTTCTAACCCCCATTTTATGACACAAGCTTTGGTGTACACTAGATTAAATTTACTTTCTTGTTTATT
This sequence comes from Torreya grandis, assembly GCA_037957365.1. Classification (NCBI taxonomy): domain Eukaryota; kingdom Viridiplantae; phylum Streptophyta; class Pinopsida; order Cupressales; family Taxaceae; genus Torreya; species Torreya grandis. The sequence goes on along the minus strand of JARHVA010003331.1, from coordinate 2,020,903 downwards.
AGAATAAAGTGAATTTCAAAACTTATGAATATTTTAGTGTTATTGCATGATTGTGTTATAATTTAGGCTTTGAAACCCTTCCTAACATTGTGTATTGTGACAAGTGATCCACTAATCAGGTTTAGCAGATCTCATCTTGGTCATGCTCCTGCTTAACAAATGTATTTCCAATCAGAAGTGTAGTTATGCTCTATCTTCTCCAAGCCAAGATTGATTTATAGACATGATGCATTTTTGATTGCCTAAAATTAGCTTGTTCTGATACTTATGTAGTTCTAGATTTGGAATAGGTAGGAATTAAATTCTAGAATAATTGTCAAATTTTGGATCTGATGCCTTTAGCTCTCTGGCTAGTAAAATCAACCTAAGAAAATTATGTAGATGATACTATCTAGGTTTCATAATAGTGTCTTATATAGAATATTGATTAAAATAGAATGTGACCACTTAGATGCTTTTGGGATCTACTTTATATTCATTCTAGTGCATTCAGATCTAGGTCATGGACAACTACTTGTGAAAAGGTAAAACCTTAGCTTTCCATATTTAATGTGACCTTGGGTAAAAATGGGTTAGTGGGCACATGGTGTCGAACTGACCCCAATGAATCCACTATTAAAGGACACTACCTACATAGCCAATACTCTGAAGAGAACCTTAGATTGATGTAGTTTTCCCTTACATGTTGGTTTATGTGTGAATCATATAATGTGTGTAAAGCAAGTACAACAGTGACCTACCTTGTAACTTAGAAAATTAGGCTCTTGGACTGATCCTTTAGTAATTCATACCTATAGACATGTTGCACCTATGAATAGTATGGAAATAAGGAAGTTTTGATCAATTGAATGCTTAATAAATTACTTTTGATAAGTGCCTTGGTCTCTTTGGTCTTTTTCTAGGTCAAGAATGAATGAGGGTTGATCTTGTATTTATATCAATCCCTTTGGAGTAATAAATCACATTAAAACACTTAGGTCAATTATTATGATAAGTTTCTTTTACAAATTGGATGACTTTAGGGCACTAGACGCTTACATCAGGTTAGGTCAATAGCATCAATGCTACTGTCTGACCCAAATGTTAGTGTCCAAGGAGTAAGAAAACATGTATAGATTCATGACTTAAAAAGATAGAAGATAAATATATTTTAGGCATTCTAGGTAAGATAGATGACCTAGGTCATCAATATAAGACTGGTCAGACTAAGATATCTAGGTTAAGGGGTACATAGATAGAGTAAATGAGAGACTTGTATAAGTGAGAAACATAGAGAACTGAGAAGAATACCCAAGATCAAAGTTTGTCAAATGTACAAAACTGAAGTGCTATATAATCATAAAATATCATCTACATGTATGTATGTATATGTATTGTAGATACATATAAGCATATATATATATACATATATGTATGTACATACATGCATATACATATATACATACATACATACATACATACATACATACACACACACACACACACACACACACACATATATATATATGTATATATATGTATATGCATGTATGTATATACATATATGTATATATACATGTATACACACATGTATTTGTAAACTTTTACACACACACACACACACACACACACACACACACACACACACACACACACACATACACACACATATATATATATATAATGTACATACATATATACATACATATTACATACATTTGTAAATATCTATATATGTATATGTTATATATAATAATATATATGTATATAATAGTATACACACATATATGTATATAATAATATCTCATTAGTATCCCTTTCTTTCTATTGCATCCTTTAGAGGTTTTTGTTTTAAATTTTAAGAACCCTGTCACGGATCTTATTCACTAGGGCCTCATTTTCTTGCTGATCAAAAGGGGGGAACTGGTCTGGTCTAAGACCATTTTAGAGGATATTGAAATTAACAGTGAGAAGGATAATTTGGAGGTAGAGGGTGACCAACCCTCAATTTCTGAATAAGAAAATCAAGGGAAATAGTTGGGGGCTTCTAGCACCTGTGCACAAAAAAATCACAAATTTGATTTAGGAAGCCTCTATTTCACTACTAAAGGAAAAGCCACCCTAGGGGATGATGGAAACAAGGGTGTCGAAGATTCACTCCAAAAAATCCACACCAAAATCAAAATCCAAAATCTCCTTTACGAAGAAATCTCAGAGGAATTCAAGAGGTTAAATAACTTTGTAGGTTTAACAAGTTTGTGGTTCATGATGGTAGGACTCTTGAGACTCACAACTCCAGAGAGGACTCAATCTAGAAGGACAATGAGGAGGAGGATATCTGGGTTGCTCAAGTAATCATAAAATAACCTCCTTGCATGGATTTCAAAAGGAAGAACTTAGATAATGAGGAGGAGCAGTTCATTGGCAATCACACTAGAGGAAAATGTCACAAAAAAGCAAATACAGTGACCAAACAATTGGTTGCCTACTCTGAGTCAAAATAACTCTGTTGTCTCTCATTCTAGTTGGGTCTTTTTTGATCTATTTATCGACTATTGGCTAAAGTTTAGTAGTAGTTAGGCTTTTTGTCAAGGTTTTCACCCTTATCTCATTTGGGTTTTGTTGATTTCTCTCACTTTTTTGTCTGTTCTCTTTTGTATTGGGTTTGCATCTCTTCAACTCATTTTTACCTATCAAATAAAAATAATACAGACACATGTGCATAATAATATACATACATACATATATATATATATATGTATATGCATGTATGCATAATATTATTATATATATGTATATGTACATGTATGTATGTATATGTATACACACACATATATATACATATATGTGTGTATGAATATATATGTATGTAACTGTATATACATTACATACATAATATATATACATTTACACACACACATATATACATTTTTCCTATATTTATATATGTATTTATATATATGTATACATATACATATATAAATAAATGTAGATGTATACATACATACACATATCTATGTGTGTATGTATGTATTTACATACATATACACATACACACATATATGTATGTATGTATATAAATTCTTACACACATATATATGTATATGTTAAACATTTATATGTATTTATATATGTGTATGTAAATGTAAATATATATATACATATATATAAATATATACATATTTATATATGTGCATATAATTCTATATAGATGTATATATATACATTTAAATACACATACATATATAAATACCTATAAGTGTATACATAATAGATACATATGTGTGTGTATGTATGTATTTACATACATACATATATGTGTGTTGTACATACATATGTACCTGCCCCCCATTACCTCTTGTTTTTTGTTTTCCCCATTGATCTAGCATATTTTATGATGATCATTGATGATGTTTGTATCCATCTATAAATATAATCTCTCTTTCGATCTTAAGTAAGTCTGTAGAGAAAAAGGTCTATAAGGTCATAAAGATATAGATATTATGATCTTCGCATGTTCAAAATAGACCTTACAAAATAAAATCTTTTCTTATATGTTTGAGTCTATATTCACCATTTTAGTCTATAATTTATGCTCTACTATTTTTCCTATTAGTGTTGTCAGTGGTTTTTTCTATGAAAATGATATCATATCCATGTTAAGCTTTTGAACTATAATATTTATTCAGTTTTCTATTAATGTAATGAGTCTCTATTTATGAATATATGTATCTATGTTATACTCTATGAGTTAATACACTTTTATGTCCTGGTATTATCCATTTTTTTGGTGAAAATAATGAAGGGAATAGTCTGTTGAAGGACTATAAAGTTGTGGTTGGATCTGTTTAGTAGCAAAGATAATCGACATCATGGATATCTCTAACTAGACATCATCTAGTACTCCAGGTACCATAGACACAACATTTTGAGAAATATATTTAGGATCTTTACTTCCTATAAATAAATCCTCTTTTGAGATCGAGGAAAATAATCCATGCCCTGAATGGAAACTCCCTAAACTTAAGGTTGATGAAGTTTATAATAATTTGTCTACTTTTCACTTGATTGTTAAAACGAATACCAATATCTCTAAAAATGTCCATAAGGTAACCCATAATGATGATTATAAATATCATTTATAGTTTTTATTTGATAAATAAATTAAACAACTTAAAGGTCAACATAAGTGTAAATTCCTTCACATAGGACCTATCTCCATTGGTTCCTTTCCTTTATTTTGAAGAGGTATGAATTTTGGTCTTCTTGTTTGTGTCTTAGATAATAAACACAACAATTTCTCTACCTATCTCAATAATGCCATTCAAACTAGTTCCCATGATGAACCTATTTAGTTTAGATACTACTCTAATTATCTTGTTGCCATACATGAAGAATCAAATCTGAAAAAAGTCCTCATTATATTTATTTAGATTTATGGAATTGAAATGATTGAGGGTTATTATAACTTATTAGTCCAATACAAAGTCATGTATTATATGATGAATACAATTAACCTTGCTATTAAACATGGTCCTACACAAGGTAAAAGTGTGGTGTGACGATCCAATGAAAATAGTTAGATTGTTCCCGTTGAGAAAAATTCATGGTCTAAACTCAAAATCCCCATAAAATGGATGGTGTATATTGATTTTGTGCAAAAAATAGAAAGACTTTATCTTTTGATATATATGTGAAATATCTACCAAACAAATATGTTATTAGATTTTATCTCAATCATCAGGGCTCTAAGATCATTTGAAGGATGTTGGATCATCATCTAATTTAGTATATCTACATCCTAAAAGGATTCATGATTCAAAAATATATGAATACTTCTGTTTGGATTGATAAAAGCTGATTGATCATTCAATGATCAATATGGTCAAATCCATAGCTAGAATTCATGATAAGGAAACTTTAAGCATAATCTATAGGATCAAAAAATTATTGTTTAAAGCTAAGAATATTTATATGAAAGGAACCTATGATCCTACAAAAGAATAAGAAACCAAAGATCATTTCTAGAAAACCCCTCTAGGAGATGAGTGTTACACTAAGAAGGTGTTTCCTAAAATTTCTAACTTTAACTAGTACTCTCTAGATGGAAAATACAAAACATAAATGTATTATCTGAGATAAACATATAAGAATTTGGATCAATCCCTAAAAGTTAGGTTATCAAAATGGAATAACCTATCCATGAAATGTTTAAATAATTTTTTTTTGGACATCTATAAATCTTTATCCCAATCCACTCAATTAATTTGCACCAGAAAAGACATCTACCTCAAGTTATTGGACATCTTCAAAATTCTACAAAAAGTAAGATACAAGAAGCAAATGATTGTATCACAGACAACAAAGATCAAGTTATTAAAAATATAAGTGATATTGAAAATACTAAACAAAAGCTTCAAAAGGCTCAAAGTCAAACTGATACCAGAACCAATGCCATAAGCACAACATTGCATCTGTAAGTTCCTAAAATTGATTCTTTTAACAATAATCGGGATAACACATAAAAATATATAACAAAAATTGAGAAAATGACTCATAGTATTACTAGAGAAATAGTAAGTTAGTTACCAAGGGTAGCTCTTATTCTTGATATATCATAATAGTTCTGTCAATAACAACCTCAATTACTAGAACCATCTTCATAACATAAAGAGTTAGACAAGCCAACTCTAAGTTTTAATGATAGTATAAATACTTGGAAAGATATAAAAAAAATGTAAAAAAGTCTATTAAACCTAAGTCAAAGAGTTTATTAGAATAAGAATTACATGTAGATAAACCCTTAAAATAAGCATGGCCAAAATATAAATTGCTCATGTAGTAGAATCAATATATATTAGTTATCAAGGGTCTGCTCAGTCTCCTTTAGAAGGACAAATGAGAACATTGAACCTTCAACCATTATAATGGAAATTTGACTATGAACCTCCCCATAAAACAAAATAGATGATCCATGCTATGCTAACATGGGTAAACACTCAAGTGATATCTTATAAAAAAGACCTCAGATAAGTAACATAAAATCTGGCTAATAGTTTCATTGGTATTATCAAATAATGGTGGGATTTGGTGCATGTCGATAGTTAATAAGTTATTTTTAACCATGATCAACCAATCACTAATTTATGTAACACTTTAACTATATGATTTTTTGGTACACTTGATAATGATAAGGCCATGAATAGTACTAAGTTCATGAAAGCTTAACTTTGTGACATGAGTAGATTAGATGAATACATGTGTTACATGGAAGGATTATTTTATAATTCAGTGGATATCCATAATATTTCTTACAAGATTAGATATCTAGAGCCTTTTCCTAAGTACTTTGATAAAAATTACAAAGAAGAAATTGGCAGTGAATTGATAGAAATGTCATTTGTAAGAATTAACCAGAATATTAGAAGTATTGATGCAAATTTTTGTAGAGAAAGAAAATAACATAAGGAAACTTTGAGATTTCACAAGGAAATAGGTGCTAAATTCTGTCATAATCAGGAAGATAACTTTGGATGTGTTGACTCAAAATAATACATTAAATATAATAAGAGAAGGAAAAAAGAAACAACTTCCATGTCATTTCCCTACTCAACCATATAAAACATGTAAGAAGAAAACTTTTAAGAAAAGAAACTTAACTAGTATTAGGCCAAAAATATCTTTAAGAAAAGGAAATATGGTTTTTCAAAAAAAAAACTAGTCAAGTGTTTTATCTACCCAGGAGAAGATTATGCTAGTAAGTGCCCTAATAAATAAAAGGAGCCAAAAAAAATAAACTTTCTGAATTTAAATGGCATTAATGAGGATGAATATGTATTGATCTTTGAAGATGATTTAGAATATGAATTAAACATCATTATGAATCTGATGATAGTCTTAAGGAATGACACATTAATCCAAATCATTATTCTTTAAAGTCCTCAAAATCCTCTAATTATGAATTTGAAATAGGATTTCACATTCATATGAATTCAATAGTGCCTTTCCTAGATTCTTTGGCACTATCCTAATACATTGAAATAATAAAGAAAAAGTATAATGAAGCACCTATCTATTTGAGTACTACTCAAACTGAACTCATGAGACAAATAGAGAAAATAAAGCAATAATATTCTTTGAAATTATCTCAAGAAAAGATTCAAAAAGATATATTTCAACAACATATTACTAATCTTCAAAGATTAACTATCCAATATATATTTGAGTAAGCTTACAACTCGCATGATCATTCTAGATCATCATAGAGAAAAGACAAAATAGAAAAAGTAAAATTATTTCTCACTAAATCCCAAATGAAGCTAGAATCACTTATTAAAGAATAAGCATAGGAACAAGGTATTGAAATAATGTTTGGACAAGAACTTGAGAACACTATGAATCTGACTAAAGAAAGATATTTTCATGATAAAGTTATTTTTTTATCCCATGGGGAACTTCTCATATTCAACAAGTCAAGTCCCAAAGTACTAACAATCCTATTTTTTATCTCATAATAAAATGGGATGGATTTATATAGTATCATCTAGATGTACTCTTAGATACATGAGATGATATTTATCTTGCAATATATCACAATATTACCATAGATCAATGACAACCTGATTTTCACAGGTTGATATTTAATACTAAAAATATTATATCTAAATTGTCTATAATAAATTTAATCCTAATTAATGACGAGGAAATACAATTTAAGGTTGTTCAACATGAGATACCTGAGTATGACATGATGATTGGACCAAATAATTTGGCCCAGCTATATCCTATATCTATGGATGAACATCAGGTAACTCTAGGAGGACTATATGCTTTTCCCAAGAAAAGGGTTTGTATTTTCCAAATTCCTCTTCAAGAAAAATTCAAAAATAAAGTAGATAACACATGGATACATGAGGCCATAAATCTTTTTACTAAAAATATTGAATCTATTATTTATAAAATCAATAAGGATTGTTGTTTTGAAAACTGATTGGCATTCAAATATAGGAAAATTCATATATGTAGAATTGAACTCAAATTGATCACTGATAAGAATGGGAAAGTGTTAGAACCCAAATTTAAAGCACATCACTTAGGCATGTCTCCTACTATAAGATAGGAATGTTATGAATAAATATCACAGCCTAAGGCTATGGGTTTGATCATGGAATCCACAAGTCCTTGGGGTTTTGAGGATTTCTATGTCAACAAAAAAGTAGAATAAATTAGAGGAAAAAAAAGGCTAGTAGTAATATATATACCTATAAATAAATATGTCATTCTAGTGAAATATCCTATCCCTTAAAAGGATGAAATTATTTAGAGGAAAAAAGGTAGTAAAGTATACAGTAAGTTTGATTTAAAATCTAGGTTTTGGTAAATTTAGGTAGATGACCAAGACAAATACAAGACAACTTTTCTCACACCATTTGGAGAGTATGAATGGAATGTTATTCCATTTGGTTTAAAGACTGCACCAAACCTTTTTAAAAATATGATGACTCATATTTTTGCTCCATTATCTAAATTCATCATAGTATACATTGATGGTATTTTATTTTTTTAAAAATCCCCAAAAGAACATTTAGATCATCTTGAGCAGTTTTATACGTTGATATGTGATAATGGTCTTGTTAATTACAAAATAAAATGGAAACATTTAAGGATGAAATCAAAATTTTACGTGTGACTGTCAGATATAGAGAGGTTGTTATTTAAGACCATATTTTAAAGGATATCAATTTTTTTTTGATGTTATGACAACCAAAAAAACCTTCATAGGTTTTTGGGATGTATTAATTATGTTGCTAGATATTATTTCAATATTTCTTAGGACAAAATGATTCTGAATAAAAGGTTGTCAAAATCATCTTCTCCATGGGATGATAAAATGATAGAAGCTATAAATAAGATTAAAATTAATAGCTAGAATCTACCTCCACTCAAGCTACCTAGTCCTGGTCTGAAAGTTATAGAAATAAATGCATTTGATCAATTTTAGGGAGTTGTTCTAAGGGAAATATTAAAATATGGAACTTAAAATCCCTATATATTTGATTTAGGCACATTTAAACATTCTCAAATTAACTATTAATCAACTCATAAATAATTATTGGTATCCATCAAATATATTCATTCCTTTATGTTTTTTATTAGGTATGAAAAACTCATTAGAAGTTTAGATCTTAACAAATTTATGAGTATCTTGTAGAGCCCTGACAACCAAAAAAAAGAACATCCAACATATTAGATAAATGGGCAACATTTTTAACTGATTTTGATTTCATAATTGAACACATTCCAGGTCAAAAAAATTATCTAGTTTATTTTGTATCCAAAGATAAAGATCCAAAGCATAAGATAAATATGGTAACCATTTATGAAGTAAAAGAGGAATTTCATGAGCACATATGGGGAACAACATCCATTTTTCAAAGGATTTCTTATGAAAGGAATATGAAGACATATATATCCTATGAACACTCATATGCCATTAATGCTTAGTGATTGGGTTTCACATCTTAGTTTATGGAACCTAATGGGAAAAGATGGGGATTAGTTTTTATTTGTTACAAAAATACATATCCTAAAGACCAGATGGTATTGGAAAGTCATAAGTTTATTATTTTAGTTGAAATAAATTAGTTTGAATTTATTATCTAGTGGTTATATGAATGGCTACAATTCAATATTGTTTAGTATGATTTTTGGTATTCAACCGATGTTATTCCTACATATATCAAACCATTTCTTGAAAAAATATGACTACAAAGCCTTCATATGGTTTGAAATATTCATTATAAGGTTATAGTTTGACAACTTTATGAGTTTCTTGTAGATTCTTGACAACTAGAAGAAAGAAGCATCCAATAGATTAGATATATGGAAACATTTTTAGCTGATTTTGATTTCATAGTCGAACACATTCCATGTCAAAAACATTATCTAGCTGATTTTGTATCCAGAAAAGAATATCTACAATATAAGGCAAATATGGTAACCAATTCTAAATTAAAATAGGAATTACATGAACACATATGTGGAAAAACATCCATTCTATAAAGGATTAATTATGAAAGGCATAGGATGACATATAGATCCTATGAACACTTATATGCCATCAATGCTCAAGGATTGGGTTTCACATCTCAGTTTATGAAACGTAATGGTAAAATATGGGGATCAATTGTTCTTTGTTACAAAAATGAATATAATGAAGACTAGATGGTATTGATAAGTCATGATTTTATTAATTTAGTGGAAATAAATGAGTTTTAATTTCTTATCCAATGGTCATATGAATGGTTAAAATTCAATATTGTTTAGTATGATTTTTGGAATTCACCTGATGATATTATTGCATATATCAAACCATTTATTGAAAAATTATGCCTACCAAGCCTTCAAATGATCCATTGGTGAGGATTCATCATATTAAAATGAATAATATCTTCATTGGCATAAAATTTCCATTTCAAGTATAGTTTGAACTATTTAATATACAAAACCACTAGTGCAACATAGTAAGAACACAACTTGCTCAACCTATAGCTACTCCTTAGAAAATATTTACCATATCACATCAGGTTAATGTTCCTCCTCCATATCCTAGTCAAAGATTAAGACTTATGAATACTCTACACATATATCTAGTCTTTATAGATTTTGATAGTGATGACTACTACTCTCCTATGGGAGACTATGAAGATGGAACTGATTGATCACTACCATAGAAGGTCCACTTGTTGGGTTGACTACTGATGGATTGTGTCCTTAAATGTGTTCCATTATACAAAAATATGAGGTAGACCCTACCACTTCAAAAAGGTGGTTCTTTTCAACCTTGTTTAAAGGATATATATTTGTCTTTTGGCAGAGTAGAAATTATAGACTAAAATAGTAAATACAAACTCAAACATATAAAGATAAGATTTTTGATTCATAGGATCCATTTTTAGCAAGTGAAGAGCATATTATCTATATATTTATGACATTATATACCTTTATTCTCTACATACTTATGTAAGATTGAAAGAGAGCTTCTATTTATAGATGGATAGAATAATAATCAACAATCATCAATAAATATGCTAGATCAACAGAGAAAACTAAAAGCAATAGGTAGTGGGGGATAGGTCCCACCATGCACCACTAAAACACATGTATAAATCCTTTCAAAAAGGCTAAAAGGTAAATCATTTTTGAAGTGGTAGGGTCCACCTTTCCTTTTTGTATAGTGAAACACACTGATGGACACACCCCATTAGTAGTGAACCCAACAAGTGGGCATTCTACTGTAATGATCAATTAGTGTCATCTTCATAGTCTCCCATAGGAGAGTAGTGGCCATCACTATCATAATCTAGAAAGGTTGGATATATGTGCATAGTATCCATAAGTCTTAATATTTGACCATAATGTGGAGGAAGAATATTACCCTGATGTGAGATGGTAAATATTTGCCATAGAGTAGCTGTAGGTTGAGTAGGTTGCATTTTGACTGCATTGTATTGGTGGTTTTGTACACTAAATAATTAAAAGTGTACTCAAAATGGAATTTTCATGCTGATGAAGATATTTTTCATTTTAGTAGGATGAATACTCACTACTAGCTCATCTAAAGGCTTGGTAGGCATAATTTTTTCAAGAAATGGTTTGATATATGTAGGAATAACATAAGGGGAATTCCACAAATCATATTAAGCAATATTTAATTATGGCCATTCATATGACCACTAGATAAAAAATTCAAACTCATTTATTTTAAATAAATTACTAAACTCATGACTTGCCAATACCATCTGGTCTCTGAGATATGCATTGTTGTAACAAAGAATAATTGATCCCCATCTTTTACCATTAGGTTCCATAAACTCAGATGTGAAACCCAATCACCAAGCATTTATGGAATATGAGTGTTTATAGGATATAGATGTCATCATATGCCTTTAAGAAGTAAGCCTTTGTAGAATGGATGTTATTATCCATATCTGTTCATGGAAATACTCTTTTACTTTAGAAATAGTTACCATATTTACCTTATACTTTGGATTTTTCTCTCTGGATACAAAATCAGCTAGACAATTTTTTTGACTTGGAATGTGTTCAACTATGAAATCAAAATCAACAAGAAATGTTTCTCGTATAACTAATCTATTGGATGCTTCTTTATTATAATTGTCATAAATTTACAAGAAAGTCATAAAGTTGTTAAGATCTGACCTTATAATGATTTTTTAGATCTAATAAAAAACATAAAGGAATGAATAGCTTTGATGGCTACCAATAATTATCTGTGAGTAGAGTGATAGTTAATTTAAGCCTATTTAAATGTGATTGAAGTAAATCTACATGGCCTTTCAGTGCCATATTCTAATCTTTCCTTCAAAACTACTCCCTAAAATTGATCAGATGTATATGTTTCTATAATTTTTAGAGCAAGACTAGGTAGCTTGAGTGGAGGATTCTAGAAATTAATTTTAATCATCTTTACAACTTCTGCCATTATCATCCATGGAGGAGGTGGTTTTGACAACCTTTAATTCAAAAGTAGTTTGTCTTGAGAAATATTGAAATAATATCTAAAAACATAATTAATGCATCCCAAAAACCTCTGAAGGGTTTTTTGTTTGTCATAATATTAAGTTTTTTTTGATATCCTTTAAAATATGATTTTGGAGAACAAGTTATCTAGATTTGATAGTCACACCTAAAAATTTGATTTCATTCTTAAATGTTTCTATTTTATTTTTGAAAATAACAAGACCATTATCATTTATTAGCCTATAAAATTGCTCAAGATGATCTAAATGTTCTTTCAGGGATTTTGAAAAAAAATAAAATATCATCAATGTAGACAATGATGAATTTAGATAATGGAGAAAAAATATGATTCATCATATTTTGAAAAATGTTTAGTACGATCTTTAAACCATATGGAAAAATGTTCCATTCATACTGTTCAAATGCTGTGAGAAAAGATGACTTGTATTTGTCTTAATCATCTACCTAAATTTGCCAAAACCCATATTTTAAATTCAACTTATAAAATTTACTTAATTCTATCCTCCAAATAATTTCATCATTTGAAGGGATAGGATGTTGCACTAGAATGACATATTCATTTATAGTTATGTAGTTTACTAATGGCCTCTTTTTTCCTCTAATTTGTTCTACCTTTTTATTGACATAGAAAGCTTCATAAACCTAAAGAATTATGGATTCCATGATCAAACCCATAACCTTAAGTTGTGATATTTATTCATATAATTTCTATCCTAGAGAAGGAGACATGCTTGAGTGATTGGATTTAAATTTGGGTTCTACAATTTTCCCATTCTTATCAGTGATCAATTTGAGTTCAATTATACATGTCTGAGTTTTCCTATTTTTGAATGTCAATGGGGTTTTAGAACAACAATCTTTATTGAATTTAGAAATAATAGATTTGATATTTTTAGTACTTATATTGATGGCCTTATGGATCCATGTGTTATCTAACTTCTTTTTGGATATTTATTGTAGAGGAATTTGTAAAATTTAAACCTTTTTCTTGGGAAAACATATAGTCCTCTTAGAGTTACTTGATGTTCATCAATAGATATAGGATATAGTTGGGCCAAATTATTTAAACCAATAATCATGTTATACTCAGGCATCTCATTTTAAACAACCTTAAATTAGGATTGGAATTATTTTAGACCATTCAATTATAATAGTTTTAGTATTAAATGCCAACATGTGAAAATTAGGTTACCATTGATATGTGAGAATACTATGATATCTTACACTTGCAAGATAAATATCAGCTCTTGTATTTAAGAGTAAATATAGATGAGACTCTTTAAATCCATCCCATTTTATTGTGAGAGAACAAACAAGGTTATTAGTACTTTGGGACCTAACTTAATAAATATGAGATGTTTCCCCCTCCTAGAAAAACATATATTTATCATGCAAATATCTTTCTTCGATCAGATTAATAGTGTGTTCAAGTTCTTGTTCAAACATTGTTTCAATATCCTATTCTTGCACTTCTTTAAGAAGTGCTTCTATCTTAGTTTGGGCTTTATAGAGAAATAATTTTAATTTTTCTATTCTATCTTTTCTCCATGAAGATATAGAATGACCATATGAGGTGTAAGCTTTCTTAATTCTATCTTGGATAGATAATATTTAAAGATCAATAATTTGTTGTTACAATCTATCTTTTTGAAGCTTTTTTTAAGATAATTTCAAATAATATTTCAGCTCTATTTGATCTATTTGTCTCATGAGGTTAGTTAGGGTAGTAGTAAAATAGATAAGTGTTTCATTATACCTTTTCTTTAGATTTTCAAGGTATTAGGATAGTACCAAAACATCTAGGAAAGACACTAATAAATTCATATGAATCTGAAATCCTATTTTAGAGTCATAATTAGAGGATTATTAGGATTTTAAAGAATAATGATTCAAATTAATGTGTTCTTACTCATGACTTTCAGTAGATTCATAGATAATGTCTAATGCATATTATAAATCACATTTAGAGATAAATACATATTCATCCTCATGAATGCCATTTTAATTTATAAAGTTGAATTTTCTTGGGATCTTTTTGTTTGTTAGGGAAATTATTAACATAATGTTCTCCCTAGTAGATAAAACACTTGACTAGTTTTTATGAAAACCATATTTCCTTTTTCTAAATATATTTTTGGGCCTAACATTGGTGAAGTTTCTTTTCTTAAATTTTTTCTTCTTCCAAGGTTTATATGGCTGCATAGGGCAATGACATAGAGGTTGTTGTTTCTTTTTCCTTCTCATACTATATTATTTTGAATCAACACATCCAAAATTATCCTCCTGATTATGATAGAATTTAACATCTTTTTCCTTATGAAATCTTAAGATTTCCTTATGTTGTTTTCTTTCTCTAGATAACTTTACATGAATACCTTTGATATTCTGGTTAATTCTTGCAAATGACATTTCTTTCAATTCACTGCCAATTTCTTCTTTGTAATTTTTATCAAATTACTCAGGAAAAGGCTCTAGATATCTAATCTTGTAAGCAAGAATATAGATATCCATTGAATTATAAACTAATCCTTCCATGTAACACATGTATTCATCTAATGTACTCATGTTACACATCTGAGTTTTCATGAACTTAGTACTATTCATGGCCTTATCATTACAGTGTACCAAAAAATATATAATAAAAGCATTATATAAAGTAGTGATTGGTTAATCATGGTTAAAAATAACTTGCTGACTATCATGATTCACTAAATCCCACCATTCTTTGATAATACCAATGAAACCATTATCCAAATTTTTTGTTACTTCTTTTGGGTCTTTTATATAAGATATCACTTGAGAGTTTGCCCATACTAAGATAACATGGATATTTTTTTATTTTTTAAGGAGTTTCACAAGAAAATTTACATAATAATAGTTGAAGGTTCAATCTTCACATTTGTCCTCAAGGAGGATGAGTAGGCCCTTGATAACCAGTATATATTGATTTTGCTTCTTGAGAAATTTCTATTTTGGCCATGATTATTTGTAAGGGTTTATCTACATGTAATTATTCTTCTGATAAAATATTTAACTTATGTTTAATAGACTCTTTTTGAATTTTATAAACATCTTTCCAAGTATTTACACTATAAAAAATTTAGAGTTGGCTTGTCTAACTCTTTATGTTGTGAAGTTGGTTTTGGCAATTGAGGCTATTGTCGATTGAATTGTCCTAATATATTAGGAATAAGAGTTATCCTTAGTGAATATATTATTATTTATATATAAATACTATCAGTTATGCTCTCAAGTTTTCTTATATCTTTATGTGTGCTATCATGATTATTGATAAACAAATCAATTTTAGGAATTCACATATGCAATTTTATTCCTATGGCATTGATTCTGGTATCAGTTTGAATTTGAGCCTTCTAAAATTTTATTCTATATTTTGAATATCATTTATCTTTTAAAGACTTGATATTTTTTATTTATGATTAAGATCATTTATTTGTTGTATCCTACTTGTTGTAGAATCTTGAAAATGTCCAATAACTTGAGGTAGATGTCCTTTTTGGTACAAATTAATTGATTGAAGCAATTGCGTGGCTTGGGATAGATATTTTTGGATGTCTAAAATTATTTTGTTTAAACATTTCATGGCTAGGTTATTCTAGTTTAACAACCTAACTTATAGGGATTGATCCATATTCACATTTTTCTATCTTAGATAATACATCTGAGCTTTATATTTTCCATTTAGAGAGTACTAGTTAAAGTCAATAGTTTTATGAAACACATTCTTAGTGTAAGACTTATCACCTATATGGGTTTTACAGATAAGATTATTGGTTTCTTCTTTTTTTTTCAAGATCAAAGGTTCATTTCATAAAAATACTCTTAGATTTAGACAATAATCGCTAATTTTTATGGATTATGATTAAAGCTTCCTTACCATGAATTCTAGTTGTGGATTTGACCATATTGATCATTGAATGATGAAGAATGATTTGGAAATACAAATATAAGTATGTATATATTTATGGATGATGAATCCTTTTAAGATGTAGACATACTAAATTATATGATGATTTGACATTATTCAAATGATCTTAGAGTCCTAATATCTGAAAAGAAAATTTGATAATAGATTTGTTTGGTAGATATTTCATAGATGTAGAAAAAGATAAATAATTTATAGGTTTTTGCACAAAATTAGTATCCACTATCCATTTGTTTGAGATTTTGAGTTCAGACCATGGAAATTTCTTAGTAGGCACGATCTAACTATTTTCATTAGATAGACACACCATGATTTTGCCTTACACAATACCATTTTTAACAATAGTGTTAAGCGTATTCATGATAGGATACATGATTTTTTATTGGAATGATAAAGGATAATTAACCTCAATCATTTAAAGTCCATGATTCTGAAGAAATATTGAGGAATTTGTTTAGATTTGATTCTTTAGGTATGGGCACATGATAATTGGGGTATTATGTAAAATAAATAGGACCATCATGCAGACTAATTTGGATGGAAAAATTGAGACAAATAGAGAAAGTGGTATGTCTATTATCTAAGGCACAAGCAAGAAGATGAACATTGAGACCCTCTTAAAAATAAATGAAAGATGCCAATAGAGACAAATCCTATGTGAAGGAATTTATACTTATGTTGACCTTAAATTTATTTAATTTATTTATCAAATGAGAACTATAAATGATATTTATAATCATCATTCTGGGTTACTTTAAGGACATTTTTAGAGATCATATTCTTAGTTTTATAAATCAAGTAAAAAGTAAACAACTTATCATAAACTTCATCAACCTTAAATTTAGGGAGTTTTCATTGAGGGCATGGATTTATTTCTTCAATCTCAATAAAGGATTCATTTACATAAAATAAATATCCTAAATATATTTCTAAAAATGTTGTGTCTATGGTACCAGAAGTATCAGATGATGTCTAGTTCGAGAGATCCATGATGTTTATTATCTTTTTTACTAAATAGGTCTAACCATGAATTTTCATGCCTTCAATAGATCATTCCATTTTCAATTTTCACCAACATAATGGATAATACTAGGACATAAAAGTGTAGTAACTCACAGAGTAAAACAAAGATACAAATATTCAAAAATAGAGACTCATATATTGATATAAAAGTGAACAAATGTTACAGTCTAAAAGCTTAACATGGCTATGATACCATTTTCATGAAAGCTAACCACTAACAACACTGACATGACAAATAATAGAGCAAAAATTACAAACTAAAATAGTTAATACATATACATATACATATATACACACTTATATATAAATACATATAATATGTATATATATATATATTTATGCATATATACACACTTATATATAAATACATATACATATATATGTAATATATATGTGTGTGTGTGTATAGATATTTACATTCATATATTTACACACACATACACATTACATACATATGTATATATATGTAAATGTTTATACATACATGCATGTAAATATAAAGTTATATACACATATATGTATGTATGTATGTATATATGTATATACATTTACATCCACATCTCATGATGTGGTGCCTTTAGTTTAAGGTGAATTTGGGATAGAGTGGGTTGATGATCTCAGGATGAGGGGTGGTAACAACATGCGATGATAGGGAATGAGTGGCTATGATCACTCTACTAGGATCTTTGACATGGTAGAACTAAACCAAGGAAATGAGGCATAATTAGAGAATGTAGTCACATGAGCATAAATGACACAAATAAGGGTTGATCATGTAATTGGGAGTGATTTTATGCATAAACTAAACTCTCAATGGGGATATGAGGATGACAATTCATGTGAGAGATAGAGTAGATATAATTTTTGAGAGAGTGATCAAGATGACATGACATTGAGAGAGACATATGCTCAACCATCTTTAGTCACTCAAGTGAGTGTACTAAGTGAGATGAGATAGGTGAGGAATGATAAGTTGGTAATATAAAGACATTAATTATAATACAATGTGAGTGGATAGAGTAATTGAACTAAGCTCCAGTTAGATGGAAATGGTGTAGGCTAATCAAAATCAATTACTTAATGAATTTTCATTGATGATACCTATTTCATCTCGACTAAGGCTTCAACTATGGTATATCGACCCATATATTGATATGAGACCCATCCTAACATCTCCTTGACTATATATATGCATGGAATGCTACCTGACTAGATCACTATCTATTTGACTTATCTCAGATCACTATCTTTAGTACTTTATCCCATATCATGTATATAGACTCTTTACCCCATTTGTATATAGGGGATGTCCCAATGGACAAAAGAGGGAGAGTCATCTATCCATTCATCCATTTATTATATAGGTGATAAAATGAATCAACATTTAAAATTACATCTATCAGATCCGTCTAAAGGGTTCCAATCCATCTCATAAGTGTAGTTTAAAAATTACCCGTAAATAAAACAAAAACATGAATTTATTTGTCATGGTTAAAGTTTTAAATTTTTTTCATAGCTGTCAAAAGAAGGGATATTTTTTGCATAGCCTTAAAACACAACTTGGTAGTCCCAATCAGTTTGCACATATCAATGGTAAGTCAGTGACATCCTGAAATGATTAAAATGGGGAAATATTTAATTAAATGTAGTTAATAGTTATCTTTATCACTTAAATTCACTTTAATGACAATTAATACTATGTGCCTTTTGGGTTACCGAATCATAGACTCCAAGTCCGACAGTGGTGGTAGTGGCACTGAACAGTGGGTGTTGAGACTTGGGTTGTGGGTGACTCACCATTTACACCAATTTAACCATTAC
Organism: Torreya grandis; assembly: GCA_037957365.1. Lineage (NCBI taxonomy): Eukaryota > Viridiplantae > Streptophyta > Pinopsida > Cupressales > Taxaceae > Torreya > Torreya grandis. The sequence continues at coordinate 2,001,570 of JARHVA010003331.1, read as the reverse complement.
TATTATGATTATCCCTCTAATTTGTGAAGCATCTCAAACACCAATTTCACCATTACTCTTATGATTATCTCTCTAATTTGTGAAGCATCTCAAACCCTAAGTGGTGGTAGTTTTTTTCTATTTCCATTTGTTTCAGTTTCTCTGTATGGCATTGGTAACCACTTCTAAATGAAACATATATATTTAATTTAAATTAGTATTATATATATATATATTTATAATATTAATTTATAGTGAATATATATGTTATATATATATTCATTGTAAATTAATATTATAAATATGTATATAAATGAAACATATATATTCACATGGTAGCATCCCCTTGAGGCATATAGTGTCATCTGCATGAAAGGTACATATGAAACTTAAAATCATTATCTCCTCACATGTGTAGCCCCTCAACTAGACAACCCTAATCATGATCTTACAGATCTACATTCATTTTGAGGTAAGGGGATGTAATTATGTTAATGTTGATTTGGTAGGCATTCCACCTTATTCAATCCCTATTTGTTTAGATTGCATCTAGAACTCTCAGCTTGCTCTCTCCATTCTCACACTTAATACAACCATGGATGATAGAGACCATTTAGAGCCAACTTGTAAAGGGGTTCAGGAATAGAAGGTATATAAAAAACATAAGAAGGGGGGATTACAAAGTTTATGGAATGTATTACTGAGCACAATGCCATGGTGGTTTGATATTTCATCATTGTATGGACAAAAAGGAAGGTCACTATGCAGGGTATTTCCATAAACATCTTCAAGGAGTTTATTGGAAATGCCATGGGTTCAGTATTTTGTGCATTCTACCCATCCCCCTCCCCAATCCCCTAATTTTAAATCCCCTAAGATCCTAAAATCCCCCTGGTTTCCCCTAGGGGGTCCCCCCAAAGTAAACCCCCTTACAGGTGAAAGGTAGGAAGCGTCCTAGGATGATTTTTCCTAGGGAACCCATTGAAGGCCCCAAGAATCGCACTTAAGCCAAGGTTTCAAAAGACAAACCCAACATTTTGGTAAAGGATAGTTCTAGTACTGAAGACACCTGGGAGGTCCCTCTACATAATCTATATTTTTTGTTTTTGTTTCACTCTAGTCTTTATTTTTCTTTTTGCTCGTTTGGTCGTGAAGGGCCTATTTAAACTTTTGTATCTCACTCTCATGGTTCTAGGTCCTTTTAAAACCTGAGTTTACCTTATCAAATAAAAAAATACATATTCACTATAAGTTAGTGTTATATTTCATTATATAATGAATTAATTTAATACTATTATATATATTTGTAATACTGATTGAAAGGGAGATTGGTATCATAAAAATGAAACAATACAACTCATTTTTTATTATTGTAAGACAAAGTGTATACTTATTACATCAACTTATTTGGATGGCCATTTTGTACTTAGATCCTAAAGTTCTCAGTATTTCTAGAAGAATAACACTTTGAATGAAATCCTTTCCATTATAAATTAATAGAATATTAAAGTTTTGTATTAAGATTATTTTTTCTATGGAAATGATTTTAGTAGAATTTTTATTTTAATAAAATATTATAGTCATAAAATATGTCTCACATGTTTGGCTTATTAGTAGTAGGGAATATATATTGTTTCATACACTACAACTTTTATAAAAATTCAAATACTTCTCAAGGCTACCTAATAGATACACTTTGGTGTAACATGAATATTATTCTCATCAAACCATTATATGTGTTTCACCTTTCCCCAAATTTAAATACATCTAGGGGATACTCAATAGATTCCATCAAATATTTTATTTCATAAGTGACCAATAAACTACAAAATATATTTTGTTTTACATTATATATATTATGTACATCCTAGTGCATTCTGAGCAATATACATTGCTAGACCCTTACATACACTATAAATTTATATAAATTAAATCCATTTTAGCACATTCTGAACATTATTTTTTATCTGAACACTCATATGCTGTAACTATTCCCAAATTTAAATATGGTTGAAGGAGCTCCTCTTGGATAATGTTACTAAGAAACTACACAAGATTTAGTTTTGTGAACATTACACACATAATGTATTCTAATTTATCATGAATGTTATTCTCTTTGGACCATTATACACACTGAAACTAATTTGACCCATATTAAACAAGTATGTTATGGTTTTGAAATTATTGTAAAACATGTTTCAATGAGCTATGAGTATGCCTTATTAAACATCTTAAATTTTTATAAAAATTTGGACTATTTATTTTCTTTTAATTGAAGCACGCACTATATTTTTAAGAGAAAAAATAAATGAATTATTATGTTTTTATTTTAATAATAAATTAGAATACTAATATATATATATATATATATATAATTATTAGTATTATAAATATATACAATAGTATTATAATTATTATAATACTATTATTATATATATATATATAAAATAAATAAATAAATTATTATAATAATTATATATATAAGAAATAAACTATAATACTATTATGTATTTATAATAATATCATTATAAATCTATATAATATTATTATAGTGAAATAAATCATATTGCACTCTGGTATATGGTACTTATTTATTTTATACTTTTATATTTATTTTATTTTTTTCATTAAGTAGGTATAAATTGTGAGAAAATAGCTTCTATTGGTCATCCTAAGAAGGATAATAAACAACTATCACTTATTGATGCATTTCGTATCCCTTGAGATTTTAATCAACAATGCCATTCTAGAAACGAAGACTTTGATGTTTATTTTCATGAAGACAACTATGAATCAAAGCTTCTATAGTTTATACTTTAAGTGACATGCGTACTAAATTTACTCTTGTCAATCAAAGTGCAACTATTTTTTATAAATTTTCATCATCGAAGTGATAGATTCCCTTTAGCTTGAAATTAAGGCCAACCCTTCAAATTTGATCATTGTAACCAATCATAAATTGTATCACTCATTATCTATGATACACATATAATATAATACAAATAGAATCCAATAATGAGAGATGTTGGAATCACTATCTATCATGTATAATTTAATATAAAATATGATGACATCACTTCATGTATCATATATAATAAATCTATCATCTATCACATGATCTAACTGGTACAAATAACTAGACATTAGTTTTATTACATCTAATGTCTAACATATATAATAGATGGGATGGTGGCATCACTATCTATAATCTAATCTAGCATGGCATCACTCAACCTACACCCTCCCTTATGAAAGGAAATCCTTAGAAATGAAAGGAGGCATGCCTGGAAATTTAATTTGTCATATCAAAATAACATAAGTCATTCTTTAGCTAATGGAATGGATGAGAAAACAACCTGGTTTATCGAGTACCATCGATCTATGTCAAGGATTTTAATTCCTTATCTCTTGTTTGATGAATTTCATGATGACTGGAGATAAGTTATATTATATGATAGGTATTCCAGACAATTCATCATAGCAAGACCCTAAGGGGCCTTAGATACAAGTCATGATGCATGTTAAGAAAAAGGAAAAGATATAAATCTCGAACTCCTTCCTAACTCTAGAGAAAATGAAACAAACTATAGAGCTAGTAGATACTTGTTTGGGGATATTATTTCTATATGAAGCTAAATGTTGACCTTATATCTCTATCCATCCATAGGTTATGGTCTAGGCATGCCTATTGAAGGCAAGGAACATAAGAATGGGGAATGAGTATTCACAATTCTATAGAAGGATAAAGGTAAGCACCCATACTATTCTGATCATAAAAAAAAATAGATGGAGGACCATGCTTTCTATTATATGCTTTATCCCCTCACCCAAGGCCCAAAGTAATATACTCTACTACCCAAGACCCAAGGCCCAAGTCCTAGGGGGAATTTAAAAAAAATCTATAACATAGTAACCTTCTATATTCTATACTAAACTATGATTAGAGTATGGTAATTTGAGTACCTTAGTTATCTACTATAGATATACAATAATTATTTTGTACCATAATTACCTACTAGATATCTATAGTCAATGTTTAGTTATTATAGTCTAGTGTTGTCTAGACTCAACCCAACCCCATATTACTAACA
>JARHVA010003331.1:1567500-1992500 GCA_037957365.1 Torreya grandis | reverse complement strand
AATCTCTTTAGTCACCCATATATAAATATGGACATTCAATCTGGGTGCTTGAGGTATATCATCTATATCTCCTTAATTAAGGGAATAACCTTTGTTCACTCTTAGTGTTCCCATTCACATCACAAGTTAGATAGTCAAGGTATTAAATCTTGTCTATAGTCTTTAGTTGAGGGCACACCCACTCATATTACATATATAGATGTAGAGATAGAGTTCAACTCACCTATCCCCACCCCATATATTAGACTATATATCTAGGGGCCCATCCCCCATAACCCTCTTCTCTTTACTGGGATAATTTATCTATCTTAGAGAACTAACAAAATGACACACAACTATCGAAAGGACAAATGACTACTAAACGGATAAACCCCCATATATATAATGGATAAGCTAATATAAAATGATTAACCCACTACCCTAAGGCCAACTGATCGATCTAGTTTAGATGGATCCACTTTCCTCCATCTTCACCTCATATAAAAGGCCCCAACTATATATTATTGCATTGGGAGGAATCCCCCTCTCTATCTATTCTCTAGAGGTAGAGGCAAGAAGTCCCCTACATATATATCCCATTATAATATCTATATATATGGCCCCTCTCCTCTACAATCCCAACCCTCTATATACAAATATGCTCCTCTAATCCCCTCTATCTAGTTCAGGCTAGGAAAGAACCTCCACCCAATATATAGATTTATATGGGGGCCACACTTTATATAAATAGGGGGACCCCAGTTACATTAGATCCATAGGGGGAGGGGGTGAGAGGAAGCATATACTACATAGAGTGCTCACCCAAGTAAATAATAAGATAACATCCCTACACCCCCATATAGAGTATATATATAGGGGTTGATGACCCATAAAATATTTATGTATTCATGTCATGCTTGGGAGGCTAAGGGAAATGAAGCTATGGCTCTTACATTGCCAACCCTTTCAATTCATAAGGGGATCTCTAAGAGGCCGAGCCATATATAGTCTAAATAGGTATCCCCCATATCTATATATGATAAACAACCCTTTCAATTCATAATGGTTGGGAGGCCTAAGAGGGGAAGGACAAGGGAAACTAAAATATCTATAGTCCCCTATTTAGATATGGGGCACCCTCTCCCCTAGAAATTGATAGGTCGATATACATATAAATACATACACATTAAATACATATGTATATGTATACATATATAAATACATATGCATATATATACTTATATATATATATATATATATATATATATATATATATATATATATATGTACACATACATTTACATATATATAAATATATGTACATCTATATGTATACATACATGTGCATGAGTGCATGTGTGTGTACATGCACACGTGTGCATGTTCACATACATATATACATATACATATATACATAGACACATATGCATACATATTTATGTATATATGTATATACATACACACACAATACATACATACATATATGTACACACGCAAACACACACATATAATACATACATACACATATGTATGTATATGTCTACACACATATATGTACACACACAATACATACATACATCTATGTATGTATATGTACATACATACATACATATATGTACATAAATGTATATGTATGCCTATCTATATATAGACATATATAGACATATATAGACACATACACATACACATACATAGTTATTCATGTGTATATACATACATACATACATACATACATATATATATATATATATATATATATATATATATATATATATATATGTATGTATGTATGTATATACACATGAATAACTATGTATGTGTATGCGTGTGTGTATATAGTTATTCATGTGTATATATATACATACATACATACATACATATATATATATATGTATATATATATATATGTATGTATGTATATATATATATGTATGTATGTATATATATACACATGAATAACTATGTATGTGTGTGTGTGTGTGTGTGTGTATATATATACATACATACATACATACATACATATTCATCTATGTATATATAAATAAACATATATGTATGTATTATATGTGTGTGTGTGCTATGTGGAATGTATAATAGAAACTACCCTCTATATGAATAAACTTAGTTGGAAATAAATTTGACTTCCTTGATGGTCAATCTTATAATTGGTTTCTATGTTAGTAATGAAAATGGTGAAGTGGATGTTTAGTTCTTATGAAGTAAACTTGTTAATTTGATCTTAAACATACCTCGGGTCATTTAGATATAACAAAAAATATAGACCGTAACCTATTTATTTAAATGTTTAAGAATTAAACCTAAGATGTTGTTGAGTGTGGAAAATTTTATAATGTTACCATTGATTAAGAATAATTTATTTATATTTATTTTTTGAGACTTGGTGAATATTTATAAATGTGTAACAATATATATTTATAGGTCGTAAGGTATATTTTATTATAAGTACTAGGCTACCTGCAACTAGGATAATAAGTGGAGGATTTGCATGAATTTAAGTTTGCAATAGTGTATAATTTTGTTAGATTATGGATGTTTGAGATCCCTCATTTGAATCATGTTCAATTCCTAGATTGACCGAGATAATAAGGAATTTTGTAATTGTCTTGCTTTTTTAACTTGAATGGAATGTTGAATTTTGTGAGGTGTGATAGTACATATTTTTAGATACTAAGAATGGTTTAGTATTTAATATTCTTGACTAAAGTTTTGAAGTTTGGGTGGATTTGATTTGGCTAGTTTCATAGAATAATTTAACCCTTTTTAGAATATGTGTAGGGTTAAGGGGGCAGAATATCATATGCACAAGGATGAATAAAACTATTGTAAAACAAACTGATTAATTAAAAACTCAGATAAATGAATATTCATAATTAAAAACTAAGTTATGTTAAATATAGAAAGTGCACTCAAAAAAATAGTTTGGTTGCATAAAAATGAAGAAGAGATAATACTTAGATTATCTAAAAGTGTGTAGGCAAATCTGAGAAGCACAAATGTGGAAATATGTAGGGATAAGATTAGGATCTAGTCATTAGATTCTAAAAAAAATATTTCTATAGGCCTAGACACTTGTGTTGATGATTTTATCCTAATCTCAATGTAACTATCCTCTACAAAATATTCACTATATTGTAAAGTGACCACCTGAAGGCTTATAGGTATTTTATTGCCTTTATGTTGATGTCTTTTATTTTTGTGTATATTCTATCGATGAATTTTTATGGATTAAAATCTCTCTCTTCACCTTAAGTCTTTATATCTTTCCAAAAATGGGTTATTGGACTCATGGTATCGAGCTAACATCAAGGACCCCTATATAAATGGGTGTTACCTACATAGCCAATAATCCAAGGAGGGCCTTATATTTATGTAGTTATCCCCTAAGTGTTGGCTTGTGTGTGCACAAGGGTGAAATATACTATATGCAAAGGCATACAATGATATAACTCGTAACTTGACATAATATACTCATGGGTTGTTCTTTGAATGATTCAAACCTATGATATGACTAATCCTATGACTGATATGAACATAAGAAAGAATAGGGAAGTAAAAATTAGTTGTGTGATTGATTAATTGAGATTGAATAGGTGCTTTCTTGGTATTTACTAAATGAATAATGAGTAAGCTTAGATTTGTATTTATACCACACCTTTTGAAAATATCTTAGAGAAGGTTTAAATAAAATATTTAGGATGACCTTATAATTCAAAATATTTGTAAATTAGATGAATTTTGAGACACTTGATAAGAATCTAGACACTTTCATCGACATAAGTATCCCTATGTGGGATGCAAGTGTCCAGTAGGCTAAGAACTTATTGAGGATCTAAAACTAATAGTGAAGGATATATATCATATTTCAAGCTTGTTATATAGTGTAGGAGATATGGGTCATTATAAATGATAGGGTCAGACCATAAGATAAATAATTAGGCATAATTAGATGGTGAATATGAGCCTTTTGACAGCAAGAAGGTCTAGAACTAAAGGGTAGATCCATGATAGGTATTTTTGAAGTATACAAGATTGAGATGATATACAAATTAGATTTTAGTATCTACATTTTCCTTTACTTTAATCTAGTAATGCAAAAAGATTAAATTACTAGGTTACAGTAAATAAATAGGTATTTGGGTGTGTATAACACACCTTGCCTTTGATTGAGCCCACTTTGAGTTTTTTGTTGGTGTATGACCTATAACAAAGATCATGTTACAATATAAATAAGTGCATGTAATTCAAAATTTGAAATATTTGAAATGCTTAAATAACAAGAGAATAAGGAAGGAGTACACATGTGTGCCGATGTAACCATGTTGCCCCTTTGTGCTTTGACTTGGTAAAGATGATTCTTTATGAAGCATTGAAGTTGAGAGATGTTAAAAAAATAACTTTAGAGATTTGAAGACGGAGATTGGATGGAAATTATGCCCCTATTCTAGTGTAAGGGTGAGTTTTGACATGACTATTAAGATCATTGAATCTCAATCGCATAACTCAAGTGACAATACAATAAAATCCAATTAAGTGGTATAACCAACTCAACCTACAAAATGAAAGTCGTGTTAGTCTATTGAGGGTGTTGAATCTCAACCACACTACTAAATAGATCCAACTATTATAGATAGATAAAGGCTCAAAATTATGCTTCTTGGTGAAAATAGTGATTATTGGTAAAGTATCAATGCTTCTTGGTATAAGTTTGAATATGTTTTTACAATTTTTGGTATACTTTCATGGCATATGTGCCTTTAATGTGTCTCAAGCTAAATTATCTATCATAATGTAACCTATACTCTATAATTGTGTATAATATTTATCAAAAATATGAAAAAATCTATCCTAAATAAGAATCAATGCAATGTGTATAGTATTTTGACCCAAGTGTATATCTAAATCACATAAATTATAATTAAAATACATAAATTATGACAATTTTATAAGTGTCAAGGTCATGTCTCTATGACATGCCTCCACTTATATGCCCCACATTTTGAGGTGAGGGGAATAGAATCTGGTAGTTACCTTACCTCAAAAGGATAAGATAAATATATAATCTATGTATGAATCATGTAGCATATAAGAGTAGCATGTCTAAGTAACTATATCAATGAAACTCGTAGTATGTGATCACATTAAGATGTATGATATGTATCATGGAAATATCTATAAAGTAATAGTACAAGCTCAACAAATAATCAAGCACATACACAAGAGCACTTAATGTCACACAAGAGGGGTATAAAGAGACCAAAAAGGGACATATTCAAATGCCACACATTCAAAAGAATGACATATTCAAATGTACATTTATAAAAATAAAGTAAGATATAGTGGCACATGGGCTAACAAGCTAACAACATATGCAAATGCTCCATAAGTAACACAATAAAAATCAAGAAAAAAACATTCAAGGAAGTGACAATATGAATAAATGAAATTATAAGCAACTAATATAAGCATATCATACTAGTCCCTGTATATATGTGTTAGCAAAAATGTCATTTAACAAAGCATATCAAGTACACTATGAAATATGTAAACATGAGTATAGACATGACTAAGAGTTAGTAGATAAGCTCAAAATGATAATGTAGAAATGATCATAAAGAAATGTAACCTATATTAATCACGATCAAGGAAACTGGATGCCCCAAACATAGTGTGTCACATGGAAAGAGAAAAGGTCCAACATATGTATGTGCATGTATCATGTTTATGGTATATGCCTATATCACACTCAACTACACATGAACATATACGTGTATAGAAAATAAATGATATGCTATCTACAAACATAAATAAAATAACATAGATTCCAAGGAGCTAGTAAACATGTGAATGCTAAATATTTTTTTATTTTTGAATTTATTTGAATGTTTTTATATTTTATTGAATATATATTTTTGTATTTCTAGAAAATAAAAGGATAAACTATGATACCATTTAAGGGATGCTCATAGGTAGATCCAAAGTCAAAATAAGCTACATAAAAATAGTGATACTACCAAGGATCATGATGCAAAGTTTCCTTGGTTTAGTGTCAACCTTGTCTTCTTGACCAAATTCTCTAGGTTCTTGACAACCTTCCTACTAGTCCTTCTTGACTATAAAATGAATTGTATGGAAAAATTACAAGTATTTGTGAGATTATAAAGGTATATTATTGTTTCCACTATTAAGATACACCCATGTTTCAAAATTTAGGGTCTAACTCCTCTCCTAGGTCCACTTTCCTTCTTTAGGCCTACCTAATTAGGCTGTTTCTAGCCCAAATACACCTCAGACCTTCAAAATACATAATATCCTATCCGTACCAACCTAAAAACTTGTGATTCAGTTAGAACACATGAAATATTATCATATTAATTTTTTTTGGATTTTTAAGATGGTTGGAATAAAAGATATGGATGAAACCCTAGTTTAGGGCTTACGTAACCCTGTACCAGCCTGAGAACACAAAATACTTGATTGTGGAAGTTTATAAAGGTTTAAAAAACTATAAAAGGTTTATTAGGTATGTATCAACCCAAATAAACTCTTCAAAGCAATAGATTCATCCTTTCAATCCATTATCATAGATTTCCAATCCAAAATGCACTTGATTGTACATGAAATACACATGTAATAGGGTAATTTATATGTTTGACACTCCAAAAAAAATTGTACACATAAATAAACAATGAAAAAAACTTAAATATAATTCAATAACTTACCATAAGGTGATTAAGACCTTCAAACTTGTTTAAAGCAGAGATGCTTCCATCCTACTATAGCACAGTCATAGAATCACAATGTAAACACAGGAAACAAGCCTTTAGACTGCCAGGCTCAAAAAAGGTCTCAATTATTTTTTATTAAAATATATAATATTATAAAAGTGTTAAATAACCTTTATTAACATTTAAAATAGTTTATATTATCATTCATTTATCAATACTACAATACACAGTCTGCATCTAGAATAACAATATCCAAAACAGGGGTCTGTGTTCACTTTTTCAATAGGGTTTTTCTTATTATTATATATATTAAAAGTTTTGTATCTAAAAAAAAATACATCAACTGAATCTCCTTTTAAATATTCACTTTTATAGGGAAATAACTGATGTAACCAACTTTGTGGAGCCTTTTCAATGGTTAAGTTTGAAAGGTGACAAAGAAGCAAAGTTGGATTCCTAAACAAATGCCACTTTTAAACCTTGCCAATGATTAAAGGGGTATTTATCAAAATTTTAAAAATGTTCATAAGGTTTTTAAAACCTTTCACTTACCCATGTAGATCCTGAAACAAACAAAAAATTCAAAATTTTGCAAAGTAAGTTTTGGCGAGAAAACTTCAAATTTGAAATTTGAATTACCTACATGCAATCCTAGGCTATAAATTTGAAATATAAGAATTCTTGGGGAATTTTAAATCCATCGAAGGCATAATAAAACATAAATTAATGAAATCAAACAAAAATTATGACAAAAATGACCCTAAAAGTGATGCCCTTGCATCAAATCATGTATAGGTGTCATAGTTGGAACTGTAGAATTTATGGCACTCTATATATGTCTCATAGGACTATGTGGTTGTGAAAATGTAATAGGATTAGGGGTAGTGGAACCCATTTTTTATTTATCTATGGTTTATTTTGTGAAATTATAATTAGAACATGTTTATTTTATCTCAAAAACTAGGTAGACCATGTAGGTGTAGATGAGGATTCCGTGGAATCCACTATGTATCTCTAGTGAAACGGTTTCTCAAGTATGGGCCACATTGGAAATGGGATTGCATGTTGCTTATCATTTTTTGGATTATTAATCCTAGTTGGTTTTATAATTAAATTTTTGGGAATAAACTTCTCTTGTTCAAGTGGATGTTCATATGGAATTATAGAAATTGTGATCACCCTATTGGTATGAATATATTTAATACATCCATGCAATGTGGAAGGTATAATGTAGAGTGTGTGTTTATTATTTCAAATAATTTACTTCTATTCATGTAATATGTTTGAAATATGACATTTTATTGTGTGTTAATTTATTGGTAGTTTTTAATTTAGTTATATTCAATGATGACTAAGGCAATCACCGTACATAATAGAATCTAGTTGGGAATAAAAATGCTCAACTATAATGATCACGTGGAAACTGTGATTCTGTTTTCTATATTAACATAATACCTGGTGCATATCTTGAAATATCAAGTGTATTGTTTCATCTATAGCCTTCTGACTTGGTTTAGGTACCCATTATTATTATTTAGAAAACATAGGTGTCTAAATATGATTGGATGCTATAACCTATGTTTCTATGCTTCCCCCAAGTACACCTCTAGCAAGATCTCGATCAACCAGTCATTACTTGGTAGGATTAATGTGATAAATATCGGTCATAGTAGAAGGTGCACTAGGAGAAAGACTTATTCTAATGGTTTGTTTTTTAAAGGTTCGATAGACCATACGTTCTTTAGTAGTAGTGGCATGGGATGCATTGACCCTCTTAGAGTGACCTATAGAATTAGGAGAATGAGACCTTGTTGTTTTTTTCTTAAATGTAATAACTCATATATTTCTAAGTTGTGTAATCTTTAGATAAAAATAATCATTGTCTTGATGCCCACTAATACCATAGTAAGTGCAAAAGGATTTTCCTTTCACCTTTTCAAATTTGTGTGGTAGATCATAGTAATTTGGAGGAAGCATAATCAAACATTTATCCAATAATGTATGCAATATATCATGTGGTCTATCTCTTAGCTGATCAAACTGAAGTAGTTGCATCTTAGTATAGGTATATGTTTTAACTGTAGGAGGTATTCTGTATGTGGACTCCTTTCGTATGTAAAACCTTTATTGTTTGTTCTTTAGTATGAAATACTGATTTGAAATAAGGTATTTGAGGTGACTGATTAACCTTCTTTTTTTTTTGCTTCACTTTGTAGGAATTATTTGTAACATGTTTACCTCTAGGTGAAGATGGATGTGATTTAGTATTGGTATTTTTTAGTGCACATGCATATTTATGTGATCCATGTATAAAATATAAAAGGATGTAAAAGGATTATGCAATAATTTTTCTTTTAGAGAAGAAATAAGTTCCCTACTAAATATAAATTTCACTTCCAAATTTGATGGTGTATAGTTCAAGGAATATAATGTATCCTTAAATTTTATATCATAATCTCAAATAGATTCATTATTATTTTGTGTTAAGCCTTGTAAATGTTATAATGGTAATTTAGGTAACATATGATTATGGAAATCATTTAAAAATATTATTCAAGATTCTTAAAAGTTGGTAAGGACCCATTTGGAAGGCTATAAAACCAATCAGTAGTCTCTCATGTTCAACTTAATGTAATATTTTTAATAATAAGCATCTATATTTAGCCCAATGGTCAAAGGAGTGTACATATTATTTCAAGTGATTTGTAGGGTCTCCTTTACCATCAAATGAAGGTAACATAGGCATAAAAAATTTGATAGGATAAGGATGTTAAAAAACATCTCATATAAGGGATTGATCTTCTAAGATGTTATCATTAAGAGTAACATCATGTGAAAGTACTTGTAATTTAAGAATTATCATTTATTTTTGAAGATATCCTATAGTTGTCATCATAGATACTATGTCAGTAGGAAATTTTTTTGGAGAATTTGAAGATGTACTCATAGGTTGTAATTACCATCCATATGAAACATAGGAATGATGGCCTATTCACAACTATCATTGTAATCTAATTTAGGATTATGGCATACTTGAAAAGCATTAGGTAAAGGAGCATCCATTTTCCACGATGATTCAAGAGAGGTTATTATATTATTTTGGATGTCATGTAGGTTGATACAACTATCATTTGAAAGAGCTTGACTTCTTTAATTTTCATTACATGCAAGGGGGATGCAAGGTGTGATTTCTTATTTTCATCTAGAATCGAAACATGTTTTTTAGTATAAAATGTAAAAGAGGGAGAAGAATATTTTCCATTTTTATTTAAACATCATCATAGGAAGGAAAATGCAAGTTTCACTTTCATTTTTAAATTCAAAAAAGAAAGGGACAGAATATGCATTATCCCTTTCTAATATAGATATATCATGACCATATGAGAAAGGAATATTAGGATTACTAACTTTGAATCTTGAGTTGAATTATGACTACTTGGCTCAGGAAATTCTTTCATTAGGAAACCTTTGGTAAAGATGTTTTGTTGTTCATATTGAATTAGAAGAATGGTAGAAGAACATGCATCTACACTATTATAAATAGTATTATCAATTTAATCTTTACAATCTAAAATGATAGGGAAAGAATTAGTACATGCATTTGTATCATTAAAATCTTGATATAGAAAAGTATTTTCACTATTTATATTTGCATGAACAAAATAAGGAATGGAATCTTCAACTTTAATAACATTTTAAATATTTTCCAAAGAAGGTATACATTCATTCTTCATAGCAAGCTCCTCATTGAATAAATAATAAGTATATTCAACTATTGGTTCATTTAAAAAATGTTCTATGCATGAAAGATTGTTACTTTTAATATTTTGAATAATATTATCATGCATGTTCATTTTATAAAATTGAATTATATATAATGCACTAACTAATGGTACACTTGATGTTTCTTTAATCACCTCATCACTATATTTAAAGATACACAATGTAGGAGAAATAGGAGAACTGGTCTCTTCATGATCCTCTTTGAAATATGTGGAATTACAATCATAATCATTAGAGGAATAAGAAATCATACTATATGTTTCACCATATTCATCAATATTTGCATTTTCATTATTATAATTGTAAGGAACAGAAAGACTATGTGTTATAATTTTGTTGAGCTATAAGATCCTCATAATCAATGTATTGATCACCAAAAAGATTAAAAAACTGATTTAAATGATGAGGATTTTTAGGGTTTTCAACATGAGTATGCATTTTAAAGGTTGTAAACCTAAACACACCCAAGAGAAATAATATAAGTCCTATGGCCACAAAGATAACACACATCACTTACACTATGCCCATGCAAGGAAAATCACATCTGCAAAAAATACAACAATATAAAAAAATTGTAGGAGGAAACCCTAAAGTATGCTAGGGTTTGGTTCAATTAAACTTAGAGGATATACCCTCTTTAGTATATGTGTATGGTTAAGTGTTAGAAGTACAATTATTGATAAGGGGTGGATTAGTGAGCCCAAATAATCCAATTTCAATTATAATATTCACAAACACTTAATTAGATACCAAAAACATTCATGAAGCATACACATCATTCATAACAAAGAGCAAGAGAGACAATGCAAAATTAATCACATAACACATGACGTATATGGGAAACCCTCTTCAGGGATAAAACCCACTAGGACCTACAATTGGACTACTATCTTATAATAGCAATAACCAATTTAGACCATCTAAAAATTATCAAAGAAATACAATCCCTATTTAGTGATACTTCAATCCCACAAGAACAACAACTGGACCTTTTATCAAGTTTCACCTTACAAGGAGACTGAAACCACCTTAGATGATGAGCTTCAAAAAAAACATCTATTAACACATCCACCTTTGAATTGATGTTTAAAACACCTAATGATGGACCTCTACTTATCACTCTTCATATTCACTCACACTCAATCTACAAAAACACTATTCTTCCAATAAAATTATGACCTACAAGTCATGTAAACAATCTTCAAACTGATCTAATCTTTAAATCATCCTCAAGGAACTCTACCCCTCCTTTGATTCATAATTCAAACACACATGTCTCTCTCCAATCTCTCCCAAGTCTCTCACACAAATTCTAGAAATCACCATATTTGATTTCACTATTTATAGAGCAATCTTGATGGTCACTATCTTGGTTGGCCATTAGGCATGCCTTAGCCATTAAGACATCTCTCACATGAAGACATGGATCAATACAATCTCCATAGGTTGACCATAGAATTTATAGGTCACCCTTAAGCAGATATACCTTTTAATAAGGCCCTTGTAGCTCTTATAGGTCTCACGAAGACTTATTCACCCATTTAGCACACCCACAAGCAAAACAAGAACATAAAGCCACTTTCAAATACATGGGTCCACTCCTTATGTCCCCTTTGACATCCTCAAATGATCATATTCATTTTAGCTCACCTCTGTATATGCCATAACAACTAAAACATAGACCTTATATACTAGAACACCATTATCGAACAAACAATTAACTTTTTAAGCATTATTCATACTCAAAATAAATTTATCACACCTCCAAAATACTCATAGAGCAACCTCATAGAGTTTAAAACACTTCCCAATATCCAATTCATTATGAGACATTGAAATAACATCAAGACAAGCTCAAATACTCGTTTTGGGTCACTTGTAGAATAAGCACAAACATAGTCACTCTTTAGACTCAATAACTTTGACTGTACTCACTTCTAGATCATCAAATTAGGTTCATTAGATGAGCCATAAAGTCCTCTTCATCTTTTATTTTTACATCACTAACAAATTTGAATATTATCAAAAGATAAGGATAAATTACAGAGCTCTAGTTTTTCCCTATGTGAAATCCAAATATTTGAATGACATCAGTCGTAGTTAAAATTTAAAAACTATAGTTGCATCTCATGTCCTCTCAGCTCAAATTAAATAAGCACCATCAATCTCTACTGATATTTAATGCATAAGCACCAATGCTTAGATGTTAAACCTTAGTTATGTTGACCTCATCTCATGCAATCTTATACTATTGAATCAATGTGTTCTATCAATCTTTATGGATTAGTCAGGTCTTTAACGATCAACACTCACTATTAGATCAATCTGTTCAAACACCTGCTTGCTGTTGGATCCTTATCTTGTACCTTTAGTTAATCATTAAACATCATACATCTATCCTCATCTCACTAATTCCTAATTTCTTGGATCAATGCACATCATTGATATTTCTCAAGCTTTGACTCTTTCAAAAATGACTATGAGAACCTTGCTTATCTACCTGAGTAGCCATTTTTGAAACTTAATAACTTCTTCTATGCTTAGATGCATGATCTTAAATTTGGACCAAATGATATCTTCACATAGGATAATCTAACCATATAAAAAATAGCTCTTGGAACCCTCATGTGTGTGAGATATAACACCATTAGAATTCCTTTTCAAAATCTTCTATCACAGAGCCAACTATGTCAAAACCTGTCTGAGAGACCAAGTTTGAGCATGCATAACTTTTACCATGATTTAGGGCATGATCTAAATTTTTTCATAAATAAAATAGGATCAAAACTAAATAAATCCATAAGATTAGTTTCTCTTAACACATTCACATGTGTAAAGATATTCCACCATAAAAATGCTCACTTGGCTCTTCTTGACACATTGCAAAATTGGCTAAGTATGGGAAAACATAGTCAAATTGTCTGGGAGCCCAAATTTGTATGTGCATATATTTTGATTCACTACATGACATGATCTAAAATTTAAAAAAAAATAAACTAGGCTCAAAAATGAACAAAACCATATGATTACCTTCTTCTAAAACATCCACACATGCAAGATATTCCATCATCAAACTTGATCTGGGCAATAATTTAGGTAATAATTTGGGTGATGGTTCCACCCCAATTGATGACAAAACTTCCAGGAGCCATAAATTTTTTATTGTATCTCCAATTGAATCATCATTTAAACCATTGGAAAGCTAAGAATTATGATAATGTGGTGAGATGTTATAGAGATTAGCTTGATGTATTTTGACCCTAGAAAACCCAATGGAAATGCCCAACATTTTAATTTTAGTAGTGTAGTCTACAAGTAGTAAGTTTCTAAAAATATTAATTCCTCTAATTCTATATTATTATAAATCATGAAAGTCAAACCAATTAATCTCCCTCAAGATTGATGACCTTCCAAATCCTCCTCCCACCTTTAAAACATGTATAAATGAAGATGTAGCTTGAAATGGAAAGGGAACATCTCTTCTTAGAGATAGGCATATGTTTGGGTTTGCAAATTTAGTGAATAAAACATCTCTTCTCAGAGA
This sequence comes from Torreya grandis, assembly GCA_037957365.1. NCBI lineage: Eukaryota > Viridiplantae > Streptophyta > Pinopsida > Cupressales > Taxaceae > Torreya > Torreya grandis. Next base: position 1,978,448 of record JARHVA010003331.1, on the reverse strand, counting down.
TAGCATTTTTATTATTGTGTTGTTCATATTTATTGAATTTTCTTTAAACCAAAGATTTTGAATTTTGGATTAGTGGTATCAGAGCAGTTTGTCTTTAGAGTGTATGATCCTAAAGACAAGGTTAGATTACAGGAAGCTTGGATGGAAAATAGAACTAATAGACTATCCACCTATTCGCTCTAAATGACTTCAAATGGTAGACAACAACAAGACATATGATCCTTTCAAGGAAATGGTGAATGAAGCCCTCCAACAATAGCAAGCATAGATGCTACAAAAATTTGCTCACATTATCCAATAAATCTTGATGGAAAATTTTGGCTCCTCATCTACACCCCCACATCCTTTCAGTGCCCCAACACCCTTCAAGGTTTAGGTGAATTTTGATATCCCTACATTTGAAGGCAAAATCAATGTTGATGCAGTAGAAAATTGGTTGGATCAATTATCTTCTTATTTTTATGTAAATAAATTCACTAATAAAGAGAAGATCACTTTTGCTCTTTTGAAAGCATCATTGCCTGTCAAAAATTGGTGGGAAGTGTACAAAAAGAGATTCAGTGCAGATGATATTGGCCTTGAGGTAGAACCTACCTGAGATGATTTCATAGAAGCTATAAAGGAAGAATACTACCCCATTAGAGCATATGATAATATGCATATAGAGTGGCAACAACTTTGCCAAGGTAAGGAATAATTTGTTCAAGACCAAACTGATATTTTTCATTCTCTATCTGTGAGATTGGGCATCTAAGAAAGTGAGAAACACAAGGTTCTCAAATATCTTGGTGGACTACAATGGTACATATGGGGAGAAATGGAACTCTTCAATTTGGAAACCCTCGATGAGATATACAAGTTCATAGTGAAGATTGAGCAGAAGCATGGAAGAATGAATATAAAGAGTCAGCCTTCAAAATGGAAAAGTGACAAAGAAGGTCAAACATGAGGCTAAAATTGGAAGCAAAAGGAAGGAAAGAATAGGAAGTGGTGTGATTATCACAAATCTAGAACTCACTCCAAATAATAATGTCGAGCCATCAATTCCCTAATTTCTAAGTCACAATCCTCAACATCTATTGCTCTGCCTCATATAGACCCTGTAGTTGAAGAGGTTGAAGAAGAGATTGTAGATGCTAAGCCCAAATCCATTATTTTTTCATCACAAACCCATGAGGAGAGGCTAGATGACAAGGAAATGTTGTTTCACTCTAAGTTATGGGTGAAAGGTAAGCCTCTGTATTTCATTATTGATAGTGGAAGCTAAAAGAATTTAATCTTTGCTAATGTTGTGAAAATCCTAAATCTATCCATGAAGCCTCACTCAAAGCCATACAATATTGGATGGTTGAGTCCAGGGAGAAACCTTTGTGTCACCCACCAATGTCTTCTCTCATATGCAATAAAACCTTTCCAAGATGAGGTCTTATGTGATGTGGTCAATATAGATGTTTGTGATTTACTCTTTGGTCAGCCATTCATGTATGATCAAAATGGCATCTATGAATCAAGAACTCAAAGGATCACTCTCATCTTGGAACACGATGCTATAGGATACTAGAGGTACCACCTTCTACATCTATCTCTCTGATTAGTGCTAAGAAATTTGTTCTCATGGTGGTCAAGCCACAAGAATCAAAAAGGGATGATGTTACAGCCCTGACTACACAAAAAACACAACAATATAAGAAAATATATACCAAGCTAAAGAAGTTCATGACCTTCCATCCACAGACTAATGGCCAGACAAAAATGGTGAACAATCGGGCCTTGCACAGTTCCATAAAGCATAGTCCATTATAAGTATGCATCAGGAGTCAAATCAAAATACAACTACCACACTTGATGACAAATCTTGATTCAATGGGGACCATTGATTCTGAAGGAGCGAGGAATGATCTGGGAAATAATTCAAGCAATAATTCGGGTGATGGGTCCACCCCAATTGATGATAGAATTTGAGAGCCATAACTTTTGCACTGTAGCTCCAATTGACTCACCGTTTGAACCATTGGAAAGATAATAAAGATGAAAATGTAGTGAGATGGAATTTATATTTTATTGATGTATTTTTACCCTATAAAAATCAATGGAAATGCCCTAAATTTCAATTTTAGTAGTGCAGTCTAAAAATAACAAGTTTTTAAAAATAGTAATTCCTTGAATTCTATATAGCTGTAAATCATGGAAGTCAAAAAAATTAATATCCCTCGAGATTAGTGAAATTCCACATCCTCCTCCCACCTTAAAAACATGTATAAATGAAGATGTATCTTGAAATAGAAAGGGGACATATTTTCTTAGAGATATGCATATGTTTGGGTTTACAAATTTAGTGAATAAAACATCTCTTCTCAGAGATAGAATTTTTGATATTGCATTGTTCATTTTTCTTGAATTATATTTTAGCTAAATCTTTTGAGTTTTGGATCAAAAATACTCACTCATCTCTTTTTTGGCCATATGCAAATTTGGCTAAGTATGGGAAAACAATGAATTCTAACTGATAAGCCAACTTTACACCCTCATATCTTTGATCACGCTTCAACACATGACTTAAGATCTGACACATAAAAACTAGGGAATAATGTGATCCAAACCACATGAAAAACTCCCCTTTATTCATTCTCATGTGAAAATGATGATTTCATCAAGCTACTTACTTAGATTTTTTGCCACTGGACCCATCTGCCAAGATGACCATAATGAAAATCTAAATGAATACCACTTATACACATAAGCATTATAACCATCATGAACCTTTGATAGGACCCCTTTCACATTATCAATACTTTATAATCATCCCTAAACACTTCTAATTAGTCAAACTTTGATGATTAGCTAAGCCAACATTAAGCATTCTAGGATAAGCACATTTCACACTTTTTCATTATCACTTAGGCTAACACAACACTTCATCCACTCACCAAGACACCTCCATGACATCACCATAACATCATTGAAAATACTCCAACAATCAACCCCTTTCTCATTGATGTTAACACCCATCAATATATAAAATTATACAACTCACCTTCTCTCTCTTCAAACACTCCCACAACAAGTACTTCCCCCCTTTGACATAATGATAAAGTGGGCACCAACTGATCCTGAGGACCTAAAAATACTATCAAATAGGAAAGGACCATCTTAGAAATATTATACAAGGTCCCCATTACCTTAAGACTACCTTTTCTTGCCTTGAAAAACTTCCTCTTGCTCCATTTTCAAATAAACACTACAACCAATGAAGAAAGAACACAAAACCATAGAAATCTAATTGAGCACATCAAGAAACATCTAGGAAGGACTCCCCCTAAAAAATCTAAGAAATTTCACCTTTTGAGCATCTACAGATCTCCACACACCATGAAGAATTATCACACATGCTAACTAGCCTCCTCTCTCAAGCTACTACAAGGGCCATCAATCAGAATTACATGCCACTCACTAAATAGGAAACATGCTCTCAATCAACCTAAAAAACACCCATTCTAACCCTCTACTATAACTCCTTCACAAACCTCTAGATAAATCTCATGAACATGTTTCTCCCCCTTAACCAAAGACCTTTTATTTATTCACAGAGAAAGAAATGACTATCAAGCTTTGTCTTAGATACTAAAAATTAGATTTTGACAATGGTTTGGTCATAATATCTACAAGTTGCTCTTTTATAGGAACATGTTCTAATTTGACACATTGATTAATCACTTATTATCTCAAGAAATGATATCTAATAGGAATCTGTTTAGTTTTTGAGTGCATAACAAGATTATTTATAATACTAATTGCACTAGTATTATCACAATAAATAGGACAAGGTCCATTTTGTCTTACCTTGTAATCTTTCAAAGTTTGTTTCATCTACATGACTTGTGTGCAACAAGAGGCAACTTATATATACTTATCTTCTAATATTTATAGAGACACTAAGGCTTTATTATTGCTTAGCCAAGACACCAAACATTCTCCCATGAAGAAGACCCCACCACTGGTACTCCTCCTATCATACACACATCCTACCCAATCAACATCAATATATGACTTCAAAGAGAATTTACTCTTGGGATACCATAAACCATAGTCTATGGTGCCTTTGAGATATCTCAAGATCCTTTTTACTACATTCAAGTGAGATTCTCTAGGATAAACTTGAAACCTTCCTACAAGACCTACTACTTGCATGATGTCAGGCTTAGATGCAGCAGAGTATAAAGGACTTCCAATCATGGATCTATACAAAGTATGATCAAATTTTGGTGAGTCATCTAGTTTACTTCATTTACATCCAGTGATCATTAGAATACCCATTGGATTATAATCCATCATGTCAAACTTCCTTAGCATATCCTTAATGTATTTAGCTTTAGAAATGAATATCCCTAAATCAATTTGATTAATCTGTAATCCTAAGAAGTAAGATAGTTATCCCAACATTGATATTTCAAACTCAGTCTTCATAGCATCTGTAAATTCTCTACTCGTTTTATCATTGTTAGATCCAAAAACTATGTCATCAACATATACAACAACTATCAATTGATGATTACCTTATATCTTAATGAAAAAATTACTATCATCTACCCCCTTTTAAAACCTTTACTCAAAATATACTTATCTATCTTATCATACCAAGCTTTAAGTTCTTGCTTAAGACCATACAAAGCCTTCTTTAATTTACACACAAAATCTTGATCTCTTGTCATGAAGTATCCTTTAGGTAACTCAATGTAGACTTCTTCTTCTAAGTTGCCAGTAAAGAATGCATATTTCAGATCCATTTGATATACCTTAAAACCTTTGAAACATGCATATGCCAAAAAGAGTCTAATTACTTCTATCCTTGCCACAGGAGCAAAAGTCTCATCAAAATCTATTCCTTATACCTGAGCATATCCTTTACAAACCAATCTAGCCTTATTTCTTGTGACTTCTCCTTTCTCAATCATCTTGTTTTTGAAAACCCATTTGGTACCTATCATATTTTTATCTTTTGGTCTAGGAATTAATTCCCATGTTTTATTCCTTTCTATTTGATCAATTAAATCATCCATTACAACATTCTAAATTTCATCTCTGCTAGCTTCCATTAAAATTTTGGGTTCAATCATGGATAACAAAGCTAAGTATTGTTGATTTTGATTGATCAACATTCTCATTCTAGTCTGCAACCTTGCACCAACATTTCCAATAATATAAGAAATTGGACGATCTTTCTGAATTCTTCTAGATGGAGCTTTAGTATCTTGTCTTTCTTCGTCCTCTTCATCTTCATCATCTAGTTGAACATATAACTCATCATTTCTTACAACAACATTTTGAATTGAGTCACTTACCTATAATTTTGGCTTGTTGACTCTACTTGTCTCACTACCCTTACATTTGAACTTTCAACAATCTTGTGAAGTCTCTTGTTGAAGCATCTATAGGTAGTACTAGTAGAAGAATAACCCAAGAATATGCCCTCATTAGATTTTGAATCAAATTTGCCAAGATTATCTACATCTCTTTTGATGAATCACCTACTCCTAAACACTTTGAAATGTTTGACATTAACTACTCTATTCTTCCATAACTCATAAGAAGTCTTATTACCATTTAATCTAATTTGATCCCTATTTATGATGTACATAGAAGTCTTGGCTACCTCTTCCCAATAGCCATCTGATATTTTTGCATCTTGAATCATGGTTCTACCCATATCAACAATAGTCCTATTCTTCTTTTCAACCACACCATTTTTTTATGGTGTTATAGTAGAAGAATATTGTCTTCTTATCTCATGTCATCACATAAATCATCAAACTTATTATACCAAAACTCACCTCCTCTATCTGATCTCACACACTTGATATTTGAACCTTTATCATTTTCCATAAGAGCTTTGAATGCCACAAATTTTTCAAAAGCTTCTAATTTTTCTTTAAGAAAGAATATCCAAGTCATCCTAGTAAAATCATCAATGAAAATCATGAAGTAACTATTACCTTGAATACTTTGAGTTCTCATAGGTCCACATAGATCAGTGTGGATCAAATCCAATATCTCTGTAGTGGAGAATTCCTTGGTTTTGTATCTTATCTTGGTTTGATTCCCATGAAGACATACATTGGAAAGAGAATGAGGAATCTTATAAATCTTAGGCATATGCCTTACCAACCCCTTTGAACTAATTTTTATCATATTATCAAAATTTATATGTCCAAGTCTTCTATGCCAAAGCCAAATTTATTCCAATTGACTTACAAATCACTATTCTTTTTTGAATTCATGGAATGCATACATGTTTTTATCTATTTTTTGAACATTTTCAATTAATCTACCAAATTTCAAACCTTCTACATATAAGACATTCTCATTTCTAATATGACCATTGTTCAAACTCACACTACCTTTGTCGACTATGTTAGAATATTTATTATCACCAAATATAATTGCACGTAGGTTGGTCCTTTTGATAGAGATAAACTTGCTCTTGTATTTTAGCTTATGATTTGAAATGCATTATCTATGAACCATCTCTTGTTATCATCTTCTTGAGTATGCAAATCTATTTGAACAAACAATGACTCTTCCCTTTGTGAATTGCTTAGATTTTTCTTCTTTTCTTATTTAGACTTGGTCTCCTTGAACCCTTTGATAGTGCCAATGACTTGTATATTATTTTTCAAAAAGGATATGTTGTAGTTATTGGCTATGTGACCTTGTTGGTTACAGTTGTAACATATGAGATCCTTTTTGATCTTTGGAGAGAGAGCACAAGCCTTATATCTATGACTAAATTTATTACAAGAGAAACAATACCCATTGAAGACATTGTTCATGTTTGACCCTCTTTTTTTATCATTATCACTTAATGGATTTTCATTATTGATCCTTTTGGTAGAGCTAAAATCATTTTTATCCTTAGATAAGAGCACATTTGAGTAAGTCAAGAATTTATTTTCACACTATTCCATCCTTTGATTAAGATGTTTATTCACAATGTCTTATAGATTCTTGAATATTGCCTTTAGATTTTGTACTTGCATCTTCACATTATTAAATTATGATAAATCAAAAACTAGATTGTCTTGAATATAAGCCATGACCTCTTTGTCCACCATTATACCTTTGATCACCTTCAAATAGTTAAACTTTGCATGAAGGACCTACTCTAATGCCAATTGTTAGAGGTAAAATCACTAAGATGGGGGTGAATTAGTGATCCCAAATAATCTAACTTAAATTTTTATCTTTATAAATACTTAATTAGATACCATAAGCATTCATGAATCATACACATCATTCATATCAAAGAGTAAGAAAAATAATGCGAAATCAATCACATAACACATGACATACATGGGAAACCCTCTTGGGGGATAAAACCCACTAGAACCTGAAATTATAATACTATCATATAATAACACAAACTAATTTATACCATCTACAAATGATCAAGGAACTAAAATCCCTATTTAGTGAGACTTCAATTCCATAAGGTCCTGCCACACCTGTCTAGTTGAGCTGCAACAATAACTAGACTTTTTAGCAAGTCTCACCTTGTAAGGAGGTTGTAACCACCTTAGATGCTGAGCTACCACAAAAATACCTATGAACACATCCACCTCTAAACTTATGTTTACAACACTTGATGATGGACCTTTACTTATCATTCTTCACCTTTGCTTACACTTAATCTATAAGAGCACTATTCTACCAATAGAATTATAACCTACAGGTTATGAAAATAGTATTAAAACTTATCTACTCTTAAAATAATCCTCAAGGTACTTTACCCCCCTTCACTTCATAATTCACACACATAGGTCTCTCTCCAATCTCTCCTAAGTCTCTCACATAAAGTCTAGAAATCACCATATTTGATTTCACTATTTATAAAACAATCTTGATAATCACTACCTTGGTCAGCCATTAGGCATACCTTATCCCTTAAGGCATCTCTCACATGAAGACATGGATTAATATAATCTCCATAGGTCAGATATAAAATCTATGGGTCACCCTTAAGTAGCTACACCTTTTAATAAGACCCTTGTAGCTCTTATAGGTCTCATGGATACCTATTCACCCATTAAGCACACCCACAATCAAAACAAGAACACATTACCACTTTCAAATACATGGATCCATTCCTTATGTCCCTTTTGACATCCTCAAGTAATCATAGTCATCTTATCTCACATCTGTGTATGCTTAAACAACTAAAACATAGACCTTATACACTAGAACGCCATTACCAAACAAATAACCAAATTCTTAAGAATTGTTCATACTCAAGATAGATTGATCACACCTCAAAAATACTCATAGAGTAACCTCATGGAGTATACAACACTTCCTAATAGCCAATTCATCATGAGACATTGAAACCACATCAACATGAGCTCAAATACTCTTCTTCAGTCACTTGCATAATAAACAAAAACATGAATTCAATTTATAGGTTCAATAACTTTGACTATACTCACTTCCAAATCTTAAAATTAGGTTCATTAGATGCACCATGGAGTCTTCTTCATCTTTTATTTTTATATCACTAGAAAAATTGACTTTGATCAAAAGATATAGACAAAATATAGAATTCTAGTTTTTACCTATATTAAATTCAAATATTTGGATGATAATAATCATAGTTAAACTTTGATCACTATGCTCGTATCTCATGTCCTCTCAACTCAGATCAAATATGCATTGTTAATCTCTACTAATATTTAATACATAGGTGTTAATACTCAGATGTTAAACCTCAGTCATGTTGACCTCATCTCATGCAATATTATAATTTTGACTTAACATGCTCCATCGATCTCGATAGATCAGTCAGGTATTTAATGATCAATGTTCACCATTCAATCAATCTGTATAATTACCCACTCACCATTGGGTCCTTATCCTATACTTTTACTTAGTTATTAAACATAATGCATCTATCCTCATCTCAATACTTCCTAAATTCTTAGAAAATTCACATCATAGATCTTATTTGAGTTTTAACTCTTTCAAAAATGACTAAGTATGGGAACCTTTCTTATCTACCTAAGTAGCCATTTTTGAACCTTAATAACTTCTTTCATGATTAGATGCATGATCTCAAATTTAGACTAGATGATCTTCTCATATAAGAGAATACAACCATATAAAAAATGTCTTATAAAACCCTCATACATGTGAGATATAACACCATTAGAATGCCTTCTCAAAATCTTCTATTACAGAGCCAACTATGTCAAAACCTTCCTAAGAGGCCAACTTTGAACATGTATAAATTTTGTTGCGCTCCAACACATGATCTAAAATTTAGCACAAATAAACTAGGATCAAAATTGAACAAAACCTTAAGATTAGTTTCTATTGACACCTTCACATGTGTAAGATATTCCACCATCAAAATTTTCATTTGGCTCTTCTTACCACATTGCAAAATTAGTTAAGTATGGGAAAACACAGTCGAACTTCCTAGGAGCTTAATTTTTTATATGCATATCTTTTGATGCACTACATTGCATGATATAAAATTTAGCAAAAATAAACTAGGACCAAAAATAAACAAACCCATATGTTCACCTTATTTGGAAACATCCACATGTGTGAGATATTCCATCATCAAACTGCTTACTTGGCTCTTTTTTGGCCATAAGCAAATTTGGCTAAGTATGGGAAAACAATGAATTTTGACTGAGAAGCCAACAATTCACCCTCATATCTTTGACCATGCTTCAATTCATGACTTGATATCTAGTGCATAACAACTAGGGACTAATGTGATCACAACCATATGACCAACTCCTCTTGATTCATTCCCATGTGGCAATAGTGATATCATCAAACTACTTACTCAAATTTTCTACCACTGGACCCATCTGCCAAGATGACCATAATGAAGAAATGAATGAATACCACTCATTCACACAAGAATTCTAACCATTGTGAACCTCTGATAGGACTCCTTGTACATGTTAAATACTTTAGACTCATCCCTAAACACATCTGATCAGTGAAACTCTGATGATCAACTAAGACAACATCAAGCATGCTAGGATAAGCACATTGCACACTTTATCATTGTCACTTAGGCTAACGCAACACTTCCTCCACTCACTAAGACACTTCCATGACATCACCATGACATCATTAATAATACTCCAACATTAATAGGGTAGAATAGATTATATATAAAGGTGAATAAAATTATTCTAGAGTAGGCTAATTAATTGAAAACTAAGATAAATGAATATTCTAAATTAAAATGTTGAGTTATGATAAATATATAAAGTATATTCAAAATAATAGTTTGATTACATAATCATGATAAGAGATAATATTTATCTTATTTATAAATTCATAGGTAGATATGAGAAGCACAAAGTGGAAACAGGGAAGGACAAGATCAAGATTTAGTCAAAAAATTCTTGAAAAAATGTTACTAGAGCCCCAAAAACTTGCATCAACATGTGGACACTTATGTCAATGCTTATATGCTAATATCGATACAACTATCCTATAAAAAATATTAAACATATTTTTAAGTGACCACTTGTATCCTTTTCAAATTTTTGTCACCTTTCTATTGATGTCTTTTGATTACATGCATAGGTTATTGATGAATGTGTATGGATCAAACCCTAGCTCTTCACCTTAGGTATTTGTACCTTTCCAAAAATGGGTTAGTGTGCTCATGATGTCAAGATGACCTCAAGGATCCCTCTATCAATGAGTGATTTATACATATCCAATACTCTAAGGAGGGCCTCAAAATTATGTATCTCTCCCCTAGGTGTTGGTTTGTGTGTGCATAAGGGGGCACTAGACTATATGCAAAGTCATTTAATCATCTAGCTTGTAACTTGAAAAATAATACTCGTGGGATATTCTTTGAGTGTTTCAGAGTTGTGATATGACTACTCCTATGATTGATCTAAAAATAGGGAAGAATAGGGCATTATAACTTAGTTGTGTAATTGATTTATTGAGCTTGAATATGTGTTTTCTTGGTATTTGCTAGATGAATAATGAGTAGGCTTAGATTTGTATTTATACCTCAAATTTTGAAAATATCTCATACAAGGGTTAAAAAAATTGTTCAACCCATAAAATTCAAAATATTTTCAAATTATATGACTTTTTTAAATTGGACACATGATAAGAATTTGGACACTTGCATTGATTCAAGTATTCCTATGTGGGATACAAGTGTCTGGTAGGATAGGAAGCTACTAAGGATATAAAATTGAAAGTGAAGGATATATATCATATTTTAATATTGTTGTACAATGCAAGAGATCTAGGTCATTAGTTTCACATCCTGATTTCTTCACTAAACTTAATTTTATTATTAAATAGATATTATAGGGTTAATGTTATTTATTTACTATTGTAGCAAACTATTTTCATTTATGATAATGTATGGATAGATATTTAATGATTATTTATGTGACTCATTACTTTTTTTATTGAGGTTAAAGGGAGGATTTTTTGAACTAGGGTCTATTGACCCTAGGAGTAGTAAAAAAAAAGAGAAACAAAGGTCTACCATAGGCCAATAGAGAAACTAAGACAAAAAAGGTCTAGAGGCAACCCAAAAACAACCCAAATACAACAAAAACAACACAAAATAGCTATAGATAAACCAGAGCCTAATTCTAGATCTAAATTTCTTGAGACATCCTCCTAGTAGGTTTTCATATTTTTAAGATTACCATCAATTTGAGATAATAATTTATCTTTGTCTATGACATAATGGGATCCAATACATTTCCCCTTTTTGCCTTTCCCTTTACCAGACATCTTAGTTTCAAATAACTCCTTGAGATGAGCTCTAAGATTCTCTACATTTTTGAATCCCCTCATATATGACTGCTTTGTTGTAATTGAATATGAAGATGATATTATTATTAAATTTCTCATTCTTATTCTACAATATGTTCACCTTAAACTTAAGGCTCTATAATTATTACTCATTTTCTTTGGTCGAAGAAAATTGGTTCAATCTAGTATTTTCTTATTGCAAAATATTAACCTTCCCTTTAAGATCTATGAATTCCTTCATAAACTAGTGCATTATATATTTTTTTAGATCTAAATCTTCACCTGTATTATAAAAATTCTCCTTGCTCTTAAGGGAATTGAAAAGGTTATTGAAATTCTCATTCAGATCTTTATGTTTCTTGTCTATTGAATTCTTACCTTTCCCTTTGGAATCATCTCTAGTTATTTTTTCTCAACCTCAAGAGTCACATTATGAGTTGACATATCACCTTGTCCCTATTATTCTTCTCCTCCCTAGGAAAATTTATATCATCTTCAACATTGATAGAATCTACTACTAAACATCTAGGTTTACCCTGCTTGCCTTGGTTCCCTTGAATATCAACTATAAAATTTAATGCACTTCTGAGGCATTTTTTGATATTATCCTATGTCTTAGGAATTTTATCCCTAAAGAAATTGGAGTTTTTATCAATAGGGTTGATGGGATGTTTTACCTCAATAGCCCTGCTCGATCTCCTAAGATATTTAATCCAGACTTTTTATATTTTTTTTATGTCAACCAGATCACCCTTTGTAAATTTCTTTTGATGTTGAGAAACAACTAGGTTAATTTGGTTCATAACCTTAAACCATTTATAGATGAGATAAATCACCCCTTCATGCCTTGGGGCTAAATAATTTCCATGCTTTAACTTTAGGACTACGACTTCAAGAGAATGTAGAATGAAAAAAGGTAGACTAAAAGGAATTCAAAGCCTAAAATAATTCAACATCATAAATAAAGACCATATAACAATATTGTACCTACCTTATAGGGTTACATATTATATTAGGTGGTAGGCAATCTTAACAAATGGCTTGGGTAGTGATTCTCGATCAAACCCATTATACAACAATATCATCTATTCCCCTTCTTATAGGAATATGTCTTTATCCCTTTTGTAGTCTTTGATAGATTTATATTTTTTAGTCTACTTTATGACCAAACTAGTTATGTGAACAATAAGTTCCTCTATGATTTATAGAGTAAATCCATTAATAGTGATGGTCCTATCTTCCCACACATTTACAAACATGATAAAAATGTGCCTATCATGCCCTTTTATCTTTTCCATGAAGCCTATAAAACTACCCACTTATAGATCTTCCAAATGGCATTTTTGATTCAATTCTATTAGGTAAGCCCATATTGTTCCCAGGATAACCAACTAGAGGTGAAAGAAACTTCCCCACATCTAGAATTTAGACTTCACACAATAGATCCAAGAGGTAATTATGTTGCTTTTAATTTTTAGGCCAACTAAAATATGCTTAAGCAATTATAGAAGCTTCTCAAGCAACCCAATCAATATTAATCAAGATAATATAAGACCCTATCTAAAGAAAAGGGTCTAATACCTTTTTCCTCTAAGGAATAGTGGCTTCCCCATTATGCCCAAGGCTTTTTTCTTAGAAGAACCTTTATCTCTTATCTTTATTATAAGGTCCCTAGGGAGATCTTCATCATCCATCCATGCTAATTGTCTGAAAGAGGTCACACCCTTATTGGTGAACTATCTGCTATAGATTTTCTTTCCCTATAAATGTGTTAGAATCACTTACTGTTAGGAGTCCATAATACCTATAGCTTTTTATATAACTTATTTAATGGACCAACTGATAACATTTTTTCTAGACAAATAATTTAGAATATTTAGAGAATCACCCTTTATTATAAGTTTTTAGACTTTCAATTGTTTCACCAATTTGATCACCCATAAAGCCACAAGAGCTACAACCTAGTGATTAGAGTTAATTTCCATATCTCTAACATACACTACAACCAAATTCCCCTGATGATATTTTATGATTCTACCTCCTCCAGCTGGGCCTAGATTCCCTTTTGAGTCTCCATTAAAATTGAGCTTCATCCAACCCAAAGGAGGGGGTTTTCATTTAGTTCTTTTCATAATTTCTTATTTAAGATCTAAATTTCCATGTTTAGAGGTATCAATTTGCCAATTGTGAGCTAGAACTAGTTCAAAGGGGAGTAGACTTTTACCTTTTTTGATTGAAACTATATTTTAATTCTCCAATATTATTCTATTGTAAATAACTTTGTTATTTCTTCTCTTCCCCTTGAAAATTCTATTGCACTACTCTCCCCAAATACCCCATATGATATGTGGCAATGTAAGTTTCCAAAATTTCTTGAGTATATCATGTTGAAAGGAGCACCCCCATGTCTACCAAACTTTCATTAGAGAATGAGTTTAAACCCAAGAGACATTAAATTTGTTAAAAAAAAACTCCATATCTCTTGAGAGAAAGAGTAGTTCATTAGCAAATGAAAGATAGTTTCATTGTCCTTTTCACAAAGGACACATTTATTGGTTAAGCTACACCCTCTCATTTTTAAGTTATCAACTGTAAGAATTCTATTCTAAACTACAACCCAAAGAAAGAAATTTATTTTATGAATTAGTTTTTTTTCCCATAATATCTCCAAGTCACAGTTATCTTCAAGTTCTTGTACTAGAAAATCATATCTTGATTTAACTTAGTAATGACCATTGAAAGAGTCCTTACAAATAATTTTATCTTCTCTATTAGTGCCAATTATATGAATATTTCTCAAAAAATTTAGATTTGATAACATTAATGTATCTTCTTGATTTAAGTTATCCAAACTTAAACTTTTTTAGCATTTAACTCCTTTCAATTCTTGCCAACACTCATGAGCTTTATTATCATATTTGTTATGAATATTTTCTTACAATTGATATCCTATGTCAGTCTAAATAAGAGGAATCTATGAGAACCAGGATTATTTCCAAAAATTGATCTTATGACCTTTTCCAATCTGCCATTTAGACCATGTTTTGATCATATCCCTATTTGAGATCATGAAGTTTTAGACACGTCAGCCATGAACCAAATGATATTAAAAAATAATATTAATTGGTTCCCTCCCTTATAAATACTTAAAATAAATAATTTTAGTTTAAACCATGTTTGACTTGATGAATCTCCACACAAAATTTGATTTTAGAGATTTATTCATCTTTTGTAAATTCCTTAATCCAACTCCACCATATCTTTTTTTAGAGTAGACTTTATTCCAAGAAATAGGTGGAATCTATTTCTTTCTTCCATTCTAGCCCAAATAAAATTGAATTAGATTTTAGTTAATTTATCCTCAACTCCTTTTGGCAAACTAAAAAGTTAAAGCAGATATATAGGGAGGCTCTAAAACACACTTTTGATGAGTAAAACCTTGTTTGCTTGAGATAAAAGCTTACCTTTCCAACCTAAAGTATTTTTTTGAAATATCTCAATCAAAGGATTCCATGCTACCATAGGTAATTTATTTCTAAAGAGAGGCATACCTAGATAAGAAGAGGGAAGATCCTTGATTTGAAAACCTAAAAGAAGAGTTATTCTAGTGATGTGGGAGCATCCTACTAAGGCTGACTCATTTTGATGTTTATTTAAGAAATTTTGGATTGATCATTTGTTTTGTGATCAATAGGCATGTTTAGAGTGTTTAAAGGGGTGTTCGGAGTCTTGAAAGACACTTTGACTTCTAAGTGTTTAGAGGTGTCTAGGTAGGCTAGTTTTCAAATTTGGCTATGGTAAGTAACGAAACAAATCAGGTGGAGAGTGAATAGTAGAAGAGAGAGAAATATAATTCCATTTAAAAATTTGACATTACTATAGATGATAAGATGACACAACAAGACACAATCCAAAAAATATTAGATCCAAACATAGAGAAGATAACCATGAGAATGCAAGAGTGTGGTTTCAAAGAAGACAAGAAAGAGTTGGTTATGATTAAATTGTGTATTACATGTGTAGGTTTGTTTTAGGAGAACACAAATATGCTAAATATTATCAGGTTGGAAATCAACATTCAGAGAGATAACCTCAAAGGAGAAGGCAAGGTGTCATTAGTTAAAGAATAAAGAGGTCTATGTATCACTCATAGACCTTGAGAACCAGGAGGATGTAAAATTGCATAATTGGAGTGAACATGAGAAATATATGTTGAGGAAGAGGTCAAAACAAGTTGGCAAATTTTTTTGGGAAAGTTCTTTTTGCACCTCAGTAATATGATGCACGAGCATCTTACTAAGGATGACTCATTTTAATGTTTGTTTAAGAAATTTTGGATTGATCAAGTGTTTTTTAATTAATAGGCATGTTTATATTGTTTAAATGGGTGTTAGGAGTCTTTTAAAACACTTTTACATGTTTTCAAAGTGTCTATAGGTGTCTAGGTAGGCTAGTTTTCAAATTTTACATTTTCCTACCAAAATCCATAATTTGAATTTTTGAATAATTTTGCCTAGATTAGGTGTTGTGGGAGTAATTTTATATAGTCCTTAAGTGTTAAAGGGGTTTATGTGATTCAATAAAGACACAATGTGTCTAATATGGGTCTTAATTCATGTTTTTATGGACACCACCTTTGGTATTTGTTTCAAAAGTATAAACTTGCTTGTTAGTGACTATTGATAAGCCAAAGGGTAGTTAGAGTAGTTGAAATTGATATAAAACTTTTAGGTTTTGTTTTAGAGTAAATTATTGGGAATAATTTGTATATGAGAGGGATAAATACCCAAGAAATAATGAATGGAGTCTCTCAAGTTTGAAAATAAGTGACCTTAACTTTGTTTTTCCTGTATATGTCCATGGAGTAAGACTGTGTTAGAATGCTCAATAAAGGAAGATATAATAATGATATATTTTTTATGAATGTGTTTTTTCAATTCATTTATTGGTTTTCACACCACTTTGATAGAAGATAATGTAACCCTATTGAGACAATGCAAACTTAGACAGTCAAAACATAAAGCGTTATGAATATGTGTAGTAGAGGCATCAAAAGGAGTGCTTAGTGATTACATAAGGTATGTGAATCTGGTACATATCCTATAAAATCTTTAAAATGTTTAAAAAATTGTTTTTAAAACATAAAACCTTAAGACTATGCTTTTAGACGCTGTAGATTATGTCTACATACACAGTTAAAGCAATGATCAAGTGATATATGTGGAACAAAAACATTATGGTGGAGAACCAAAAGTTGAGAAAGATGTATGAGAGTTGAATAAAACCTAAAAAATAATTAAGGGTGATTTAAAGGTGTTTGAGTAGTCATAGTTTTATTTTTTTCCTCTTGGGTTCACATAGACCCTGTCAACCCTGAACTACGGTTACAAGACAAAATTCTAATTTCTAAGAATTTCAACTAGTGAAAGTCTTCCATATTTTGTAGTTTGGTACTATACAAATTATATGAATATATTATGAACATTTTGGGTTACTTACGTACAAAAAATTATAGTTACAAAAGACTGTGTGTAGTATAGGGTAATCAAGGCCTAATTAGGCCTATACAAAGATCTAAAAGGAGATAAAAAAGTGTATTGTAATTAGAATTTGGTGTTGAAACTTCATAGAGAGGTGGAAAATCATATAGGGAATTAGTAAAAGTCATTATATTTTGAAAAAAAGTCCGTACTGAGTTGTATTATTAAAAATTTCTTAAAAAAGGTTAGTAGGACTCCTTAAATCAAAAAAGTTACAAAGGTTAGAAAATAAGTGATGATGGGGTTTTGAATGGAATTATGGGTATAATGAGACTATAATTGGTATGGTAAAGGTGATAATATCCATAAAAAAATTAGAGAACCTTTGAATTATTGAATGAGATAGTGAATCTAAAACCTTTGTCATAGAGTTATGTATTGAAACAAGGAATAAGTGAGAGAGTTGCTTGTATTGCCTTTACATCATTTGGTATTAGAGATTATGATATATTTTGAGTATAAGTAGGACAAATATAAGGTATAGGATGAGGATCAGTAACATTCAAAAGGAGATTATAGACAATGGATGCATTGGTTGTTGAAGTGAGAAACTTGTAGGCAAGGTTGTAAGCCATGGAGTTGGCTCAGAGAATAAAGATGAACAAGGGTGATGTGAGTGATGGAGATGATGAGATTCATCATTAATAATAAAAATAGGAAGGATATGAAGGTAGAGTGGAAGAGAGGTTCATTAGAGCAGTCCTTGGAGTGACTTCAAAACTTAAGATGGAGGTGCCCATGTATGAGGGCAGTCTTAATGTGAAGGAGCTGGTTGATTATATCACAACCTTGGATAAGAAATTAAATTATGAAGAGGTAAATGAGGTAAATATGGTGAAGTTTTAGTGACAAGGTTTAAGGGTCATGCATCCTCATGGTGGGATGGCATATAAGAAGAGAAAATATGGGGGAAATAGAAGATAAGGTCATGGGATATAATGGTGGTCAAGATGAAAGGCAAATTCATGCCTAAGGACTATTAGACCAAATTGTTTAGGAGGATTAAAAATTTGAGGCAAAAATACATTATAGTGAGAGAGTATAAAAAGGAATTCTACAAGTTAACCATTCAAGTAGGACACATAGAGGAAGATGCATAAAAGGTTGTTAGGTATATCAATGGCTTAAAGTTTGTCATTCAAAATGAGATAAGTATTTTATCACCTAGAACAATTTAGGAGGCATATCAAGCTTCATTGAGGGTAGAGGAGAAGTTTTCTAAAAGGAAAAGTCAACAAAGTAGAGGTAGAGGTGGTAGAAGCTACAGAGGTGGAGGTCAACAAGAAGGAAGAGGATGCCTAAGTAATAGAAGTCAATGGCAAAGTCAAAGTAAAAAAGTTGGCAATAGCTCCGAGAGTTAAAATCAATATAGAAGAAGTGGTTATGAGTATAAAGGTGGAAGATAATATGGTAGAGGAAGAGGCAATAATTGGTTTGTAGGAAAGTGCTTCAAGTGCAACAAATTTGCAAGACATAGGTCATATGAGTATCTTGAAGACATTCAAATATGTATCTCTTGGAGTGAGAATAGAAACCAAGTGGTTAAACAAGAAGAGAAGAGTGTAGATTCATTATATACTATGTGGAATAACTTGAAATAGGGGAGAGATTACTAATGAGGAGAGTTTTTTTGAAGACCAGCCAAGAGGAGAGAGAACCACCATAGAGAAAGACATTATTCAAGACCATGTGCAAGAGTAAAGGTAAATGTTGTAAATTTATAGTTTATAATGGTAGTATAGATAATCTTGTGTCTTATTTTATAGTGTTTAAACTATAATTATAAAGTAACAAGCATCCAAGTCCATACAAAGTCTCTTAGGTTTAAAATAGTCACCAAGTCCTACTGAATGAACAATGTTATGTAGACTCGCAGATAGGTGGGTATAAGGATAGAATATTGTGTGATGTAATTACAATTTATGTGTGACACATCATCCTTGGTAGACCATGGAAATATGATAAGAGGGCTATGCATTATGGGAGAGACAATACTTACACCATTGAGAAGGATGGAAACAAACACACACTAAACCTATTGAAATACAATCAAGCATGGAAGGAAACACTAATTAGTGTGATGATGTTTGGAGAGAAGGAATAATTTTGAAAGGAATTCATTTTTAGGATTGTGTATAAAAGTGTGATAGCTAAAAGTAAGTGCCATAGCGAAGAGAGTGTATTACAAGTTGTTAAAACAATAGAAGAAGAGGGTGTAGTAGTCCATAAGAATTTTGAGGAGTTAAATGCAAGAAGCAAAGAGTTTTTACAATTAGTCCAAAATGATCATTTGTTTGCAAATGAACAATTTGAGAATATGTTTGTAGACTTTTCCTTCATACAAAGCATGGAGTATCTAGACCACTTTATTGAGAATTTTGGTATGTTAAGAAAGTTGGCTATGGGAAGTAAAGAAACATATTAGGTGGAGAGTGAACAAAAACAAAAAGAGAAATAGAATGCCATTAAATTTTTTGACATTGTTGTAAATGATAAGATGACACAACAAGACATAATCTAACATACATCAGATACAAACATATAGAATATAACCATGAGAATGTAAGAGTGTGATTTCAAAGAAGACAAGTAGGAGTTGGTTATGATTAACTTGTGTGTTACATGTGTAATTTTGTTATAATAGAACACCAATATGCTGAATATGATCATGTTGGAGATCAAAATATAGACAAATAACCTCAAAGGAGTAGGCAAGGTGGCATTGGTTAAATAAAAATGGGGTCTATGTGTCACTCATAAACCTTGGGAACCAGAAAGATGTAACATTGCATAGTTTGAGTGAACATGATCAAGAGATTTTGAGGAGGAGGTCAAAACATGTTGTAAAAAATTTCAAGGAAAGTTCTTTTTGCACCTTAGTAGTATGATACATGAGCATCCTACTAAAGATGACTCATTTTGATGCTTGTTTAAGAAATTTTGGATTGATCAGGTGTTTTGTGATAAATAGGCATGTTTATAATGTTTAAAGTGTTTATAGTGGCATGTTTTCCAAGTGTCTAGAGGTGTCTAGGTAGGCTAGTTTTCAAATTTGGCATTTTACTACCAAATTCCATAATTTGAATTTTTGAATAATTTTACCTAGATTAGGTATTGTAGGAGTAATTTTCAATAGTCCTCAAGTGTCAAAGGGGTTTATGTGATTAATTTAAGACACCATGTGTCTAAAATGGGTATTAATTCATGTTTTTATGGACATCACCTTTGGTATTTGTTTCAAAAGTATAAGCTTACTTGTTAGTGACCGTTGGTAAGACAAAAGGTAGTTAGAGTAGTTGAAATTGATAATAAATGATAGGTTTTATTTTGGAGTCAAGTAATGGTAATAATTTTATATTAGGGGGTTCAAGACCTAAGAAATAATGAATTTATTCTCTCAAGTTTGAAAAGAAATGATCGTAACTCTATTTTTCTTATATATGTCCATGGAGAAAGACTGTGTTAGAATGCTCAATTAAGAAAAATATAATAATGATATGTTTCTAATGGTTGATATGGAATTGGTGAGTCCATTTCATGTTTATTCAATGTGTTTGTGAAATTCATTTATTTTTTTTCACACCACTTTGCTAGAAGATAATGTAACCCTATTGAGACAATGCAAACTTAGATAGTCAAAACACAAAATTTTGTGAATATGTGTAACAAAAGAATCAAAAAGAGTATTTAGTGATTCCATAAGGTATGTGAATATGGTAAAAATCCTATACAATATTCATAGTGCTTAAAAATTTGTTTTTTAAACACAAAACCTTAAGACTATGCTCTTGGACCTTGTAGACTATGTCTGCATACACAATTGGACCAATGATCAAGTGATATAAGTGGAACAAAAGAATTATGGTGGAGAACCAACATTTGATAAAGATGTATGAGAGTTGAAAAAAACCTAAAAAATCATTAAGGGTGATTTAAATGTGTTTGAGTAGTCATAATTTCAATTTTTCTCCTCTCGGGTTCACACAGACCCTACCAACCCAAAATTAGGGTTTCGAGACAAAATTCTAATTTAAAAGAATTTAAATTAGTGAAAATTTTCCAAATTTTGTAGTTTATTATTAATAAATTTATATGAATATATTATTAATGTTTTGGAGTGGTTAGGTACATAAAAGTAAAGTTACAAAAGATTGTGTGTAGTGCAGGGTAATGAAGGCCTAATTTAGCTTATACAGAGACCTAAAAGGAGATATAAAAGTGTATTTCAAGTATGTTTTGGTGTTGAAACTTCATATAGAGGTTTATAATGATAGTGTGTGTCAATAAAAGACATTATTTTTTGAAAACAAGTCTGTATTGAGTCATACTATTGAAAATTGCCTAAAAAAAGTTGATAAGATTGTTTGCTTAAAGCAAAGAAGTAATAAAGGTTAAAAAAAAAGTGATGAGGGGTTTTTTAATGGAATGAGGGGGTATAATGAGACTATAATGAGCATGGTAAAGGTGATAAGAACCATAAATTTTTTTATAGAACCTTTGAGTTGTTGAATGAGATAGTGAATCTATAACCTTTGTTTGAGAGTTATGTATAGAAACAAGGAATAAGTGAGAGAGTTGCTTGTGTTGCCTCTACATCATCTATCTTGTATAGCCACCAAAATATTTAATAAATACATAGAGATTTTGTAAAAATTAATTTTATTATTATAGGCCCATTCATACATTACCAATTTTTAAAAATATTTCTTGCTTCCTTCATGGATGCTTCAGCCAAAAGAATTGTGTCATCCACAAATTATTGATGAGAAATAGGTTCCACTAAATGGGCTAGTTTAAAACCTTTAAAATTTGATAAAAAATAGCATCATAAATGAATATACTCATGGTTTTAGACATAATGATGAAAATAAAAGGGGATAGGGGATCCCCTTGTCTCACCCCTTTAACACTCTTAAAAAAAATGTGAGCTACCCCATTCACCAAAATAGAGAACATGCATGAAGTAATAAAAGATATAATGATTTTCCTGAATTTGTCTTGAAAGACAAATTGAGACATCACTCTATCCAAGAAGCTCCAATATAATCTATCATAGACCTTATCCATGTCTAATTTTAACACCATTGTCACTCTTTGGTTGTTTTCTATTGCATGTATGACTTCCTGTACCATAATCACCATGTCTTGAATTTGCCTACCTAGTACAAGTCTTCCTTGTTGAATTTGAATGATTTTTTCCATGAAAGGTTGCATTATTATGTAATTAGTTTAGTGATAATTTTATAAATTGAATTACACAAACTAATAGGCTAAAAATCTAAGAAATTCATATCTCCTTCCTTCTTACGAATGAGAACTAAAAAGGTATAGTTGAATTCTTTTAAAAGATGAGCGGTAGAGAAGAATCTATTCATAGATTCAACCACATCATATCCTATAATATCTCATATTTTTTGGAAAAAAATAATGGGGAATTCAGTTGGGCTAGGGGATTTGTCTAGATTCATCTTGTAAAGAACAAATTTAAGATATTCATTAGAGGTTACTACTGTGAGCACTTCATTATCCTCCTGATTAACCAACTCTAGGATCACATGTAGAAATTCTTGATCAAATCTAATATTCTTCTTGAAATCATTCTTGTACATATTTTTGAAGAATTTAAAACTCTCTTGATTGATACAATTATCATCGAAAGTAAGTTGACCTTCACTTTTATTAAGTTACTTGTTAGTATTATGTTTCCTATGTTTCAAAGTAGAAGTGAAAAAAATGGGTATTTCTATCTCCTTCCTTGAGACAAAGATTTCTAAATTTTTTTTTCTATAGATATTTTTATCTTGTTATAATAGTGTGATAATCATAGATAATCTATCTTTCTTTGTTTTGAATCTCTAATTCATAACCCTTCTCCTTAATCTCTTCTTTAATCTTTGAAATTTTTGGTTTTAATGTTCTTTTTTGAAGATGGATATTACCAAATATTAGTTTGTTCCATTGTTTAATATTTATTTTGACCTTTTTAATATTTTCATCTAGGTTGAACATAACTGAACCACTTTCATTTGAAGACCACCAATCTAAAATCCTATCGTGAATATCAAGATGTTCAAACCACATGTGTTCCATTCTAAACAGATAGTTATTGATCTTTACAGTTTGATCCTTACTGCTCAGCTCTAGTGAATTATGATCAAACCCAATCATAGGGAGAGCCTTAAGAGACAAATATTTATATTCTAACTAATACAATGAGATAAAAACTCTATCCAACTTGGATTGAATAATATTCTCACCTAGTCTCCTATTATGCCAGGTGAATTTTGGGCCTCTTGATTCCAAATTCAACAAACCTAAATAAGAAATAAGAGATGAAAATTCCTCCATGCTATCAATACACAATTTATTACCTCCTTTTTTATCTCTTATATGTAAGGATGAATTGAAATCCCCTGCCAAAATCCAAGGAATAACTCTACAATTATTCCTAGAAAATCTTTTGTCTTCCTAAAGATTTATGTGAGCTGAAATAGAGTTAGAAGCATATATATTGGATAGAATCCACTATTTATTGTCCATCACATATGTGAAGAGGAAAACCAAATGATGTTAAGAAATAAGGATAGGTTCACCCAACAAAAAATTAGAATCCCAAAAGGTTATAATCCTTCTTGAAGCTCTAGCTGCACTGACACAAACTGCTTCAACCTCACTCCAATAAGCATTTTTATGATTCAAAAAGAAAATTTCCCCTATATTATATTATTTAATGGTTAAAATAATAGGTTTATGAGACCTTATAAAATACCTAAGAACTTTTTTCTTATCATGACTATGCATCTCTCTGATGTTCTAAGATAAAAACAACATGATTAACTAAAGGGTGAAGAGATACCTTCTTTGAATGAGAGGATTTTTTGACTTTCATCTGCTATGTCTTCCTCAATAAGTTTATCTAAATTATCTTTCATATAAGGTTTACATAATTTGGGTGGTGTCTTGAAAGCAAGACCTTTGCTGCCCCTCCTAGTGAGAATCGAATAAGTTACTTTTTCTTTAACATTATTCTTGGGCATAACCACTATCTGCTTTGAGTCTTTAGCCTCTTAATTTACACCAGAAGGATTATTTACCAATTCAGATTCTTGATGTCCTTTTACACTATTTATGTTGTTTATTTTCTCCTATACTTACTCATCTTTCTCAATCATTTCAAACTTATTTGAATAATGAGGAAGAAAATTATCAAGTGCTCCTAAATCAACACTATTAATCTAATTAATAACCTTATCAACTTCAAGATATACGCTCTGATGTTTTACCTGATTAAGGATTGATTTTAAATAATACCATTCTAGAGACCTATACAAATCTTCCTTTGCTATAATTTTCTTCTCCCCAAGATCTAACTCGGATTTGTTTACATTTATACTTTTTTCATAAGATTTTGGATCTATTTTCTTTGAACCTCCTGATTCCAAGTTACTAGCTTCAAATTTTTAAAATTCAAGTAAGGTGACTCATTACTTGATTTTTTATTTGTACATGAGTTTTATATGCATGTAGATTATTCTTATTCAATATTATTATGCTTTAGCAATATTTTGTATTGATTATCATGGTTATGGGCTAACTACCATTTGCATTTGTGAGGTGGATTTAGGAGAAAGTATACTCTACAAACAAATATGGGGTGAGAGTATCATAAGGGAGGATGATGTAGATGGAAATGTTGGAGGTGTTAATATTTAATAATGAACCCAACACACACCATGTAAAACAATAAATGCATGACTGATCTAATTTGTCTGATTATTCATGCTTGGTCATGTTTGATTTAGTTATGATTTATGTGTAGATGATATAAAATCTAAATTCTAGCTGACTATTTGCCATGATTATAATGTAGTTTCTGTTATAGAATGTTCTATTATATACATTCTTTAGATGACTTTATTTTCTATTGTCTACATAATCCCATACAGGTAGGTACCTACAAGCATGAAATAAAAGAGTATTGTTAGAAATTATATACATGATAAATAAATCAATTGCATTTTATTCATATAATAAAATGGTTTTATTAAACTTATCTAACCTAAACCTAATGTGGGTATCTAGGTTGACTTAGTTCCTAAATACCTAAGGGATTATATATGTATGAAGTCCTGAATGATTAATGTTTATCTTTGATTGTGTTATGTTAAAGTGGATAGGCATTCAAGCTATTATTTAAACATAATAATTATGTTTAATTGACATATTGTGATGTCAACCCTAACTCTATAAGCTATCATTTGGTTTTGGTTGTCTTGGTCATTCGAACTATGTAAACTATGATGGAGAGGGTTTGACTGCGAGTTGGAGGAGAAAAATGGGGAATTTGTGTTGTGTGGCGGTTGAGTTGAGAGTTATGGGAAAAATTCCAAGAATTCTATTTTGATGGAGAGTCATTCTTGGAATGATAGAGAATAGGTTACCATGATATTAGGGGTTTTTGAAATGCATGCAAGAGACTAAAAAAACAATAAAAGAGGATGGAGTTTTAGGATTTTGGATAAGTGGTCATGGCTGATAGAGAAGAGGAAAGAAAGAAACTAGAAGATAAAAATAAAAATACTACTTTGGGACAATACAGAGGTAGGGTTTGTTTTTTTGGATTTTCTCTAAAAATCTATATTCAGGTTATACAGTTTGTAATCAAAATGTTTATAGGGTTTAAAAAAATGGGTGATAGATTTTGAAACCCTAGGGTGAATTTGGGATTAGACCATGTGGGAGGATGAATCCCCCCACAAAATTTAATCCATGATTTGATTTAAGTCTAACTTGAGTATATAAGGTTAGAGAAACTATTTTAAACAAAACCCTTTTGTATTAAATTGCATGACTGAGAGTGGTTTTGTTTGGTTAATAATATGGCTGTGTGTCAACTGAGTGTTGTATTTGTCAAAAAGCTATGTGTTTGTAAAATGGTTTGTAGAAATTATTTTAGTAAAGGTTAAAAATAGGGTTTTCTTATGTTAAATATTTGACTATGTTACTTTAGCATTGTTGTATATCAAAATGGCTATATGTCTTGAAATGGCATAGATATTGTTTTGTTTGGGATTCGAAACAGGGTTTTGATGTTCATATGTTTGGCTTAGTATTTTGTTTGGATTTGGGATTTGTAAATGAGGTTTTCATTGGGAAATTACATGGATGTGTATTTATTGTGCTTCTATTCGAAGGGATGTGTGTTATTATTTGTAACCAACTGTATATAAATGTCTGTGAGTCAAATTTTATTTAATGTTGTATGAACAACTATATGATATTATTAGACTTTAATTAGTTCATATATCGACTGTGTAAATAATTTTATAGCTGATTGTGAGTATATCACTATGAATTGACTATGTGTGTAAAATTATGTGGCATCTGTGTATAATCATTTGTATGTTGATTGCATATACATTATTATGGATTGACTATGTATAAATTAATGTGAGTTAGTTTTGGTATAATGTTGTATGGATGGTTGAGTGATATTATTCAACTTAACTGTGTATATAATTCATACCTATTTGTGAATATATTATTATTATGTTTGGGCTATGTGTAAACACATATAGGTCAAATATGTATAAATAATTTATATCAATTGAGTATAAAAATTTATGGGTTAACAAAATATAAAATATTATATCAGCTGAGTATGAATGTTTATGAGTCGATTATATGACTATTTATGGATTGTGAGTCAATTTAGTATAATGTAGTATGGGATGACTGAATATTAATTTGACTTAGTTTGTGTATTGATTGCATTTTTGTATTTTAAGATATGTTCTTTTAATAGAATTACTGTTTTGATATTATGTTGAGAAACATAAACCTTTGTTCAATGGATTGGTATTATAGTATGAGATTTACTTTAGGTCATAACATCTTGGACATCTATACATAGACTTATGTGAAGATGGAAACAAACATTCTCTGTTTGATTGTTTCCTTATATTAATTCGCTGTGTAAAATATGAATATATAAATGATTTCATAGAGTTAATGTACCATATGGTACATAACAATATTTAATAGTTTATGTTGTATTTTAATCTATTTAATTTGGGTTTTGAATGATGTGTGGTGTTAGTGTGATTTATATTTTGTTTAAATATGAATTTATATTTCTTAAGTAGGGTACTTAGAATATGGACACATATAAATACATATATATGTAATTATGGATTATACATAAAGATGAATATATATTATTTATGATTAGTTCATAAACACACACACACAGACATAAATATAAAAGTTACCACTTATATATATATATATATATATATATATATATATATATATATATATATATATATATATATATATATATGTATGTATGTATGTATGACCATTTATATGTATATATTATGTCATTTGGAAATCAATGGCTAAGGGTTTTTAATGTATATAAATATAAATGGACATACTTGATATACATGTTTATGCAGATAATTTGGGTTATAAGTAGATGTTTGTTTATAAGTAAATAGATTTATTCATATGTAAATTGGGATCTATGTCATTAATTCATAATATGTTTTTTAGTTATAAATTATGAGGAAATTGATTAATAACTTATTTGAATAATAAATATTGTATTTATTATTGTTAATTTGATTAAGATTTATTAAGAAATTCTTGAATTGTATTTATAATACTTGTGAACATAGGATGTTTGTAAGGAGTTAATAAATTCTTAAATATTATGATGATTATTAGAAAATAGTTTAATTATAATATTGCATATTGGAAAATGGACTTTGGTTTTATTGTAAATTAAGAAATATTTAGTTAATAATAAGTTATTATTTAACAAGAGATTATTTAAAGTATTTGTAGTATTTAATTACTATGGTATTAAATACTAATCTATATGAGAAATATGTAGAATTATTCTATATGGATTATTTAATAAATTTGGTATTAATGACACTAATGATTATTATCATGAGATGGTTCCCATGCATATATTTAGAGTCATTAATACTTAGATTAAATGAAATTCAATAGAGAGAGAGAGAGAGAGAGAGAGAGAGAGAGAGAGAGAGAGAGAGAGAGAGAGAGAGAGAGAGAGAGAGAGAGAGAGAGAGAGAGAGAGAGAGAGAGAGAGAGAGGAGAGAGAGAGAGAGAGAGAGAGGAGAGAGAGAGAGAGAGAGAGAGAGATTATGATTGATCTAATGGATCATTAAACTATATGAAAACTTTGGTCAAAGTAATGTTTATAGTTAAATGTTATCATTTCACCTATTTGATTATATGCATGTATGATCGATGTCATGTTAGAATAGAATTCTTTATGATATGTTGCATGTAGTTAGAATCTTACAACACATGGGTTCTAGTTGACTTCTCAATACCTATATTATTATCATCTACTCATTCATGAAGGGAGGACCATTTCCTAGTTGGACATTGTGTAGGGGATCTATGGTCTGTGGCTAGTGTGGAAAATCACTCTAATGATGCTCTCCCTCTCCTCCAATAGTCAACCGATAGAGAATTTTACTCATGATTTTAGTTTATATACATATAATGAGTTTATGAATACTCATTAGTTTCATGGAACATTATATTTATTTATATATACTTTGAGTAAAAACATTGTACTATTGTATTTGATAAACAATATATTGGCTAATCTTATTGTATTAACTTTCAATAGTTGACTAAGTTATTATTCAATAGTTATAAATTTTGTAATGGATTAAATTTAAAATTCTTTTGAATGTGATAAGTTGATCATCATCTAAATGAATCTTAACTGGTTTGTTATATAGGATACATTTAGTTAAAAATCAATTAACTAATCTTATTGGGAATTATTTTATTTTATTATTAAAATAAAGTTATAAATTTTTTTTATCATTATTTTAGTTAAACCCGGTGGGGTTTTATCATTGTGGTATTAGATTTGAGGCTCAAAACTTTAGGAATTAATGAGTTCATTGATGCATTCATATTTTACTATTAATAAAAAAGGAGAATG
The DNA here is from genome assembly GCA_037957365.1 of Torreya grandis. Classification (NCBI taxonomy): domain Eukaryota; kingdom Viridiplantae; phylum Streptophyta; class Pinopsida; order Cupressales; family Taxaceae; genus Torreya; species Torreya grandis. Next base: position 1,949,096 of record JARHVA010003331.1, on the reverse strand, counting down.
GTGAATGGTAGACCTAGAGGTGAGGGTACTTCAAACACTAACCCTCTAGTAGATCCAAACCAATTTGTCATAGAGCAAGCTATAAATTTGGATCAGATTCTTGATTCCATGCATGAAACTAGGGACCAAATCATGGCCTTAAAGCAAGAAGTGCAAGAGCATATTTAAAAATTCAATCAAGAAGAGCCTAAGGATCACCCTATTCAACAAGAAGATCAAAAAGAACACATACATGATGAGGTGCCATGGGATGTAAGGGCTCATGTAGCTACAAAACTTGCAAGGGACATGATTAAAGTAAATTATCTTAAGTTTGATAGAACTGTAGTAGGGGATGGTGTTGAATCTTGGTTGATAGAAATAAAAAGTTACTTTAAGATACATAACTACTCAAACATCACTAAGGCATTTTTGGGATCATATCAACTTACTAGAGAAGCAACAATGTGATGGGAAAATAAGAATCTTGAGATGAACCTCAACTCCACTACTACCACCTAGGAGCAATTCATAGTTTTTTTTCAGATCATGATGGTTTCTCTAGTTGTATTTTGACTGGAAGCTGAAATTTTTTTAGAATCTTTAGTAGGGATATCTTTAAAGGAATGAGTACTGGGAAAAGTTCACTAAGCTCCTAAAATATGTTCCTTAGTATTAGGAATATAAAAGGTTTTGAATCTAAAAATTCATTATGGGATTAAAACCCAAATTAGACGTGAGGTAGATGTGCATGGGCCATCTATGATGGATTAGGTCTTTGAGAAGGTAGTTAAGTAGGATTCTAAACTAAAGTCTCTTGCTCAGGTAAGAGAAATCTAAGAAGGTTAGAGGTTATAAACCTAGTCTTAAGAAGAGGAACTAGAAAAGGAATATAAATTACAAGAATTAGTTTAGGAATAAGAATGCTAAGTTCAATAGCTTCTTAAGTAGCAAGAAAGTTGAAGGTGGATTCAAATCTAGTTTCAAGGGGAACCAGTAGTAAGAAAGGAAAGGACCACCTAGCGGATGTTTCATTTGTAGAGGTGATCACTATGCCAAGGAATGTACTCAAGGAAAATCTGAAGGGAAAGCTAAGGGTAATATGCAATAAGGGAAATTTTAGTAAAAAATTCATGCATATGTTAATGATCATCAAGCTAATTTTTTAATGTTTTATCTATTGAGGTTCTAGGTAATATTTTTGGTCAATCTATTTATATTTTGATTGATATTAGAGCTATAAAGTGTTTTATTTCTCCACGTATGCTTTCTAAGTTGTCTAGAAAAACTAGTTCAATATGAAATGCATGGATAATGCAATATGGGAATGAATCCAAGGTAAAATTTGATAGGTCATTAGTGGAAGCTAAGATTGAATTACCTGAATTCACTACTATAGTAGAACTTTATGTAGCTCCACTAGGGTCATATTATGTAATCCTAAGGTTGAATTGGCTTGATAAGCATAAAGTGAAGGTAGATTATTATTTTAAGAAGGTAGAATGTCAAGATGATTTTGGGAATCAGACTCAGATTTAGAGTGAGAAAAGGGAGTTGAAACTTAAGTAGATTTCAATAATTCATCTTAAGAAGTCTCATAGGAAAGGATGTCACACATTTATTGTTAAAATTAATGATATGGAGGAAACAAAAAAATCATCCATTGAGGATTATAATTAATAACTTTTAGGATGTGATTCTAGAGGAATTACCAAGATTACCACCCAATCAAGTTTTCAATTTCTCAATTGACATTATACCTGGTTCAGATCTGCAATCCAATGAAATATCCCTTTTAGTATATTTAACTAACTATAATTTATTTAGTTTTTACAAATAAGATTTTACAAACACATATAGGAAATAAGCTGAATATAAAGAGGAACAACACATATATCAATCCATATCTACACATTCACAATACTTCAATACATACTGGTAATACTTATACAAACTCCAATAGAAATCCTGAATATCATAGTAGAAATATTCACATAACTACAATGGAAAATCTACCACACTTATAATGCTACATACTCACTACTCCAAATATGAATATGCAACTAATCCAACTGAAGTGGATCTATCACCACTAAATCTAGAAACTCTGTATGACATCCATGTGTAATCCCTAAATGGAATCACCAACACTAGTTAGGGTGGATATTTCACCACCAAAACTAGTTTCAATACTCCAAGGAGATAAACCAAGGAAGGAGTATATGAACATAAGTCCAATATCAGAAAGAGGTTTTTAAAATGATTTCAAAGGTGGCTATCAAAGGGAGGATTTCCATACTTATAGAATTTACAATGGAGGATGAGAACAGATTTGAATGCATTAAAGAGAAGGAAAATGCACCAAGATAATAGTCATCACACTATTCATCAATAGTGTCACTTGTCCTTCACATGTGCCAAACATCTCTCACATGTGCCAAGCATCTTTTAATATCTTCTTTTTGACTTTCTCCATGTACTCTCCAATGATACGTCCCTCCTTGCCTGTGACCTCAGATAATGAATAATAGATCATGTCTCCACCTACCCATGTTCACACCCATAAGTCAAAAGATTCCCCATCTTTTGATTTCAATAAGGATGCCTCACATCATATGCATGATATAAATGATAGTATTCTCAATCAATATGTCCCCCACATGCTCTCCTTATTCCTTCCATGTAGTTAACAGTAAAAAATGTGCCATAAATCTTTTCCATCCACTTTTCACATTTAAAAATACTATGTGAGCCATTGCCACATCTTTAAGGACACCTCATCACTATGCCACCTCATTACTATGCCACATCATCATGCTCAGTTACTCATTAATAGTGATCCATGAATAGTACTAGTGAATAGTGAACCCACCCTATTAGTCCCTTTCAACCCTAAATTATCCTATGGAAATAAAATAGGGTAAGGTCTCTTAGAAGCATCTAATAAAGGGAAATTACAGTCCTCCTTTCCCAAAATTGCTTGCCCATAAGCAATTACAAATTTGGGTATTGAAGAATCTACTCTCCCTCCTAAGTAGCATCTTTCAAGGGAAAATACCTCCATTTGATAAGGTATTCTTTGAGCACTTGCATCCTCAACCTCTTCTCTCTAGTATCCAAGATATAATCAGGAACTAAGATCAATATTCCCTCCTCATCCAATGGTGGTAAGTCATGAGATGTCATGATGTGCTACACAACTACCCTTTTCAAGCAAGACACATGAAATACATTATGAATCCTGCTACTCTCTGATAAATATAACTAATATTCCACCTCACTAACTCTCTAAATAATATTTTAAGGTCCATATAAGTAAGGCTTAAGCTTCTTTGCACCACTCTTTTTCAATGTAGATTGCCTATATAGCTATAGGAAAAAGAAGACTAAGTCACCAACCTCAAAGTTCCTCTCAACTCTACACCTATCTGCATACATATTATACTATTATTGGGCATAATAGATATTATCCTTAAGTGATTTAAGGATGTCCTATCTCTCTTAAATCCAATCCTTAGACTTAGGGGCCCTACTATCATCAAATGCCAAATCTACGAAAGACATGGCATCATACCAATATAGTGCTTAAAAAGAAGTCATGCCAATAAACATGTGATGGGGTGGTACTATAATAATGGTCACCCATATATAACCATCTGACCTAACCCCTTTGCTACTCTGAAACATAGTCACAAAAATAATCTTCCTCCCATTTATTCACAATATCTTTTTAGCCATCCGTTTGGGGGTGGTAGCTCATGCTCGTGTTCAACTCTGTGCCTGATAATCTAAATAGCTCCTACCAAAATATGCTGAGAAATATACTATCTTGATCACTAACAATGTTTCTTGGAAATCCTTAGAGTCTAAACACCTCTATAAAGAATAGCTATACAACCTAAGGTGCCTTGTATTCATAATATATGTCAAAGAAATGTGCATACTTGGTTAACTTATCAACCAACACAAAGATCCAATCTTTGCTCTCAACCTTAGGTAGAATTGTAATAAAATCCATGGATATACTTTCTCATTAAACTTAATACGAAAGTATGATCTAACTTATTCTGATGACAAGTCATACACTCTTGGACATGGTGCAAGACATCATCCTTAAGAACCTTCCATGAGAATCTCTCTCTAATTTGCCTATAGGTTTTGAAGTAACCTTGATGTCCTGCAAGAGGTGTGTCATGAATGGTCCTTAAAATTCTCTCCTTTAATTTTGATTTAGGTACCAAATAAATCCTGCTTTTGATTCATCTACCACTCTATACCTATCTTCTTAAATCCTACCATCTATAAGATTGCATGCAAAATTATTCTTGGAATACTCTGCCAAGAGGTGAGCCTTCCAATCAACTGAAATCTCAGTCATAAAACACAAAGTGGGTTTCCTAGAAATGGAATCTTATACAAAATTCCTCTTCCCTTTCACATACTCAATGTCAAAATAATAGGCCTAAAATTTACTTACCTACTTTTATTGCCTCTCATTTAGGTCCTTCTGCTCTAGGAAATATTACAAGCTATCAGGATCTATCCTGAAAAAAAAATGTGCCTACCAAATATTGCCTAAAATTTTGTCAAAGCATACATGATGGTGAGCATCTCCTTATCATAAGTGGAGTATAATCTCTCCACACCATATAGATTATTTCTGTCATACACAATGGGGTGCTTATTCTACATAAACATGACACCTAATCTTGTACCTAACATATCACACTCTAACACAAATGGCTGAGAGAAATTAGGTAATGCCAAAATAAGATAAGTGCTCATTACCTCTTTCAACTTGTCAAATGTATGCTAAGCCCCATCTATCCATTTGAAATCTCTTTTATTCATGAGATTTGTAATAAGTGCACCCAACTGGGAAAATAATTTGACAAACCTTATATAGTAACTATAAAGGCCAAAGAATCCCTTTAATTCTATCAATGTCTTTAGTGGTGGCCAATCTATTATGCCTTAATCTTATCTTGATGGACCTTCAATCCATCAACACTAATCACATATCCCATATAAATAATCTCTATCATACCAAACTCACACTAGGAAGCTTTTACAAAAAAATATTATGCCTCCATGATACCCAACACCACATCAATATGCCTAAGGTGGTCCTCCCATATCCTACTATATATTATAGTATCATCAAATAACACTAGTAAAAATTTCCTCAACTGCTTGTTGAAGATATGGTTCATGCAGGACTAAAAAGTAGCAAGAGCATTAGTCAAACCAAAAGGCATGACCAAAAACTCGTAGTGTTTATAATGACACTTGAAGGATATTTTTTGTATGTCTTGCTCATGAACCATAATTTGATGGTACCTCAAATGAAGATCAATCTTTGATAAATACACCGCTTCATGCAACTCATCCAACAAATCATCGATCCTAGGAATTGGGTACCTATTCTTGATGGTCTTTTTGTTGATTACATAATAGTCAATGCACATCTACATGGTCCCATCCTTCTTCTTCATTAGAATAACTGAAGAAGTAAAGGGACTCGAGGTAGGCCTGATGTGACCCATATCTAACAACTCCTTGATTGCCTTCTCAATTTATTTTTTGAATCTCTTAGGGTGCTAATAAAGAGTTGTAATGATAGGCTTAAATCCTTCTTCAATCTTTATCATGTGATTGAAACCCCTATCAAGTGTCCTACTAAGAGGAATCTCATTAAAAACCATACTATGCTGATCTAATATGGATTAGATATCTATAGGAGAGATCAAGCATTGAGCTGCCCAAGCCACCTTCCCATGATGAAAGAGTGTTTCCATTATCTTTATAGTGGGCAAACTAGGTACTCCTTTAGATATTAATCTAATAACAATCCTTTTTCCTCCCTATCTAAACTTGAGCTTCATAGTCTAGAAATTATATGAATATCTCCCAAGGGAATGCAACCACTGAATGCTGAGAACCTTGTCAATCTCCCCAAGATTGACAACATAAAAATTAGTAGTTACCTAATGATTGCCTAGGTGATGCTCAATTTTGAAATATTCTTCTTGCAGCTCATTATGAATCCATCAACAACCATAGCATTGAATCCTAGAAAGTCCTCCTTATTAAGGCCTCTTTTCACAACCTTGCCTTCATCTATGAAATTGTGGCTAGCCCAATCAAAACTACTCGATGCTACCCTTGAAATAATCCTCTCATCTTGAAGGGATGATACTTGGGAGTTCCTAAAAGAGAAGCTATAGTTCCTTCCTCATGTCCTTCTATAGTCTTATCCTCTTGCTCAATACTAGCCTCCTCTTGATCAATATCTAAGTTAGAATCCTCCTCCTCACAATTAGAAGTGACCTCTATATAATGCACTTTGCCTCTCCCAAGGCACCTATGCCCTGGAGTCCATGGTCCCTTGCAAGCATAACATAGTTTCTTCCTTATAATCTTATCCTTGGTCTCATCATGTATCTTCTTGATTACTTCTTTTAATGGCAGGGTGGCCATAGAATTCTTTTGAGTGATACCTTTTGACTTATTCCAAGGCATGGGCTTTGAGGGTATAAAAATATCTAAATCAAATGTCCTCTTGATATATTATTCTAAAGAGGAAGGGTTTAATGCCTTGACCAAACCCTTGAGATGCTTAGATAATCCTTCTATGAAAAGAACCATGAGCCTCCTTTTTGAAATATCAGTTACCATGATAGATAGTTTTTGGAAATAAACAACATATTGATCTACATTGCCTCTTTGCTTTGTGAGAGCCAACTCTCTAAATTGTTCTTCATGATCCTTTCTATCAAATATTTCAATAAACTACTTGCATAACTCATCATATGATCTGATTTGATCATGATTTTGAGTTATCAGACCATGGTACCACCAATCATGTGTAGCATGTTCCAAATGAAGGGTGGAAAAATTGATAGCTTCTTCTTCTGCCATAGGCTTTAGAGACAAGTAGGTGTCCATCTTCTGTAGCCATACTCTAATAGTAAATTTATTAATACCCTTAAAAGTGGAGAGAGTTATCTTATCCAAGGTATGTTCTAAATTATTTGGCCTTTGCTAAAATCTAGCCTCTTACTTTATTGGCTCTTTGTTCCTCCTCAAAGAAATGTAAGTTGGTAGTGACAACATTTCATGATCCTCAACCAAAAGTGTTATATAATCCTCACAACAACTACAAAATTTGTCTAGATGTGTAGCCTCCTCTTATGGAAGCACTTCTACTCTCTGAATGAACTTGGGCTTTTGGAGTCTATTGATGAACCCCACTCCTAGATTTCTAGATTCCACCTCTAGGGCCTTGTTCAGATTATTTCCTTTAGAGGTGCTAGCTTGTCTATTATTATTTTCATTTTTGGACTTGTTCTATATTAAATGTAACATCTGGCCAAACATATTAGTAAGTTATTTTTGACTTTGACCAAACATATTAGTAAGATGTCTTTAGCTTTGATCAATCCTATCAGTAAGATGTCTTTAGCTTTAAACCATTTCATCAAACTTCCTTGCTGCCTCATTATCTTCTCTATCACCCATTGTCTTTTTTGGATATAATTTATTCTGATCTCTTCTGTAATGCCTAATTTCCCTATCACTTAGAAGCATTCAAACAAACAAATCCTATGGGCTGGCAAGATCACCAACTTTGATACCACTAAAATATCCCTTTCAGAATATTTAAATATTTATAAATTTTTTAGTTTTTCAAAATAAGATATCATAAACACATATAGGAAATGAGCTAAATAGAAGAAGAACAAAACTTATATTAATCCATATCTACACCCTCAAAATACTTTAATACATACTAGTAATATATTATACAAACCCCAATAGAAATCCTGAGTATCATAATATAAATCTTCACACAACTACAATGGAAAATATACCACAGTTACAATGATACACACTCACTGCTCCAAATATGAATCTATAACTAATCTAGCTAGGGTGGATCTCTCACCATCGAATCTAGTAGTTATGTATGATGTCCACATGTAATCCCTAAATGGAATCACCAACACCAGCTAGGGTGGATATTTCACCACTAAAACTAGTTTCAATACTCCAAGGGGATAATCCAAGGAAGGAATATATGACCATAAGTCCAATAATATAAATGGGATTTTAAAATGATTTTAGAGGTGGCTATCAAAGGGATGAGTTATATACATATATAATTTATAATGGAAGATGAAAATAGCTTTGAATTCATGACAGATAAATAAAATGCACCAAGCTAATAGTAGTTACACTATTCATTAATAGTGTCACTTGTCCCTCACATGTGCCAAGCATATCTCACATGTGCTAAGCATCTTTCAAGATATTCTTTTTGATTTTCTCCATGTACTCTTCAATTCTATGCCCCACCTTACATGTGACCCCAAATCATAAATAATAGACATGTTCTCCCACATACCCATGTGCACACACATAAGTCAAAAGATTCACCATATTTTTATTTCAAAAAGGATGCCCCACATCACATGCTTGAGATAAATGATAATATTCTCAATCAATATGTCCCCCACATGCTCTCCTTATCCTCCCATGTGGTCAAGTGGGAAAAATGTTCCATACCTCTTTTCCCTCCACTTTCCACATTTAAAAATATTATGTGGGCCATTGCCACATCTCCAAGGAAACCTTATCATTATGCCACCTTGTCACTATGCCACTTCATTACTATACCACAACATTATGCTGAGTCACTCATGAATAATGATCTATGAATAGTACTAGTGAATAGTAACCAATGAATAGTGATCCCACCCTACTATTCCCTTCCATCCATGAATTATCTTATGAGAATAAAATAGGCTAAGGGTCTCTTAAAAGCATCTAAGAAGGGGAAATTACATCTAAGGTACCTTACATTATGACAACTACAGAGTTGGTTGAGTTGAAATTTCAACTACATGAGTTATTAACTAAACGGTTGATTCAACCAAGTGTGTTACCATGGGGTGCATCAGTCATGTTTGCCAATAAAAATAATGGTACTCTTCTCTTGTGTATTGATTATAAGATGTTGAACAAAGTGACAATTAAAAACATGTATCCATTACCTCACATGGATGATTTCTTTGATCAAATTCATGGGTAATAGTTTTCTCGAAGATAGGCCTCCGAGCAAGATATCACCAGTTGAGGATTCAAGAAGAAGATATTCTTAAAATAGTGTTCATAAATTGGTATGGACACTATGAATTTATAGTGTTTCCTTTAAATTTAATAAATGCTCTGGCAACATTCATGAATCTCATGAATAGTGTGTTTAGAGACTATCTGGATCACTTTGTGTTAGTTTTTCTAGATGATATCTTTGTTTATTCTAAGAATGAGGAAGAACATACACAACATTTGGAGTTGGTGTTGCAACATTTACAGAAGCACAAAACTTATGGTAAGTTGCCCAAATATGTGTTTTTCTAGAGGAAAGTGCAATATTTGGGACATATTATCTTGACATATGGGATTTTAGTTGATATGACAAAGATAAGAGCCATTATGGAGTGACCAACACCTAGAAATGTGTATGAGTTAAGAATTTTTATGAGACTAGCAGGGTATTTTAGAAAATTTATTCCAAATTTCTTAAAAATAGCTAACCCAATTACCTCTTTTCAGGAGAAGAATCAATGTTTTGTTTGGTCGAATAAGTGTGAGAAATATTTTTAGGAGTTGAAAAGGAGGCTTATGTTGACACTTGTGCTAAAAGTTCCTAATCCTAACGGTTAATTCTCAGTAATCACTGATGAATATGGGGATGGTATTAGAGGATTTATTATGCAAGATGGTTTAGTTGTAGCATATGAGTCTAGGAAGTTTAAACCATATGAGGTAAATTATGCTCTACATAATCTATAACTTGTGATAATTGTGCATGATTTTCAAGTTTAGAGGCACTATCTATTGGGAAGACCATTTTAAATCAAGATTCATAACTTGGGCCTCAAATATATCTTCACCCAAATGAACCTAAATGCTCATCAGAGACATTGGTTAGAGTTCTTATTTGACTATTATTTTTATATTAGTGACACAAGGGTAAGGAAAATAGAGTTGATGATGCCCTAAGTCATAAAAGGTATATAGTAGTGTTGGATACTATCAAGAGTACCTTTCATGATCAAGTTATTAAATTTTACCTTGGAGATGAATTATATGAGAAAGTTAAAAAATCTTTATTAGAGGATGCTTAGAACCCTAATTTCAAAGGATTCAAGTTAGAGAATGATGGTCTTTTGAGGTACAATGGTAGAATGTATATACCCAATATAGAAAATTTAAGGAGCATGGTGCTAAAGGAATTGCATAATGCTCCTTATTTAGGTCATCCAAGATTGACTAAGCTAAAAACTCTTTATTTTTAGAAAGTAATTAAAAGGGATGTAGTGGATTTTGTGTCTCATTGTTTGGAGTGTTAGCATGTGAAAGATGAACATGTGCATTTGTTAAGATTATTGTATTCTCATGATATACATGAATGGAAATGGTAGGTAATTAGTATGGAATTTATCCAAACTTTTCCATTATCATGAAATTTAAATGACATGATATGGTGGTAGTTGACAAATTAACTAAGGTAGCACACTTCATACCAGGTAATTTGATTGATGATGCACTAATGCTTGTGAAAATATTCATGAAAGAGGTGTACTAGTTACATGGGTTTCTAGAAAATATCATTTTGGATCAAGACTTGAGGATGAAATCTAAGTTTTGGTTGACTCTAAATTAAATTTTGGGCACACAGTTAAATTTTAATATTGCATATCATCCAAAAATAGATGGAAAAATAAATAGAGTAAACCAAGTTCTAGAAGATATTATTCAAATGCATTGCATGGATCAACAATAAAAGTTGTAAGATTATATTCCAATGGTAGAGTTTACTTATAATAACTATTACCAATCAACTTTAAATATGGATCTATTTGAAGAATTATATGGAAGGAGATGTAAAACACCAATCAGTTGGGACAAGCTTGAAGATGGGGTGGTCATTGGTCCCGAAATGCTTATAAAAATGGAAGAGTAGGTCAAATTAATTAGGCAAAGGTTAGATGGATTCAATGATAGGAAAAAAAAGCTATTTTAAATTTAAAAAGATAATAAGACAATTTTTTTTCGGTGATAAATTATTTCTGAGGGTTAAGCTTCAAAAGAGCTCAATTAAGTTTGGTAAATCAACTAAGCTTTCACCAAGATATGTGGGAACCTTTAAGGTTTTAGAAGTGATCAATCTTGTTACATATAAGCTTGAATTGCCAATAAATTTAGCTCTCTTGCATAGTGTTTTTCATATGTCCTATATTAATAAATATGTATCTAATCCTTCACAAAAACTAGATCATTGGGTGCTCACAATATAACTAGTTAGAATAATTGACACTCACAAACTTAGTTTGCGTAATAGGGAAGTGTCACAATGTAAGGTCTAGTGGGACTAATATTCTAATGATAGTACCACTTAAGAGGACTATGATGAGTTACATAAGTTGCTTCCCCATTTTTGCTTAGAGTATTTACTATTGTTATTGATTTACTACTATATATTATTTGATTTCAGAACTTTGGTTTGAAATAAGTGTCATCAGGACAATGACCAATTTTAGGGGGGAAGGATGTTACATTATAATTTCCTCACTAAACTGGATTTACTTATTAAATAGATATTAAGTCATTAATGTTTTTTATTTATTATTGTAATAAACTATTGTAGTTTAAGTTGATGTATGGACAAAAATATAATGATTATTCGTATGACTCATTACTTGATTTGTTAGTTATACATGAGTTTCATATGCATATAGATTATGCTTATCTAGTATTATTGTGCTTTAGTATCATTTATTATTGATTATCATGGTTATGCGATAACTACCATTTGTATTTATGAGGTGAATTCATAAGAAATTCTACTCTCCAGACATATATGGAGGGAGAGTATCATCAAAGAGGATGTTGCAGATGGAAATGTTAGAGGTGTTGAGATTTGATAATGAAACCAACACACACCACATCGAACAATAAATGCATGATTGATTTAATTTTGATTGTGTCTAATTATTCATGCTTGTTCATGTTTGATTTAGTTATGATTCATGTTTTGATGCTATATAGTCTTAGTTTTAGTTTTGATTGTTTGCCATGATTATAATTTGGCAACCATTATGGAATGTTTAGTTATATATGTCCTTTAGATGACTTTATTTTCTATTTTCTGCATAATCCCATATAGGTAGGTACATGAAAGCATGCAATAAAAGAGTATCATTAGAACTTATATGCATGACAAAGAAATGAATTGCATTTTATTCATATAACAAAATGATTTTATTAAACTTTTCTAACCTAGATCTAAGGTGGGTATCTAGGCAGACTTAGTTCCTAAATACCTAAGGGATTATCTAAATATTAAGTCTTTATTGATTAGTTTTTAGCTTTGATTGTGTTATGTTAGAGTGGATAGGCATTTGAGATATTATTAAAACATAATAATTATGTTTAATTGACATATTATGATGTCAACACTAACTATATAAGATATCATTTGCTTTTAGTTATCTTGGTCATTTGAACTATGAAAATTGTGAAGGTGAGGGTTTGACTGTGAGTTAGAGGATAAATATAGGGAATTTGTGTTGTGTGGCAGTCAAGCTAAGAGATATGGGAAACATGCTAGTAATTTTTGGTCTGATGGTGAGTCATTCTTGGAGTGATATAGAATGGGTCACTATGATATAGGGGTTTATAAAATGCAAGAAAGAGACTATGAAAATAATAAAAGAGGATGGATTTTTGGGATTTTGGACAAACGGTCTTGGATGATAAAGAAGAGGAAAGAAAGTAACTGGTAGAAAAAAGACTACTTAGGTAAAATACATAGGTAGGGTTTATTTTTTTGGATTTTCTCTAAAAATCAATATTCAAGTTATATATCCTATAAACAAAATATTTATAGGGTTTAAAAAAATGGGTGATAGATTTTGAAACCCTAGGGTGAATCAAGGATTTGACCCTATGGGAGAGGAATCCTCCCACATAATCAAATCCACGATTTGATTTGAGTCTAACTTAAGTATAAAAGGTTAGATACACTATTTTAAATCAAACCCTTGTGTATTAAATTGCATGACTGAGTGTGATTTTTTGGTTATTAATATAGTTGTGTGTCGATTGAGTGTTATTGTATTTGTCAAAAAGCTATGTGTTTGTAAAATGGTTTGTAGACATTGTTTTAACAGAGGTTTGAAATAAGGTTTTATTATGTTAAATATTTGACTATGTTACTTTAGCATCATTTTATATTAAAATGGTTGTATGTCTTGAAATGGCATAGATATATTGTTTTGTTTGGGATTCGAGATAGGGTTTTGATGTTCATATGTTTGGATGAGTGTTGTATTTGGATTTGGCATTTTTAAATGAGTTTTTCATTGGGAAATTACTTGGTTGTGTATTTATTGTGCTTCTATTTGAAGGGATGTGTGTTATTGTTTGTAACCTCTTATATATAAATGTCTATGAGTCAAATTTTGTTTAATGTTTTATGAACAGTCGAATGATATTAGTCAAGTTTACTTAGTTTGTGTATCGATTGTGTAAACAATTTTATAGTTGATTATGAATATATCATTATAAATTGACTGTGTATGGAAAATTATGTGGTATCTATATATAATCATTTGTATGTTGATTGCATATACATTATTATGGGTCGACCGTGTATAAATTAATGTGAGTTTGTATTGGTATAATGTTGTATGGACGATTGAGTGATATTATTCAAATTAACTATCTATAAAAGTCATAATTATTTGTGAATATATTATTATGACATTTGGACTCTGTGTAAATAGATATAATTTAATTGTGTATAAATACTTTATATCAAATGAGTATAAACATTTATGGGTCAACAATATATAAAAGAGTATATTGACTGAGTATGAATGTTTGTGAGTCGATTACATGAATATTTGTGGATTGTGAGTTGATCTAGTATAATGTAGTATGGGATGGATGAATATCAATTTGGCTTAGTTTATGTATCGACTGAGTTTTTGTCTTTTAAGATATGCTCTTAAAATGGAATTGTTGTTATGATATTATGTTGAGAAACGTAAACTTCTATTCAATAGATTGGTATTGTAGTATGAGATTTACTATAGGTAATAATGTCTTGGACATATATACATAGACTTATGTGAATATGGAAATAAACATTATCTATTGGATTATTTCCTTATATTAATTGGCTATGTGAAATATGAATAGATGAATGATTTCATTGAGTCAATGTACCATATGGTATGTAACAATATTAATAGTTTATATTGTATTTCAATACATTTAATTTAGGTTTTGAATGCTATGTGGTGTTAGTGTGATTTATATTTTATTTAAATATGAATTTATATTCCTTAGGTAGGATACTTAGAATATGAACATATAAAAATATGTATATATGTAATTATGAATTATACATAAAGATGAATATATATTATTTTTTAATAGTTCATAAAAACACACACACACATACACATACATACATATATAAGTTATCACTTACAAATTATATGCATACACATACATACATACATATATATGTTACCACTTACAAATTATGCACATAGGTATATATACTTGTGCACATAATCTATAAGTGGTAACTCACACACACACACACACACACACACACACACACATATAAGTTAAAGATTGTGTGTGTGTGTGTGTGTGTGTACCACTTATATATTATGTGCATAGGTATTATATATATGAACATTTATATGTATATGTTATGTCATTTGAAAATTAGTGGTTAAAGGTTTTAAATGTAGATAAATATAAGTGGACATACTTGATATACATGTTTATGTAGATAATTTGAGTTGTAAGTAGATGTTTGTTTATAAATAAATAAATAAATTTATTCATATGCAAAATGGGATTTATATCATTAATTTATAATATGTTGTTCAATTATAAATTATGATGAAATTGATTAATAGTTTATTTGGATAACAAATGTTGTATTTATTATTGTTGATTTGCTTAAGATTTATTGAGAAATTCTTGAATTATGTTTATAATACTTGTGAACATGGGATGTTTATAAGGAATTGGTAAATTCTTAAATATTATGATGATTGTTTAGAAAATAATTTAATTATAGTATTGCCTATTGGAAAATGTACTTTGGCTATATTGGAACTTAGGAAATTTTAGCTAAGAATAAATTGTTATTATTTAAGATGAGATTATTTTAAATATTTTTAGTATTTAATTACTGTGATATTAAATCTATGGAATTCTTGTATATGTATTATTTATTAAATCTAGTATTAATGACACTAACAATTATTATCATGAGACGGTTCTCATGCATATATTTAGAGTCATTAATACTTGGATTAAATAAAATATGATTTGAGTATGTGTATGTGATTACGATTGATTTAATGGATCATTAAACTATATGAAAAATTTGTCCAAATTAATGTTTATAGTTAAATGTTATCCTTCCAAATATTTGATTATATACATGTATGCTCAATGCTATGTTAGAACATAATTCTTTATGATATGCTAAATGTAGTTAGAATCTTATAACACACGAGATCTAGTTGACTTCTCGATACCTGCACTATTATCATCTAGTCATCCATGAAGGGAGGGCCATTTCCTAGCTGAGAATTATGTAGGGGATATATGGTCCATGGTTAGTGTGGAAAAACACTCTTATGATGCTCTCTTTCTCCTTCAGTAGTCAATTGATAGAGACTTTTACACATGATTTCAGTTTATATATATAATGAGTTTATGGATACTCATTAGTTTTGTGGAATATTGTGTTTATTTATATACACTCTGATGTAAAAACATTGTATTATTGTACTTGATAAACAATAGATTGGATGCTCTTATTATATAATATTATTATATTAACTTTCAATAGTTGGCATAGTTATTATTCAACAGTTATAAATTTTTGTGATGGATTAAATTTGTAATTCTATTGAGTGTGATAAGTTTATCATTATCTAAATAAATATTAACTATTTTGTTATGCAAGATGCATTTAGTTAAAAATCAATTAACTAATATTATTGTGAATAATATGATTTGATTATTAAAGTAAAGTTATGTAAAAAAAATTACCATTATTTGAATTAAACCTAGTGGGGTTTAAACAATTAGAAGTGATAGGGTTGGACCATAAGATAAATAATTAGGCACAGTGAGATGGTGAATGTGAGCCTTTCGACAACAAGAAGGTCTATAACTAAAAGGTAGAGACCTAATAGGTATTTTTCAAGTATAAAAGACTGAGATGCTATATACATCATATTTTAGTATCTAAAAGAAGTGACTTGTTATTTGAAACATAAATTGATTTATTTTTATGTAATATTGTGTATTATCAATTATAGTGTATATAACAATATTATCTTTAGTTATGTATAATATATTCATAATCTATCATGAGTGAATTACAATATCATGTGACTACTTCACATATTACAAGTCCCTGTCTATGATATGTGAGTTATTCCTAGTAAAACATGAGTAATGATAAGAATTTAGATATGAAAAAATAACTACATTAATATTGATTCAAGAAGATATTACATCAATTTAAAATGTGCAATTATATTATTATATTACATAAAAACTTTTAATAAATTTTAATAATATATCTAACTTAACCACTTATGCGCCCAACTACCCAAATCAATCTAGTAACATGAATTACTACTAATGTAAAATCAATCTATTCACTAAATGGGTGTCTCACTATAATATGCGTGACTCGTACATAATGCTAACAAATAATAAATATCAATCTAAACTTTAGATGACTGATCCAATAAACCCCCCTTGATCCAAATGGGACCAAAAGATGTTCTGGAGTAAATTAATGTGATTCCATCCAATAATACCCATTGTAACATAAAAAAATTCCCCTTTATATAGTGTTAATACATCCCCTATGCCCTATGCCTACTTCTTATCTAAAACTTGATGTGACATGAATATGATCATTATCTTGGGCTTACTCATCCCCTCTTATCAGTTGTACTTGTATTGAAATATGAACATCATCATGGGAATACTCAACCACATCCATCCCTGTCTCAATGATAATTATGTATCTCTGTATCATGCATCTTAATTTAAGCCCAATTTTTTTTACTACTTTACAAACACTACTAGTGATAGCAACCCTTATCAATGGTATAATAACTATGATTGATCAAAAAATAAAACAATATCTTATTCTTATCATACGAGAGGTGGGAAGTCTATGAAGGAAAAGTACACTTGATAACATGTATACTCATTATCAATGACATAAAATAAATTAAATCAAATTTGGACATAAAACATCAAAATCATATCATCTGTCAAAAAATTCCATAACTATAAAATTTGATCTCAGAGTTAGTAGTGACCTCAATATGGGTAGGTCTTTGGCTCTATCAACCTAATTGATCCTGATGGAGCCGCAACCCACAAGATACTATGTTGTGAACTCTGATGGTATTAGTAGTATAAATGTATGGGATTAGATCTATTTTCATCACATATAAATTTCTTCTTTTAAAATCCAACATATGCACAAGATGTCGAATATAATAAAAAATGCTCCAATTTCACTTAAAAATACCTTATTTCTCCACTTTTAATACTTTTTTCCAAGAAACTTTGAAAGAGAGACTTCAAACCAGCAAATTGACTATTTATATGCACTCAAAATTAGAAGAAACTAATAAATGAAGTGGTTATATGCCTAACTTCATTCAATAAAGTAGAATGGCAGAAACTTGCTTAATCATAGGCTATAACACTAAAATTGATGAAATTTTAAAAATTATCTTTGCAAGTAATGATATTGGATATCATGCCCTCTAAAAATATCAATATCTTATTAAAATACCAAATGACTAACTCCATCAGGAAATAACTTGATAAATACTAACTTAGATGTGGATACAACTCATATTTGCATGCACACTAAAATATAAAGGTAGTGAGGTTTAAACTTGTGACCTTAGAATTTTTAATGTGTTCTGACACTAACAAAGCCAACTTATCTATATAAATTTGAATAACTTCAAGCCAACAATTTTTACATTACCTAATTATTAAAATAGCCTAAAATTAAAAAAATAAGATACTTCAATCTTCTAGTTAAGGAACATTGCGTACATACCAAACAGAGGATTTCCACCTAGCAATAAAAGTTTGTTTGAGTCCCCACACATCAAGATTTTATTATAGCAAAAAAAACTTAGTATATGTCAAATAAGTCAAAAGTCTTCTTATGGTCGCATCTTATTTCACAAAGAAACTTTACTGAACAAAAACCTAATCACATCCCTTATTGTTCCATTCATCCATATGACATTGAATTGCTCCACCAAACAATTGAAAACCATATTATTTTTTACATAAAATAACTTACCAAAAATAAAATAAAACAAAGTAAATTAAAGTTTACTTTGACTTGGGACTCAAACAACATTAAAAATAAGAGAAATATATTTATTCTCATACCATGTGTAGATTTTAAATATGTTACAACACCATATAAACTCTATCATTCAGACCATATAAAGTTTATCATGCTCCTCTCTAATATATTTTACGCTTTCACTATATTTTGTTGGAAATAATAAATTCCAATGGCCCACATAGTCCAAACAAGCACAAAAATACCTTTTAAAAAAATACAAGAAAGATTTAAAGTAGAAAATCATTCCTAACAAGAATACGAATGGTTTTACTTCACATTTCTCCTCTTTTTATTTTCCTCATATATGTATGACCTCTATTGATATTGGAAATGTGTTGTATATTTTCCATAATATATACTCTACTATATTTTAGAGCCAAAATGGGGCCTTCCTCCCTCATAAGGATGGGGTGATAGCCGCAGACTGATCCAATGGCATGCATTTAGGTGGTTTTAGCTCATGTTTTATATATCCCATGGTTTTGGTACCCATGGTATCATAATACCAATTTTATAGTTACCTATTGATGTGCCTATATATACTCGCACATACAATAGGGAAAAATAAAACTTAAAATTATATTATTGTATTGTAAACAATTGAGTTAAAAAAAGAAATAAGGAGTTACTGTGCTAGGGTTTTTTACCTGAAAGGGTTCTCCCAAGTGAAATCATGTGTAATAAACAATATTCTATGTATGCAATTCTATTATTATATATTTTTTTAACTAAAGGGGTAAAAATTTATTCAGACAAAGACAAAAGGAATTACAAATTTTTCTCCTGGTCAATCATTTGAGCCAGTTTCTGAGATAAATCCAAAGGCAGCAGGCTTTGGTCAGAGATATTCCAACCTGGACATTGCTCAGAGGCCCATTTAGCAAGAAGGTCAGCAACACCATTCCATTCCTAGGGGATATGCTTAAAAATTACATAATCTAAATCCGAACAAAGCTGTAGAGTCTGTTGGACCATCCTAGCCAGCTACCAGTCAACATTATCTAACTTTTGACTATTTAACAGGTTAACCACAACTTGTGAATCTGACTCACAAATAATTCTAAGCCAGCCATGATGGCAGTAGTGTTGCATCACCTCCAAGATCGCCAAGGCTTCCATTAGATTATTTGTGAACCAGCCTTTATAGACCAAAAACAAAAACTGAATATTACCTGAACTATCACGCGCTACACCACCAATCCCAGCTTCACCCAGGTTCCCATGTGATGAACCATCAATATTAAATTTGATAATTCCAGCTCTTGGGGGAGTCCAACATCCAGTTCTGTCCATGGGCCATGCCTGCAGCCAATTTCTACTAGCTGGGCATGTGGGAGGCGCAGGGTAGGGACCAACATTGGGTGTAGAAAAAATGTGCATATAAATGCTAGTATCTGCTGGGCTCAGGTCCACGCCCCTGTTACTCTTAGCCCAAAGAGTTTCTTGCAACAAATTAGTGATTTTGATCGAAATGGTGCCTGGCTCCAGCTGAGAAGCATGGAAAATTTGCCTATTCCTTTCGAGCCAAATATTCCACAAGATGAAAGAAGGGCCTGCCAGCCAAGCATTCTGTAACAGCGAAGCCTTAGAAGGAGAATAGCCCAGGTGGCTCCAAAACTCAGGAAGTGAAGATGCATGCTAGTAGGGGCACCCCCATACACTCCACCAGAGATGCCAAATTTGTTTGGCAAAAGGACAATGGAAAAAGAGGTGTGTCCCAATCTCCTCTCTGTTGCAACATAAAACACATCTGGACGGCCCCTAGAACCCCTGGTTGCACAGGTTGTCCCAAGTAAGACACCTGTTATAAGTTAAGGTCCAAAGGAAAAAATTGCATTTGGGCCATGTAATCTGGCTCTAGATCTTCTTGGCCTATAAGAAGTTTGCCTCACAAAAAATTTGCTTAGTCAGGTCCATATAACCAACTGAAACCGAATAGTGTCTAGTGGGATCACCTCCCCAAGCTAACACATCATGACCCTATAAGGAGCTGCATCTTCTAAAGGCTAGGATCTGTGAAAGCTCCATACGCTCCTCCAGTGAGCCCCCTGGCAGCCAATCAGAGGAGTGTTTCCACCTGAGTCTAGTAGTTATACCCAAATGAAACTCCTCCTTATAGTGGGCAATAATAAGCCAGCCAGCAGCCTGAAAGGCATCACTCAAACATTGAAGATGCGAATGGGAGGATAAGAGTGGGGGGGGGCCCATCCCATGAGTCACTCTAGAAGAGAACCTCCTGGCCTCTATTACAAATCTAGAATAATCTCCACTTCACCAGTTGGGCACCCACCTTGAGGGTGTGCCACACCATGGATCCCCCACCTTTAAGAGGCAGCCTTGGGATATCCATAGGTTCCACCCCCAAGAAATACTTACAAGTCAATATACGGGCCCAGAGATGTGTTTGGTTGGAGAACCAATGCCAATATAGTTTGGCCGCAAGAGATTGGCTGGCCAGGATAGCCGAGCACAAACTGAGGCCTCCATCCTTCTTAGGTCGACAAAAAATATCCCAATTAATAAGGCTCCATTTAGTGTTCTGCAAGTTGCCACTCTAAATGAATTGACGAGAGAGGGCATCAAATTCCTTGAGAAAGTACATAGGGGCAGCCTGAATCATACACTGATAAATAGGAAGAGCCTGGATCACCGACTGTAGGAGAGTGACCCTTCCCGTAGTAGAAAGCCATTTATGAGTCCAATGATTGACTTTTTGTCTGAGTTTGTCAAGGACATTTTGCCAAAATAATCTTGGCTGCCTTCCCATCGTAATAGGAATCCCCAAATAGGTCATCGGGAGAGATTGGATCTAGAATCTCAGGATGGTGGCAATCCTCTGCTGTATAGGCACAGGGGTATTAAAAAAGAAAATAGAGGATTTGTGGTCGTTAATTTTTTGCCCAAACGCCTCCAGATAAACATCAAGGGTGCCTCTAAAAACCTTCGCTTCCCAAATTTGTGCTCTTCCTGCAAGGATGGTATCATCAACAAACTGGAGGTGGGATGTGGTAGCACCATTGCTCCATTGCCACCCATGCACCATATTCTAAAAAACTTGAAACTTGATAAGCCGCCCCAATCCTTCTGCCAGAATAACAAATAAATAAGGAGATAGTGGGTCCCCTTGGTGGATTCCTCTAGAAGCTCCAAAAAATTTAGTGGGTTCTCCATTAATGAGGACCGAGTAGGAGGGCATGGTAACATAGCTTAGCACCCAACGAATCCAGGGTTGATTGAAATTGAAAGCTAGCAAGACTTTTTGCAGGAAGCTCCAACTGGCTCTATCATAGGCCTTAGCTAAATCAAGCTTGATAAACATAGCACATTCCTGAGAGGTGCTCATAGAATGAATAGCTTCCGAAGCAATGGCGACCTGATCCAGGATTTGCTTGCCAGCTACGAAACCCCCTTGTTCCTCAAAAATAACTATGGGAAGATAGAATTTCAGCTGTTATGTGATGAGCTTGGTGATGATTTTATAGACCACATTGCAAAGCGCAATGGGTCTAAAAAAGTCCAGCTGATTTGCCTGATCTTTCTTCAAAATTAGGACCAGGAAGGTTGCATTTAAAGCCCTAAGCATTTCCTTATTGGAGAAGGATTCCTACACCACATTCAAGAGATCCTGGCTGATAATGTCCCATATGTCTTGGAAGAATTCAACCGGAAATCCATCGGGTCCTGGAGCTTTACCTTTGATCATAATGAAAACCACTCCCTGCACTTCAACCATATCAATAGGCCACATTAGAGAATCATTCATGCTCGGGGTGACCACTTGGGGGATGCATGAAAGCATAGCATTTTCTGCCAACCCAGGGGGCAATAGTTCTTCTAAAAAAAGCATAGAATAATATCGAATTGCTTCTCCAGCAACAGCTTGAGAAGAAGTCAGTCGAGATCCGTCTGGACCATCCAGAGAAGAAATGTAGTTCCTGTTGCGCCTAGCTTGGACTGACTTATGGAAGAAAGCCATGTTTTTTTCCCCTTCTTGGAGCCAGTCAATGTGGGCCTTCTGCTTCTAGAATATTTCTTCACAAAGTTTCCATTCCGCTAAAACCTTGGATGCTTGAGATTCTGCCATACTAAGCTCAGCCGTCATACCCCGGTCTCTAATCTGTCTAGTCACTACATCAAGCTGGTCTTGCGCCTTCCTCCTCATAAAGTGGAGGTTACCAAAACAATTTATGTTCCAAAATTTTAGCTTGCTCTTAACATATTGGAGTTTTTTGGCAAAGGTGAACATAGCCATTCTATAGTTGGGTCCTCCCTGTCCCCACCACTGAAGCATTAAATCATGGAGTGAAGCGTCACGAAGCCACATGAGCTGGAATTTGAATTCTATTATTATATTACCTTAAGTATTATATTAGTATTTCTTCTCTTGTTTTAGTTTATTGGGTCTATTTTTCTCTTCAGTTGCCACGTGAAAAAATTACAAATTTAAAACTACAAATTCTCTTTCGTTCAAAAAAATCAAAGATTAAAGTTCAAACTATGACACACAATTACCCCTTTGTAGTTATAGGAATAAATCGAATGATGAATATTATGAGGTAATTCTCTATAACCTTTAAAAGACAAAAAATATAATGAAGAGTCTAAGATAACCATTATTTTTGATCCCATTAAATATCCCATTGATTCCTATTTGAAAGAGTTGCAGGGAAATAAGCAAAATCTAGATCATTGAAATAATGAATAAATTATTTATTAGGGGATATTAAAGATTTGGAATAGCATATCCTCAGAGAAACCTATATATGTTGTCATTGATTATAAATTATGGTTTCTTTTAAATATTAAAAAATGGAGGTATGCAACATTGATCTCAATGATTGATCCCCACATGCCAAAGGGGCAACAACTTAAGTTAAAGACAAAGGAAGAAAGTGGTGGTAAGAAAGTTACCCACTCTTAAAAAAAATAATGTCTCCTTAAGTTCTGATGCTTGTGTGCTAGATATTTTGTATTTGTCTCTTTATTCTTAGGTGTGTTGATCCCCATTTTTAAAGTGCATTTTTCTCAAGGTGTGCTTTCATACCACCCAAATTTTTAATTGAGCATGTATTATGGTTTTTTAGAAATATATAAAATGATTTCAATAAAAAATAAATTATTTAAGCTTCATCTTCCTTATGAGAAAAATAAAATAATTCAAAACAAAATGAGAAATATGAACTCTTCTCCTAAAAAGAAAACTTGTTTTTACTAGGCTCTCCACATGCTCCTTCACCCATAAAATTATTCATCCTTATCACAACCCATTTTCATAAGAGATTTGATACCCCTGATATGAATTTAAATAGGAAAAATAGCTACATTGATATCGATAAAAAAATATATTACATCAAATGCAAATGTTTGGTTACATTTTTATTACATAAAATCTTTTTATAAGCTTTTGTAATATACCAAACTCAACCACTTATGGGCTCAACTATCTGAACCAAAATATTAACATCAACTACTACTAACATAGTTTTAATATATTCACTAAAGGTGGTGTCTCACTAGAAAATACATGCCTCGTACATAATACTAACAACTAATAATTATAAATATAAACATTGGATCACTAGACCAAACAAGTAACCCATGTATAATTGCAAGCAATATCATAGACATGAATCAATCACAAGTATAACATGAGAGACATGTTCCCTTATTCCAATGTCTCTAAGAACAACTCTATGATAGGGTTTATGTGTTTAATGTCATTAAATTAGATTATTTTAAAGAGCATTATGCTCTTTTTTTGGTATGTTTTCTTGTGCTTAGGTGACATATGCATGTTGTTAGGAATGTTGACTTAAGTAGCTTTGATAGTGCAATGTTATGTAATTAGTTCATGTTTTGAGATGTCGACATTAGCTTAATGGTGAATAAATTAGGTATGAGGTCGATAAATGGGGTGGTATGTAGGGTTGGGATTATCATTTATGGTTCATTTTTATGATTGTTATATACAGGTTATGGAGATAGATGTTTTAAAGGAAATAATATTATGAGTTGGTCTTGAAGTAACTAAAGTGTTAACATATCCTATTAGTGTAATTATAAAAATATTATATGATTTGGAGAATTTAATTTGATTTAATATAAGTTTGTGGTGAAATTGACTTATCATTATATTATTTTTAATTTATTGTGATCCTTATTGTGGACAAAACACAAACATGCCTTATTGTTTAAAGCTTGTTTTTATTTAAAATATAAATAAATATTAATTGGAAGTTGAATTATATGTGTGTTTAAGGAATATTTATATCCCTAGAAAATTTTTATTTTAAACTTATTCTTTGAATATGGTTATGTTTCAAACAAAATTAAAAATAAAGATATAAGGTGTAAGCACATAATTTTGGTACATGAATAGTTACTTAGTATTGTATTAATGTGTATATAACTAATTGATTTAGATTAGGCTCTTAGTTGGGTGTTTTTCATTGTGTTGGTCCCCATATTGCATTCCATTTCCTCATGTTGTCCTTATAACTTTACTTTTTATTCACTTAGGGTCAACAATACTACCATAATTAAATCTAGAATGCTTGAAAACTAGATATTGACTATTTTTTTGCCTTGATACAACCCTACATACTCTTAGAATGCCCAAAACACTATTTTTAGATTTCATGGTTAGTTTGATAAGATCAAACTAGTGATCCCAATGTAGATAATTAATTTTGGTACAAGTCACATATTGTCACATCTTTTATCATGCATTGTCACAATTGGCCTATTTGTGTACATTTGGATATCTTTAGACACTTTGATCTCACTTTTGACCCTTCATAGCCTTTTATCTTCCAACTTTGCTTAGAAAGACCTCATATTTGTTAATTATCTAGATCAGGATCCACCAAGTCATCCTCAATCTAGCTAGATCTCTATTTTTGAGTCTTTTCCTTTCATGACCATAAATGAGGGTCTATGATTCTAATATGACCATAATCAATGGTGCCTAATTCTGGCCATCGATCTTTTGTGGGTCATTTTTCCATGTTAATTTCATGTTGGTTCT
The DNA here is from genome assembly GCA_037957365.1 of Torreya grandis. Lineage (NCBI taxonomy): Eukaryota > Viridiplantae > Streptophyta > Pinopsida > Cupressales > Taxaceae > Torreya > Torreya grandis. The sequence goes on along the minus strand of JARHVA010003331.1, from coordinate 1,923,570 downwards.
CATTATTTTCAATGGTCGACCTATATATGAATATGTCAAAAATTGAATTCAAACAAATACATATATGCACACACACATACACATATATACACATACATACATACATACATACATACATATATATATATATATATATATATATATGCATATACATATATATATATATATACATACATATAAATATGTATGTATATATACATACATATACATATGTATGTATATATACATACATATACATCTACATCAACATCGACATATACATATACAAATATACACAAGCTTTATCTATAAAGTTATCAATCTACACATTGATCACATCTACCACACACTTATCAAAGAGCCTACACATTGATCTACTATGACCCCATCATCTTTTTTTAATGAAAATTATATTTTATGGGTGAATTAACCTTAATTATGATAAAATTAATAGAATAATTTAGTTTTTTATAAATGATAATTCAACAAGTATAATGAGAGTAAATGATTGAATTCGATAAGGTAAAATTCATTGCAAACAAGCTAACTATTCAAATGAAAGATAAACTTACTTGTTACTATTCGATGGTCGACTGACAAAGAGAATAAATAGGAAAATAGTGTCTATATTTGAATATTCCCAGAAGCTAGATAAGAGATTAATGAGAGGACATGAATAATATAGGGGGAGATGATAACCTCTCACTATTATCCTTGTGGGGTGATTATGACCTTTTGCAAAAAAATTGAAATTAGGGCATGATCATTTTTTATAGTTAGATTTAGGTTTGCATGTGTTGATTTGACCTTCAATAGTGTGTGGAAGACTTGGAAATAAATTTTGAAAGGTTGAAACCCTAATAGGGCTTGCAATGCTTGAAAGACTTGAATGTAGAAAAAGGTGGAGTGTAGTTGGGTTGAGTTAGACCCAATCACCCCCATGATGATTGGCACTACCTACATATCCAATACTCAAAGGAGATAAATCAAGCCCAATATAGTTCTCCCATTTAGAGTGATTTGTGCAATTATGCTCCATTGAATACATGAATGCATATAGAATTGGATTGAATAATTAATCATGCTTTATTTAGGGTTGAATAAATTAGGCTTGTGATTTTGCTAAGGATTATTTAAAATGATTAGAATATGGATTGGGAAGAATAGGGAACTTTTGCTTAGTGTGCACTTGTGTAAATAAGCCTCTATATTAAATTTGTCAAGTGAAGTATTAAGTGACTTGAGTGTGCCTTTGTAGCAATTCAAAAGGTGTAACCACATGTTAGGAAGTCTAAAAACATGGAAGACAACTTATGGGAGGGGTTATTTGCAAATTTAACCATTGATAGGAGAATTAAAACAATGTCCCATAGGGACTTGAATGACTCCCACTATTGTTCATATTGGGCATTACTGTCCCCTAGGGATAGATTCTAACCATCAGATCTAGTTTTGTCTATAAATATGCTTAAGGAATTTTTTAGCAATTATAACATACATACATATGTGAAAGATGGTGATTTGAAATAAAAGTATCTCTTCACATGTGCTTAGGATAGGGTGAAGTGGTAAAATAGGTACTAGTCAAGTGCATAAGTTAATTAAATATAAAAAGGGGTAAAACTGACATGATCAAGTATTCATGAATAAATTTAGGTTATTACATTTCCCTCACTTTAGTCTATAAATGAAATTTATAGATTAAATGAAAGCTATAAATTAGTGTGTAAGACACATTTTTTTTTTGAGCTAATACTTCAATGGTTAAAGTCATTGTACTCTTTGTCAAACCTTGAAAAACACATGAAGTAGTTACTTTGTTCTGTTGAAAACTAAAATTTGAAAATTGTTTGAATTTTTAAATTTGAAAATTATTTGAATTTGAAATTTGAAAATGTTTGAGTTTTGAATTGAGAGAAAGAGAGGAATACACACTGTATGTGTGAAATCAATGTTGCTTTAGTGAATTTAATTGGATATGATGCTTCCTTAAATAATTTAGAGAATCAATGCCTCACATGAAGCACTTTAGAGAAGATGGTTCCTTAGCTAAACCATTAGAGAAAATTAGGATTGATCAAACTCAAATTTGAATTTTCACTTGTATAATAGAATAACACCCATTGAGGGATGTTAAAACCTCAATTTAACTCTGTTAGTATTTGTAACCCCAAGATATGAAACATGTTAAAATCCAAAATGGATTCACACACATAATATTAGAGGGAACTGAACCTCTAAGTTAGGCACTATACACCTAAAATGAATCAACTATTATAGATGGATTTTAGATTCAATTACAAATTTGTTCCTAAATTCATGACTAAAAGAGAATGGAGTTCATCCATACTCTTACCATGTCCATATGTTATAAAAATAGAATTGACAAGTGTGGCATGATTCTGTATAATGCCTCCATTGTAACTATATAATTTAAAACTTTATGTAGATGCTCATTGTAATTTGAAAATTTGGAATTATGTGAATTTGTAATTTGATTCTATAATTTGAGTGTAAATTCATGGCATATTCCCCCATGATATGTGCCAATAACTAAATTTTGAAACATTTTACAACTTTTTAAACTATACTTATGCCAAAATTGATTTTTGGCCTTGAAAAGACTTATCTTATGCATGAGAATCCCATTAAAATTAATCCAATTTAAAGTGAGGGAATTGATCCTAAAATTAACTCATCTCAACATAAAATTTAAACTTGAAACATGTATGGTAAAGATGTCATCATTGAAAAATGTAACATATGTAGAAAGTGTATTGACATAGTAAGATTTGAATTTCAAATGTAACTATGAGGGAAAGCCTATATAATGTATCAACTAAGTTCATAAAATTAGAATATTAAATTAGTAAATTGTGTTAGTAGTGTATGATATAGATCATGACACTTACTAAACTTTAACAATCTCAACAAGCACACACACAACAATCACAATGATACCAAAGTTGAGAAATAAGGCCAAGGGCTGTATATAAGGGAAATGTCCAAATGTTGTATAATAGAAATTTTGCACATATAAAGTTAAGGTCCACATGCAAGGAACATGTTAAAATGTATCACACAATATAGGGCCAAGAGCTAATAGTAAAGAACATATTCAAATGTCACACAAACACAAGCAAGATCTCATAGAGATGTTCAAACAATTACACACATGGGCTAAGGGCCACACATAATAGATAACCAAGATGTAATCTACTATGTACAATTAATAACATCAATAGAGCATAGAATTATAAAGGTAGTCTAACTAATACATATGTAATATGAACATATCCTATAAAATAAAATATTCATGTATTGTAGTGTAGATATGTTATCAATACATTTGTAAAATTATAGCATAAATCTAAATAGTATAGGAGTCATAAAATGATAACACCTATGCATACTGTCACCTCTAAATAAGATTCCCCTAGTTTAGCAAGGCTAATGAGTAGAGGCAAGTCTAACACCTTGATTTTAGTAAATTTTATATGTTTTACATAACACTCATGAATACTACTAAAATGCATGTGTGATATAGAAAGAATATATTGTCTACTAATCATGAGATAAATAACACATTACAAAGATGTAAACTAGATTATTAATCATGTTTAGGTCATGATTTTGTATTTTTTTAGAATTTTTTAAATGCTTTTGCATTTTAAAATATATGATTTTTTTTAATATTTTTGAAATATTAAGACTAACAACACTTTAAACTAATATAAATCAAGGTGTCAAAAATAAAAGAAGTTAGAAAGATCTGAAGAGTTTGCAACATATGTTAATTGAGATATGCATTAGAAATGATTGTAAGCTAAGTGTGAGCAAGGTGATCCAACCGAATGTGATTTTTAACTTTTAGAAATTTGTAGGAGATTTAAAAATTAAAGAAAATGACTAATTCTACATCCTCATTTAATCAAATATACAATTTTTTAAATATGTTGCATGTATGAACAATATAACTCTATGAAATAATTTTTTTCATGAAAAACAATGATTTTCATACTAAAACTAGGTGAAAAATTTGATAATTAGAAGTATTAAGGCTCTGTTTGCTGAAACTTGTGATTTCTTGTAAAAAATTAGCATAGGATAGGATCAACCAACTAGAATAGTAATGGAATTTGATTGTGTTTTTGATGGAAAATGACATTTTGTTAGTGTAGACTCTGTAAACAAAGAGATAAATGGCATGTTATGGAAAAATTGTTCATAGTTTTGAACCGTTTAGATTTAAAAAGTGAAATAGAAGAGCTAAGAGGTTAACAAGTCGATAAGAGCCAAGGGATTAATTTTTTTAATTCATCAATCACATGTGTGAGAAAATATAATAATATGATGCAATAATCAACAAAATATGTAAAATTAGATTTTTATTTTTTTTGAGTTATTTGAATGTTTAAAAAAAATTGGAAATGTAACAAGCTAGGTAATGATCCCATCAAGATAAGAATCAAAGAAATCTATGATTAGTGGTAAATTTATTAAATTATTTAAACTAAATGTATCATATGTGAATATATTAGAATCAAAACATGTGTCATATTCAACAAGAAAAAATTCTAGGTTACTACTCATGTAATCCTATTTAGGAGTAGGTCTAGGAGATGCAAGATGATGTGAAATGTCATGAGGATTGGTATACTATTTTTATAATTATTAATAATTTTGAGGAAAATTTTGATTTGTATGTATTACTAATTTAGAAGGTATTACAAGTGATCATGTTTTTTGAGAATTAGATATCTTTTTCCTATAAACTTATTTTTGCATTGTTTGGTGTTGAACATTTTGTATCTCTTTATGAATTGGTTAATTGGAAACATTTTGCTTAGGTGAAATAATTATAAAAATTATTTGTTTTTCATATATGTAGCATTGAATTATGGTGGTGGATGGGGAGGTACGATGGATTGCATATGATTCTCATACATAATTCCTAAAATTTTAACATATTGATTGAAATAAATGTACTTTAGACATATATGTACCATAAAAGGTACAAAACCAATATTTTGAAACCATGGGAATACCAATATAATTTTAAAACCTCATTTTTTTGGAATAATTAGAAAATAAGTAGATAGTATAGCAGGGCCCACTTTAAGGGGTAACATAATATGTCCCAAGTGGTGTGTTGTTTTCCATTAAATGTCTTTATACTTTTATTAGTTGGTTGTATGTCATGGTGTGAGTAACATAATGAGTGAATAAATGTTAATGTGCATACATTTTCACTTGATCCATTATCAACTAACACACTATTAATAAGTTATTTATCAATGTAAGCTCTTATACATAAAACATGAAAATCAGAATCATCATCCATTATCTCACTATCATCAAAAGTAATCATAGGATGTGGTTGGATAGTTTGAGTAGCTATAGAAATTATTTCATCTAATGGATGATCATATGACTTAGGAGGTGGATAAACATTGTAATTGTAAATTAATATTGAATCATCCTTGTTTGTATCATGGTTTGGAAATGTCTCACTAAAAAGATTCAATTTAGCATTTTCATTTTGTTGAGGTTTAGGATATTCTAAGGAGTACCCAATTCAATGTAATTTTTATCAATAAGATAATGAATAAGGTGCTTAATCTTGAAAAATATGTTAGTAAAATGACCATTACATCTATGGTAATCACAATATGCATTGTTATCAAAATATTTGCCTTGTGGTTTGCTCATATCAAGTTCAAATTGAGGAGGTAGAGTAATTAAATTGCATTAAAGTAAATTTTATAAAAAATTTTAAGGAATTTGTGATAATATCTAAAGTTTCCTTCTTGGTTGATTTGATAAAACAATCTTGTTAGTAGGTTGAGAAATACCATTGATTATTATCTTTTCATCTAATTTAGTATCTGTTAGCTTAGTTTTGTTGTATGTTTTACCATTATGGAAGATAAATTAGATGTAGGTGTATACTTAAGCTTGTTAAAAGCAATAATATTGACTTATATTTATCATATTATATGAAAAATATCTTCAAATGATTTGATTTTTTTGAAAATAATTGTATGGCAAATATCTTCAAATGATTGTAATGTTATAAGTAAACTTTGTTTGAAAATGTCTTGTAATTCATTATCTACCAATGTATTAGTCAATTTGGAAAGCATGGTCTTGTAACAAATAATATAACCATTGATAGGATCATTAGTTCATTGCTTAACTGTAGAAACTTTTGGGTAAGAAATATTTTCATCAATGTTACTAACAAAATGCTTAAGAAATAATGTTTCTAATGAATTAAATGCTTTCACAAATTGAGCAGGTAGATCATTAAACCACCAAAAAGCATAATATTTAAAGCTTCTTGTAAATAATATGATTATCATTTTTTCATTAAAATCATAATCCAAACATATTATCTGAAAAGATATGAGATGTTTTGAGTTTCCTTTACCCTCATATAAAAGAAGCTTAGGAGATACAAGTCTTGTAGGTAAAGGGTATGATGTAATATAGTGTGCTAGAGGATTGTGAAGTAAAGCTTGGGAATATAATAATTGGATATATTTGGTGATAACTTGATCTAATTTTAACATGTTAACTTGTAGAAATGTAACTATTTACTTGATGGATTATGCATTAGGCAAGGTATTTGATGTAGTATGCATAATTATCAAAGGATTTGGATAAATCATTTCGTTAGGCATAAGCATATATAATTTCTATAAAATTTTCATTTCCCCTAAGTCTAAAGATGTATATGTAATAATAGGATCAATAATAGTAGTAGCAACACCTATTGTAGGGTTGAAAATGCAAAAAAAGTGGGGTTTTTTACACATTAAAAGTGAAACCTTTTTGATTTTTTTTACCTTTTTAGAAGCTAAAAGGACTTAAATTAATTTGATTATATCTTGTGGAATTTGATGAATTCCCTCTCAAAATATGGATAAACATTAGACATGTGCTTGATTAACACCATTGAATTTATTAAGGTGAATCCTATTTGAACCTTGATGTGTATCTTGAGTAGTAAGATCATTTTGATTAACTTGTTCATTTTGATTATCTTATTAAAAATATTATTTATCAAAATTTTCATCAAAATAGGAGCCAAAGTGTGAATTATTATAATCCATTCTAAAATTAATCAAAGGAATTTGAATATGCTCAATGGGAATTTTACTTATCCTAGCACTTCACCTTAAAGGAGTATTAGAAGAAAGTTTCTTACTTGGCATATAAGAATACCATGGAAAAGATGTTGAAAAAAATGAAATGATATACACAAAATGATTTTGGAAAACCCTAATAATTTTTTTTAAAACCCTAAGGAAAAATAGGGTTTTACAATATACAATCAAGAAATAGGTTCACCACTATATTTTTTTAAAAATGGATTAATGGGTGAATTAACCCTAATTATGATAAAATGATTAAAATAACTCATAGTGATGTAAATGATAATTATACAAGCATAATGATAGTAAAAAACTAAATTTGACTAGGTAAAATTGATTGCAAACAAGACAAATATGAAAATGAAAGACAAACTTAGCTATTACCATTTGATGGTTGACTGTGTTGATTGATAGAGAGTGGAAACAAGAAAACTGTGACTATATCTAAAGATTCCTAGAAGCTGTATCTAATATTATGCAAAGATATGAATAACACAAGGGGGAAAGATCACCTCCCACTATTATACCTCTTAGTCAATTTTGTCCTTTTTTAAAAAACTAAAAAGTAGGGAACAATCAATTGTGATAGCTGGATTTAGGTTTGCATGTGTTAATTTGATCTTTTGAAGTGTGCAAAAGACTTGAATATATATTTTGAAAGGTTAAAACCTTAATAGGGATTTCAATATTTGAAGACCTAAAAATAGAAAAAGGTGGAGTGTAGTTGGGATAAGTTGACCCCAATCAACCCCATGATGATTGAACATTTCCTACATATCGAATACTCTAAGGAAGAAAATCAAGCCCAATGCAAATCTCCCACTTAGAGTGCTTTGTGAAATTGTTCTCCTTTGACTATATGAATGCATTTAGAATTAAATTGAATATTTGATCTTGATTTATTTAGGGATAAATAAAATACGCTTGTGACTTGGCTGGGGAATGATTGAAATGCTTGGAATCTAAATTGGGAAGAATAGATAAGTTTTGCTTAGTGTACACTTGTGTAAATTATCCCATGTATTAAAATTGATAAGTGAATTAATAAGTGACTTGAGTGTGCCTTTATAAAAATTCAAAAGGGGTAACCACATACTAGGAAGCCTAGAAACATAAAAGATAACCTGAGAAAGGGGTTAGTTTTAAATTTGAATATTGGATGAAGAAAGACAACAACATCCCATAAAAACAAGAACACATCCCACTATTATCCCTATTGGGCATTTGTCCCCTAGGGATAGGTGCTAACCTTTGGATCTAGGTATGTCCAGACTTATGCTTAAGGACATTTTTAGTGATTAGAACATTTATATATGTGATAAATGATGGTTTGAAATAAATATAGGTCTTCACATGCTTAGGATAGGGTGAAGTGGAAAACTAATTAAGTACACAAGTTAATTAAAGATAAAAGGGGTAAAACTAAAAAAATCAAGTATTCATGACTAGATTTAGGTTACTACACATATATTGAGTCTTATGGATACACACTTGTAATAATATAAGATTGCATGACAAAGAATATAGTTGCATTTTATTATTTAGGGAGATAAGGTGAAGTCATTTCTCTCATTTGGCTTGGGAACACTCTCAAATACTAGAGTTACATTGACCCATGATTCTAAATGTGAGAGATATTTAATTACAACCCTTAAGTATAATTGACTTGTTGGACTTGTACATATTTTATATTTTTGTGATATTGTGCTACATTAGGCTATATCGAATAAAAATTGGTTTAGATGACTACACACAATTTTTTCCAAGTGAATATAAATTTCCAAATATCTACCTCTATTGAAGCATCCTATAAAGCCTTAGACATAGAAGATTAATGGGGCCATAGTCATAATTACTTTGTAAATTCACATGGAACCTAACATAATTGGTTGTATGATTTTAAATGCCTGTAATCATCAATGGTTATTTTTTGTCATCATTAAAAACATAGTAAACTTTCAAGGTTTCAATCTACAGAACCCCAAATATTTTATTTCGACATAAGAAGTCATCTCCAAAACTTAGGTAAGTTAGATTAAGGTACACATATCTCTTTATCTATCTTTGTATAATTTATAAATATTAAAAATCACTTAATTATCAATTTCAATGTGTTAGGAAAGTCTTTATAGTTTATTGTATCTACTTGATCCCCCTTAGTGTGCCATTATTTTATTGAATTATGCACCCTTGAACCATAATTTATCAAAAAATTAGGCAAGCCAAACATTTTTTCAGATATTCTAGACACATAAATTTCATACTAGACACTTCGCAACATCTAATTTGACACATCTTTACATATTTTGACTCATTCTTACACATTAGACTCTTTAGCACACTTTCCCATATCTATTTACTCACTTATTATCTTGACCAACCTAATTTATCAATATACATATGTAGGATCACCCTAGTCTATCCAATAATATTATATAATCCTAAGTCAACTATCACCATATTATAAATCATCAGTTTTACCTACTCTAGAATTTTTGGAAATAGTTAGACAATTGTGATTTTCTATAGGTGTTTACCTTTGCCAATAAAATTTATGAACATCCAATAATGAATTTTCAAATTAAAATGTCTCCCTTAGGTCATCTTAGACACATTTCACATGTTAGTTATGGGAGAAATATATGGTTTACCCTATTTTTGATATAATAGTGTTTAATAGGTATAAAACTTGATATATCTATTTAGATTATAATATACAACATTTAAAAATAAATATGAATGTAAATCAGAATTGATCAAAATTGAAGTTGACAAGTGGCATATGATAAAAATATTAAGTACAACCAATAATAATATAATTAGATTTTATGATTTATTTTTGACTGTACCTAATGTCTGATAGTGGAAATTGGGATGAGACAAGATAGTGATAGCTTAGATCTAGAGGTAGGACAAGTGGATATTTTTGGATAGGTATGTGATCCCTAGACAATAATACAAGTCGATCGTGTCTATTGATTATAAACTTGTCCACTTTGACTATGATAAAACGTTGATTGCATAGACACATAAATATGGTCACATGTACTTGGAAATGATAATTGTTGATACATTCCACCACATGACTTGTACACAAATACATGACTCTTATTTGCCATTCCTCTAAGCCATTCATATATATACATGCTTGACCCTTTATTTTCCATTACTTCAGTATAAAAAATTCAATTTCAAATGCTCAATCTATCTAAAATCAGATTCATAATTTACCTAACAGAGGATAACTATATCTAATCTCTCTAGATATGCCTATGCTAGGTGGGTAGAAGAGCAATGTTCCCTTGTTCACTTAAAGTGGTCATGTCCTGTACCAAATAATGACTAGTTTTCAAATTTTAAAACATATTTTTGGATCTTCTCACACATTTCACATGGATATCTAAAGGATAATTTATAAAGATTCACTTATAAATACATGTCAAGAATCACTCATTAAACACACTTGTTATTCACTTGGTACAATAATATACACTTTTACAATTAAGAAAATATACCTTATTCTCTTAAAATTCATAATCATTCATAAGGAGAAACCATAATCCAAGTCAAGAGATATAATTATCAAGTATCAAATCTATTTTTTAGCTACATACATATAGTCAAAGGAGCACAATCTCACTTTAACTCTAGGTGGAAAACTACATGGGATTGATTTCCCTCCTTGGAGTATTGGATACATAGATAGTAGTCAATCATGTAAGGAGTGATTGAGGCTAGCTCAACCCATTACACTCCCCTATTTTTCTTATAGGTTTTCAAGCTATCAAAGTGATTTAAGGGTTTCAAATACAATATAATAAAAACATTTATTTTTGCATGACCAAACCCTAGTTAAGATATATCAAATTACTCAACATCTATAGGTGCAAAAGGCACAATGATAAATTTTAGACACAATCAACTAGGACAAGTCCATGGTCAATGGAATCAAGCACATTATGTCACTAACTATGCTCTTGTATAAAAACATCTTTTGTTTCTTCCCTCTATCTATCATTTTTAGATTCACACTTTCTTTGTATTTTCTTATCAATAGTCTATCAAAGTCAATTGGGAGAAGTCTTTAGTCAATAAATTATAACTCATTATGTTGCTATCCACCTACAATAGGCCTATCCTAATTTTATGCCTAATACTAAGCCTATAAATCACCTCTTATTCTAATTTTTATAGTCAAATAGTCATAACAATAAACAACTATTATTTTGTGAGATAAGTAGATTTGTCCTTAGTAATTCCCAAAAATAACATTTTCCATATTTAATAATATTATAAAATTAGAATAGTTGAATATTGTTTATCTTTAGCATTTTGATATTTCTAGTTTTACATCTATATAATCAGTATAATACACTTAGTATTCTATAAAAAATAGGGTAATTTATTTTGGTGACCTCAAACCTTTGTTTTCAAGCCTTTTTTATTTCATTTTCATTTTTACTTTGTTTTCCTAAAATTTATGTTTCAATAGTTTTAAAAATCATAAAAACTATCATTTTGGGCAAAATAATTGTCAATTTTACATGCGCCATAGTGTGAGGGGTATTTCCATAATTTTCAAGCCATTATACAACACTATATACAAATTTTAGTTTCCATGTACCTCACATTATATTAAAAATTCCTAGGGTTTAATTTTTTATCCATAAAAAGCCTTCAACCATTTGTTCTTGTAGTATATAGAGAAGTGGTTACCCTCAAGAATTTACTTTCAATGTACCCTATAGAGAAGATACTGTTGCTACGAGAATAATGTAATCTTTTGTAGTTAGTGTCATCATTGTCATATTGATGCAGGAACATCACCTACTACTTATACATATTGGTCAAATTTCAAGTTTTAGAGTATTTAGTAGGTTTTTTAGATCATGTTAGGTCTATAGGATTCAATTGTGTGTGCTAGGTCCATGTAAAATTTGAGTTTAGTTGGCATTGGCATTTTCCTACCAAAACCTTAGTTTGAATTTTCAAATTTCAATGAAAAGTTTTGAGACTTCCATCTTGTCTCCAATGGGTCTCAATGTTGAAGTTTGGTGGTTAGGGTATAATAAAGGGTTAAATAATGTTTAATCCCCACATGACTCAACTAATTAATCATCATGGTGAATAGGATAGTGGTTAGGAAGTTTTCAACGTGCAAAAGGTAGTTAAAAATTAGTTATGGATTTTGAAGTCTCTTTTGAAACTATAGTTGTGTTATTGTATGGGTCATTGAAGGTAGAGAGAATGAAGGGGTTGAAATTAAAGTTTAAAATTTGATAAACCCAAAAATATGAATTTACATTTCTTTGTTGAAGATAAACTTGTTGATAGGCCCTGTGTTCACTGTGTGAAGTAATAATTGTGATTGTGCAAACAGAGTATGAGAAGAGCATTGTGATAAAGGCATGTATTTATTATAAATATGATGTCATTGGTAAGAGTATTTAATTTTTTAGAGATTTCATATTGATGAATGATAAATGTAAGATAGACTATCATATGCCTGTTCCTGAGTGTTGATAGTAAGGATGAATAAAACTATTTGAACATTGCAAAAAAGATAGTATAATAGCTTTTTATTTTGTTCATTATGTTTGGTATACTTTATACTTTATTTTAAAAGTCTTTAATATAGTTTCTTTACTATACTAATTTATTTTTAGATAAGAAATGTCACTATCCTACATACCCTATATAACACAGTATGTGTTTAACTAAGCAAGCATTTTTGGAGAGAAGGATTTGTTTATATATGTTTGGAGAAAAGTTGGAGTATTAAATGGATCTAATAATTATAAAATATCTTCAAAACAAGTGTCTTTTGTTTCTTTGATAGATATTTTGAACCAAGTCTATGTTTTTATAAGTGTTACTCACTGTCAATGATCCGAGCAACATTTCAAGCGATAATTCGGGTGATGGTTCTACCCAAATTGGTGGCATAACTTCCAGGAGCCATAACTTTTGCACCATAGCTCCATTTGACTCCCTGTTGAAATTGTTGGAAAGCTAAGAACAAGGAGAATGTGATGAGATTGCATGGAGATATGATTGATAGTTTTTGATCCCTAAAATCCTAATAGAAGTGTCCTAAATTTCAATTTTAATAGTGTAATCCAAAAATAGTAAGTTTCTAAAAATAGTAATTTCTCAAATTTTATAATGTTGTAAATCATGGAAGTCGAACCAATTCATCTCCATCGAGATTGGTGGCCTTCCACATCCTCATCTTACCTTTAAATTATGTATAAAAATAGATGTATCTTGAAAAGGCAATCAGACATCTCTTCTCAGAGATAGGCATATGTTTGTATCTACAAATTTGATCAATAAAACATCTCTTCTCAGAGATAACATTATTATAATTGTGTTATTCTTATTTATTGAATTATCTATCAACCAAAGCTTCTAAATTTTGGATTAATGGTATCAAAATGGTTTGTATTTAGAGTGTATAATCTTGAGGATGAGGTCAGATTATAGGAAGCTTGGGTAGAAAATAATAGAACTAGTAGACTATCCACCCATTCCCTCCAAATAACCTCAAATGGAAAACAACACTGAGATGTTTGATCCTTTCAAATAAATGGTGAATGAAGCCCTCCAATAATAGCAAGCATAGATGCTAAAATAATTCACCTAAATTTTCTAGTAAATCTTGATGGAAATTCTAGCTCTTCATCTACAACCCCACATCTTTTCAATGCCCCAACACCCTTCAAAGTTTAGGTGAATTTTGATATCCCTACATTAGAAGGAAAAATAAATGCTGACGTAGTAGAAAATTGGTTGGATCAATTGTCATATTATTTTTATATAAATAAATTCATTGATAAAGAAAAGATCACTTTTTTTTATTTTGAAAGCATTATTGCCTATCAAAAATTGGTGGGAAGTGTACAAGAAAAGATTCAGTATGGATGATATTGGCCTTGAGATAGAACCTACCTGAGATGATTTTATATAATCTATAAAGGAAGAATAATACCCCATTGGAGCATATGATGATTTTTATATAGAGTGGAAACAACTTCACCAAGGTAAGGAATAGTTTGTTCAAGATTACACTGACATTTTTCATTCTTTATCTATGAGATTGGGCATCCAGGAAAGTGATAAACATAAGGTTCTAAAATATTTTGGTGGAATACAATGGTATATATGAGGGGAAATGGAACTCTTCAATTTGGAAACCCTCGGTGAGGCATACAAGTTTGTGGTAAAGATTGAGTAAAAGTATGAAAGAATGAATACAAAGAGTTAGCCTTCAAAATGGAAAAGTGAAAAATAAGGTCAAACATGAGGCCAAAATTGGAAGCAAAAGGAAGGGAAGACTAAGAAATGGTGTGATCACCACAAATCTAGAACTCACTCCAAAGAAGAATATAGAGCCATCAAGTCCCTACTTTCTGAGTCATAATCTTCAAAATATATTGCTCTGCCTCATACACACCTTATAATTGAAGAGGATTAATAAGAGATTGTATATGTTGAGCCTGATGCCATCATTTCTTCATCATAAACCCATGAGGAGAGACCAAATGACAAATAAAGGTTGTTTCACTCTAAGTTATGGGTGAAAGGTAAGCCTCTGCATTTCATTCTTGATAGTGGGAGTCCAAATAATTTAATCTCTACTAATGTTGTGAAAATCCTAAATCTATCCATGAAGCCTCACTCAAATCCATACCATATTGGATGGTTGAGTCTAGGGAGAAACCTCCATGTTACCCACCAATGTCTTCTCTCATAGCAATAAAACCTTTCCAAGATGAGGTTTTGTGTGATGTGGTCTATCTAGATGTTTACGATGTACTTCTTGGTTAGCCATTCATGTATGATCGACATGGCATCTATGAATCAAGAAATCAAAATATCACCCTCACTCTTAGAACATGGTGTTATAGGGTACCAGAGGTACCACCTTCTACATCTATCTCCCTGATTAGTGCTAAGAAATTTATTCTCATGGTGGTCAAGCCACAAAAATCCAAAAGGGCTGATGTTTCAAACCTGAATACACAAACAACATAACAATATAATAAAATAGATACTAAGATGAGGAATTTCATGGCCTTTCACCCATAGACTGATGGTCAGATAGAAAGGGTAAACAATCGAGCCCTGCACAACTCCATAAAGCATAGTCCATTCCAAGTATGCATTAGGAATCAAATCAAAATAGAAATTCCACACTTAATGAATTTTTTTGATGAAATAGGGACCATTTATTCTCAAGGAGGGAGGAATGATCTGAGAAACATTTTAGGTGACAATTTGGGTGATGGTTTTACCTCAATTGGTGGTAGAACTTTTGGGAGCCATAACTTTTGCACCATAGCTCTGTTTGACTCCCTATTTGAACCATTGTAAAGATAAAAATGAGGAGAATGAAATGATATGTAATGGAGCTATGATATATGGTTTTTACCCTTAAAATCCTAATAGAAGTGTCCTAAATTTCATTTTTAATAATGCAGTCTAAAAATAGTAAGTTTCTAAAAATAGTAATTTATCAAATTTTGTAATGTTGTAAATCATAAAATTCAAACCACTTCATCTCCCTAAATATTGGTTACCTTACACATCCTCCTCCTACATTTAAAGTACGTATAAAAATATATGTAGCTTGAAAAGTCAATCAGATATCTCTTCTCAGAGATAGGCATATGTTTGGATCTACAAATTTGATCAATAAAACATCTCTTCTTAGAGATAGTATTATTAAAATTATGTTATTATTATTTATTGAATAATATTTCAACCAAATATCCTAAGTTTTGGATCACTTTGGTTGCTTTGATAGAGATTAGGAACCAACTCTCTGTTGTTCTGAGTGTTACTCACTGTCAATATGTAAAATGTGTTACAAAGGGGTTGTAAATGAGGAAAGGAGGAGACTTAAATATTGGAAAAAAAATAAAAAGGAATTATATAACCTAAAATACCTTTGTATAACTTCAAAACCTTCATTCTTTTTTGAAACCCCCAAAAGTTGGTTCTCAGGTTCATACAGTCCTGAGTTTATATGTATAGTTAGTTGAAAATGTGATTATGTCAATCTACCTTATAAAAAAATTAATTAGATAAGGTCTCATGTGATTTAATATACCTTATAAATAATTAATATTCCTTTTAAATCCTATAAAACATTTGGAAAATAATTTTCATTCCTCTCGAGTCACACAGGCAACATACAACCTAGAGCTAGGGTTTTCACACTAAAGTTGGATTTATAAGAGAAGTAATCAGTGAAAAATCATAATTTTTTGTGATGAGAAATATTTACATGTTATTAAAATTATTTTGAAGTTTTTTTGTCAAAAACATACGTGTACGAGGATTATTGGGATTTGTGAGCAGAAAATAGCTAACAATGACCTAATAGACCTAATTAGAGGCCAAGAAGTGAATATAAAAGTGTGTTAGGTGTGGAATTGGATAAAAAAACTTTAGAAATAGTTAGTTTTAAATATAAGGTATCTAAAAAGGTAACTATTCTATTGATTTTATTCTGTACTCATCTGTATAAGGTAAAAAACCTGAAAAAAGGCTAGTAGAAACTCTGCTTCAAAGGGAGAGGTGACTATATGGTAGGAAAGTCATCAAGAAAGGGTTTTTAGAATGAGTTGAAAGTAAAATAGGCCCCATTAATCATGAGAAGAACCTGTATAAAGACAAAAGGAACCTAGAAAGAGTCTTACACCAATTTGCTAAGACATTATGACAAAGAAGGGGGATATAAGATAGTATATGTAAAGGCAATTAGAATGAGTAAATAAGAATGGATTGAGGTGAAGGTCTATTATCAAGGTCACATAAATTCTTGGAAAAGGATAGAGTAGATCTAAGGAAGAACATAGAGACTTAAAGCCAAAGAAGGATAAACTAGGAAATTAGAGCTAGGAGGCAAGGTAGAGGTAAGAGTAAGAAAACATTTATTCTTTATTTATATTCATGAATGAAAAGTTGTAGATGAACTTTTAATCATGTGGTATCAGATATTGAAAGTTTTTTATTGAGGTATATTTTTTAGTTTTGATATTTTTGGTTTTATATGCAAGAATATTATGTTGAGTATAAGTTGAATTTTGTTAGAGAAGTTGTTGTGAGCATGCTAATGTATATGAAGTGAAGAGGCTAAAAGTATAAGTGATATAAGGGAAAATAAGGATATTTTAATGAAAGATAAGATAGGAGCTATAGCCCTTAATCCAAGAAGGTGTAGAGAAAGATGAGCTATTGAGAAGCTCAAGAGAGAGAAGCTCATAGGTGAGCTTGAGAGAGTCCTAGAGAAAGGACAAGAGAAGAGAAGTCTCGGGTGAGGAAAAAATAGATTTAATCCAAGAGAGAGAGAGGGAGAGTCAAGTGAAAGACCAAGTGAATGGTTAAAGAGGACAATATGGAAGGCTTGTCAAGTAGATAAGAGATAGTAAAGATGATGAAGGGCTTGATGAATGGGGAATGCCACGAGAATAATAAAAACAAGAAGAGGATGGAAGCAAAACAAATATGGTTAGAGAGAGAAGGAGATATCTAAAATAAAGGAGGCATTGACAATATTAGAGAAAATATTATAAGAGTTGAGACCAAGATTTAGTGTATGCATAAAGAAGAAGGTGAGATAAACTCTCAAACAACTGATAGAGAAGAGAAGAAGATGAAGGATGAAGATGAAAGGAAGGTAACCTAGAGAGAGAAGGGGTAAAACAAGCCTCACATGATTATGAATAATGATTTTTTGACATGTGTATGTACAGGTGAACAAGTTGCATGGAGTGAAGCATGAGTAACATGTTAAAATGGAAGAACAAGTGGATTGGGCAGTAGAGTATGCTAAGATAATCATATTTTACCTTGAAGAAGGTGATCCATTTGAGGATGAAGATGAATAGAAATAGGTTGTAGAAGCACCATACCTCATGATGAGAAAAAAAAGGAATATTATAGTCAAGAAAGAATGGAGTAGAGCTAAAAGGTACATGATATTCATTTCAATATCATTTTTGATGAGTATTCTAATTTGAACATTGCTCAAGATGAATTGTATGAAAGTATAATGAGGATAATGAACATGTTGGTAGAAGAAAAACAAGGTAAAATAATACCAAATGATGTTTTTGATACATGTGAAGGTGCAACAGTAGAGTGTGAGGAAGAATCACAAGTTGAAGTGCTTGAAGATTTTGCATGGTAGCAAGTTGATGTGTCTTTATTGACACAAATTGAACATAAAGGAGAGAGAGATGAGTATACATCAGAGGAGATATGGCATCATATAATGGAGGAGTAAGAGGATTTGAGTCTCATAAGAGACCAAGAAAGAATCATGGTCATTAATTTTACATTAAAAACAATCTTGAGCTAAGAGGAAGAAGATTTAGCAACCAAAGAAAAAGGAGGATTCTGAGAGAGAAAAAAATAAGTGGTTTTAGTTGACATTTTTGCTTCATGTGTAGGTCATTGGAGGAAAGAGAATGAGTAACAGTTGCCTATGATTTCTTGGAAGATGTAAAGCAAGAGGAAGAATAAGAGAAAGAATAAAAAAGGAGGAGCCATCATGAGCAATCATCACAAAAGCCTATATATTTCAAATAGGCTTTAGGATCTAGGTGGATATGATCTTGGAATAAATATTCTAAAAAGAACATCAAATTCAAATCATTTATAACTTTAATGAGAAAGTTTTTATTGCTCCTTGGTAGTATGATGGAGGAACATTACTTACGAATTATAAGTATTGGTTAAATGTCAGGTTTTGGAGTCTTTAGTAGGTTGTTTAGATCATGTTAGGTCTGTAGGAGTCATTTGTGTGTGCTAGGTCCATGTAAAATTTGAATTTAGGTTGCATTGGCATTTTCCTGCCAAAACCTTAGTTTGAATTTTCAAAATTTAATGATAAGTTTTGAGATCTCCATCTTGTCTCCAAGGAGTCTCAATGTTGAATTTTGGTGGTTAAGGTCTAGTAAAGGGGTAAATAATGTTTAATCCCCACATGACTCACATAATGAGTTGTCATGGTGAATAGGATAGTGGTTAGGAAGTTTTCAATGTGTAAAGGGTAGTAAGAAATTAGTTATGGGTTTTGAAGTCTCTTTTGAATAGATAGTTGTATTAGCGTATGGGCCATTAAAGGTAGAGAGCATGAAGGGGTTGGAATTGAAGTGTAAAAGTTTATAAACTCAAAAATATGAATGTGCAATTCTTTATTGAAGAGAAACTTATTGACAGGCCCTATGTTCACTATGTGAAGCAATAATTATGATTTCGCAAATAGAGTATGAGAAGAGCATTGTGATCAAGGCATGTATTTATTTTCAATATGATGTCATTGGTAAGATTATTTAATTATGTTAATGGATTTAATTATGTTATATCTTTCATATTGATGAATGAGAAATGTAAGATAGAGTATCATATGCCTATTCTTTAATGTTGACAATAAGGATGACTAAAACTATTCGAACGTTACAAATAAGATAGTATAATAGATTTTTATTATGTTCATGACATTTTGTAGACTTTATATGTTGTTTTTAAAGTCTTTACTACAATTTATTTACTATATTAATTGATTATTGGACAATAAATGTCACTATCTTACATACCCTATATAACAGAGTCTATGTTTGATTAAGCAAGCATTTTTGGAGAGAAGTGGGAGTAGTCAATGGATCTAAGAATTCTAAAATATCTTCAAAAAAAGTGTCTTTGGTTTCTTTGATAGAGATTAAGAACCAACTCTATGTTGTTATGAGTGTTACTCATTGTCAATGTGCAAAATGTGTTACAAAGGGGTTACAGACGAGGAAAGGAGGAGACTAATATATTGGAACAAGATTACCAAGGAATCATATAACCAAAAATACCTTTGTATAACTTTTAAACATTCATTATTTTTTGAAACCCACAAAATTTGGTTCTCAGGTTCATATAGTCTTGAGTTTGTATGTATAGTCAGTTGAAAATGTGATTATGTCAATCTACATGAACTTCTAAGTGAAACCATTGATTGGAGAAGGTATCATGTGATTGCATATACCTTATAAAGCATTAAAAGTCCTTTGAAATCATATAAAACATTTGGAAAAGAATTTTCATTCCTCCCAGGTCACATAAGCAACATACAACCTAGAGCTAGGGTTTTCACACTAAAGTTGGATTTCTAGGAGAAGTAACTGATGGAAAATCATAAATTTTTGTGAAGAGAAAGATATGCATGTTATTAAAAGTATTTTTAATTTTTTTGGTCATAAACATATGTGTACGAGGGTTATTGTGCTTTGTGAGCAGAAAATAACTAACAATGACCTAATAGACCTAATTAGAGGCCAAGAAGTGAATAGAAAAGTGTGTTAGGTGTGGAATTGGGCCACAAAACTTCAAAAATAGTTAGTGTTCAATATAAGGTATCTCCAAAGGTAACTATTCCATTTATTTGATTCCATACTCATCCATACAAGGCATAAAACCTTTAAAAAAAGTCTAGTAGAAAATCTGCTTCAAAGGGAGAGTTGATTGTATGGTAGAAGAGTCATCAAGAAAGGGTTTGTGGAATGAGTTAAAGGTCAAATAAGACCCATTAAGCATGATAAAACCCTGTATAAAGATAAAAGGAACCTAGTAAGAGTCTTAATCAAATTTACTAGGACATTGTGATAAAGAATAGGGATATAAGACTAAGTATATATGAAGGCAAGTATAATGAGTAAATAAACATGGATTCAGGTGAATTTATATTATCAAGGACACTTGAATTCTTGTAAAAGGACATATTAGATCTAAGGAAGAACACAGAGACTTGAAGCCAAAGAAGGACAAACTAGGAAATCAGAGCTAAGAGGCAAGGCATATGTAAGAGTAAGAGAGCATTCATTCCTTGTTTCTATTCATGAATGACAAGGTGTAGATGACCTCTGCATTATGTATTCACTATTTATGACTCTGACTAGTATCATTGAGAGACTAAAAAGTGAACACACCCTTTTTTAGTTACATCCATTCTCTCTTTATTTTACCAATATTATTTTCTCCTTGATTAGATATTTTTTTGGAACAAAACAACTCCATTATAAAAATTCATTAAGTTTTTTCTAGTTGTAACTAGGGGATGAAAAACCTATTTTTGTTCATTGAAATATATTTTGGATTTTCTAGAATTTACAATTTACTATTTTTATTAAATTCAGCCTAGAAGATGAATGACATACCTATTTTTAGATTGTTTTTTTGGTTTCATCTATCTACTAATTTTCATCAAAAACATCTCTTGGATTTTAAAAATAGCTAATTAATCTCTTGCATAATTTAGTTCTTTATTGTGCACCCCCTATATTAGTTATATTGGATATGCCATTAAATAAGGTTTACTCCTTTATTCCCCTAAGGTTTAGTTCTAAATTAAGTGGAATCCATATAGATCATATTTATATTCCTTTGACCTCTCCTACAATGGATGATATAGATATTTTTAATGACTATGATAAGATAATTATCTAATTTTATGTACAATAGTTAAGGCAATTTTTTATAAAATCAAGTATGACTTGGGAACATGAAAAATTGTACATTCAAAATCCTATAAGTCATACTAGGGACCCTATTATGGATTTATCATGACTATTGAGGTTGATAATGATAATCCAAAGCAAATGGATGAAGTTAATAAAAAATAATTTAATTAATATATCAATGTCAACCCTCATTAGATTAATGCATTTATATACATTACAAGAGATGAACAAAAAAAATTATCTCATGACTCTACTTCTACTTCAAGTGATCCTACAGTTACATATGTGACAACATCCATAGGAGTGGGAACATCACTCAATTTACAATAGATTAACATGGCTATTTATACAAAGGAATAATTTACACCTCCTATAATCACCATGAAAGTTCCACTTCCAACTTTACCTAATGTATCCTCTTCTAGAAAATGTTTCTAGCCTTACATGCTAAAATATTGGATTTAGAATAAGGTGTTTCAAAAGCTACTCACTCAATGGACTCTTATACTTTGCTTCATAATATTTTGGCACTTAAAATAGCCTCTTACCCTCTACTAGTTGGTTTTTTAGCTCCTAAGCTACCACTTTATGAGGGTAAGAGTGATCTTGAACAACATTTGCATTCAGTCTTTGTAAGATGTTAGGACTATGCGTACAATGATCAATTATCACCAAGTTTTTTCCAAGAAGTCTCAATGACTATGATATATAATGGTTATATGATCTCCATCCTCAATTATCTAGAGCATTCAAACCATTGGCATAACATTTTTTAGCACATCTCTTAATTAACATTGGTGAGAAGTTATCTTTTGCACAACTTTCTAAACTCAAGAAAATGTCAAATGGTAAAATCAATGAATATGTTTTATGGTACAAGACTATGCTATCAAAAATGACAAAATATATGGTCAATAATGAATTAAAATATATATTTACTAAATTGTTGTTATCACCACTCCATCAATTAATAATGTTTGAAAAATTAAATATTTCAATGAGTTATGCCATATAATCAAATAAATGGAAGTTAAGCTTATAGTATTGAACAAGTTAAAATATGCACCAAGTGCTCCATCCACATCAAATGTCAAGTTCTAAAGCAAGCCAAACTAAAAATTTAAATCTAATGAGATCAAAAATGAAGAAAAAATAACAATGAATGCAATATCATACCATCAAACAAGCTTCAATTAGTAGCTTCACCTAGGAAGCAATTTACAAGGTTACCACAACCTCCTCATATCTTATTATGAAAGCTTATTGATTTCAATCTCTCTCTACCTCATCCATTTGAGCTTGATTTTACCAAGCCTCAACATAATGGGTTTGACATTAATGCATATTGTGACTACCATAGATACATTAGGTATTCCACAAATAAATCGTACAATCTATGACATTGAATACAAGATCTTGTTGGCAATAATACCATTGAGATAAGTACACCCATAAAAGAAGGAAAATCTAAAATAATGACAATGTAAGGTTAAATTTTTTCAATAATCATTTCCCCAACCATGGTTCAATAAAAAATATATATAATTCATAAGTACATCATGCATACATTATGCATCCTCCTCCTAAGAAATATGGCCATCTAATAGATGGAATTATTGAAACATTTACAGACACATTAACAAAAAGTGCAATGACCATATTTGATGATAGTGAAATCAATGATGATGATTCAGTTAGGAATGCACTTTTTAATAGATCATATATCAACAATAATCCTATATAAAATTTCATGATTGACAATGGATCAAATGAAAATGCATATAAAATGGCACTAATTTATAATCTTGGATAAATAGAACAAGATTTATAGGCTACATCAAGGGTAGTCAAAGCCTTTGATGGGCATACACATGATACTTCTAGACATATAACATTACCTATCTAAGTTGGTTTAATAATAATGTCTACTCAATTTATAGTATTACCAAGCATAGGGTTGTTTAATATGTTTTTAGGATGCCTTTGGATACATAATAATCTAGCAGTACCATTTACAATGCATACATGCCTCAAGTAAACACATTGTAATCACGTGTTCAAAGTTCAAGACATCAAAATTGAGTACCCTCTATAGTTAGTGGTAATTCATCCTCCTCCCCTACCACCACCATAGTTGGTTGTGGCACCTATTCAAGATCAACATAAAAATATAATTATATCACCTTCTCCAAAGTGTAGTACATTGATAATCAGTGCACCCATCCAAGAGAATAATGTAATTTAAATTATGGCACCTATATAAAATCTTTCTCTATAATTAGTTCAAACACAAAATTCATATCATATCAAGTGGAAAGCTGCATATCAAATATTTAATCATAATTCAAAATATTCTACATCTTTTGCAATGCATTCTAAGGCAACTCCTAAGATAATTCAGTGTGTTCCATTATAAATAAAGATAGTTATACACCATACTTCACCAAGTCATACACCTTCTCTAGTTATGTAGGTGACAACCGATTCTATAAGTAATGATCTCAATAATTATATTATGACACTTGATGATTTTTTCAGATTCATATACATCTACTTGTAGCATTCCTCATCTATGGAAAGTTAGGCTTCAACTTTTTGATCCGATCATAGACTATGATACTTCCATTGATTGGATCATAGGATAGTTCCCCTTCCAAATATTTAAAAAATATAAAAAAATAAAATATTTAAAAAAAAATCAAATATTACAAAAATATAAAAACATTCAAAATATTTTTAAAAAATAAAAAATAAGAACCTCAGCATGATGTGAAACACTAGTTACTTCTTTACATAAGTTATTCATCATATATATTGGTAGATAACATATTATTTTATATACACATGTAGTTCACGAGGTATTTAAGTGTGATGTAAGACATACATTACACATTTATTCTTAGATGTTAGACTCCCCTCTATCTAGTGGCCATGCCTATGTTAGGGGCATATATTTCTATAGTTTACACCATAATATGTTTTATATATGACCTCAAATGCACTCTTGAGATATATATCTTAAAAGTGTCTTGCTAAATCACTCATATTTTACATTGTATTACATAGATATGTTATTTTTCTTAAAAAAATGACACATATACATATCGATAGAATAGATTTTTTTTCACTTATTCTAGTCTCCTTCAATTTTGTTTAATTTCTTTCATAATAAGCTTAACATTGCTTTATTATTATGTGTGGCCCTTGGCCCTTGTGTACAAATTGCTTGAGCATCTCTATGAAATCATTGTTTGGTATGTGTGACATTTGAACATGTCCATTGCTTGTGGCCCTTGGCCTTATGTTTGAAATATTTATTATGCAATATTTGAACATGTCCATTGTATGTGGCCCTTGACCTTATTATATGATATTAAGTGACATTATTATGTGTTGTTCTTGTTAAGTTTGATTATTTGTGCCATGATCTATATCATGCACTCCTAGTGCATAGTCTACTTCAACGATACTTAATTTACTACACACTCCATTGCTAAATCTATCTAGACATGACACTTTATATGCCTTGTATTTTGTTGTTTCCAAAATCGGATTAGCCCATTTTTGGGAACAACCCCTTACGAAACTTGTCTGTTTCGTCTTTTATCCCTCTAAGTTTGTTTTTGAGACGGATTTTGAATTCTTTCTCATCTTGGCCTAGGAACGCGAAAGTGACCACGATCTCATTGCGAACAAGGAACCCCTAACCCAGACTACCTCTTCTAGAGTTGGTATTTTCTTCTTTTTTTGTGCATGGGCGGCAAATTTTGCTGCCAGTGCATTTTAACCCTTAGCGAGCAAGGGCAACAATTTTTGTCGCCCCTGCATTTTTATTGCAAGGGCGGCAAATTTTGCCGCCCCTGCATCTTGACCTGTAAGGGCAGAAAATTTTCCCACCCTTGCGTTTGATTCACCCAAACATGCAAGGGCGGCAAATTTTGCCACCCAAGCATGCCTCAATTTCTATGCATGACATTTATTGCCGCACACGGTGGGCTATTGGGGTCGATTTTCACCCCATATAAACCAATTTTCATCCCATTTATTCTCATTACTTCCTCCTCTCCCCCTGCCTTCTGCATCTGGATCATTTGCTGAGCAATTTAAATTGTATTTTCGCAGATTCGAGCTTTTGGCGTGTGCAGCTTTCCAGGTAGGTCTTGCTTTTTAATTTTGTTTTTCTTGTTCTTCCTTTGTTTCTTTATCTTTGTTTTAGTTAATTGTGGAAGCTTTATCCCTACAGGGATGGCTAAAAATGCCATCCCTCTCCCTTCCCTGTGGTTTTGTTCCAACCCGCATGGATGACAAATCTTGCCGCCTGTACCCCCACGGGTTTTGTCCCAAAAATAGCAAGGGCGGCATTTTCCACCACCCCTATGCCTCGACTTCCCCCCACCCCCCTTATTCACCTTTGCAGACGGCAAATTTTTCCGCTTGCAATCACTCTTTAATGCAGGGGCAGAAAATTTCACCGCCCCTACTTCCTGCCTTTTTAACTTGCAAGGGCAACAAAATTCGCCACCCGTGTAGGCCTTCCCTGCAGGGGTGGCAAAATTTGTCGCCCCTACCTCTTTCTCCTCTAACTTGCAAGGGTGGCAAAATTCACCGCCCGTGCAGGCCATCCATGTAAGGGCGACAAATTTTTCTGCTCTTGCATCTCTTTTATTCCAGCATGTAGGAGCGGCAAATTTTGCTGCCCGTGCATCCCTCCTCTGGATTTTCATAACTCTAGAGGATTTTTTGCGTTGCCTTTTTCTTTCCCTTTTTTCCTCATTTTTTGGTCCTTTTTCCAACCCGGCCTTTTTAAGTGACCTCCGTTGACCATGATCACTTAAATTATATTTTCCTCATTCGTCCACTTCCCTTTAAATCTCATTATCATGTCTGCAACACCTTTAGAGAACTCTTGCTCATCAACACTTGTCTGACCAAAACTAGTTCCCATGACTGAAGCGTCTCTAAAAAAAGCAAAGACCATGAAGTATAAATATCAGGGCATCTTCCCACTCACGTTGGTCTCCTCAAATGTTGACGACATCTGGGACACCGAGATTGGCCACGTGGACATGGCTAAATTCATAGCCCAAATGAAGGCGACAAATCCAAGCACCGAGATGAAGAGGATCATCGAAAGTAACATCCATCTGGTGGCCACTCTTTTTATGGCAGCACATCATACTGAGTTCATTCTCCAATGTGCTCACTTCTACAATAAAGAGACCATGTCGGTCTCAGATGCCAGCAACAACATGGTGATTCAGCTGGATCCCGAATTTATTGATAAAGTTTTCATGTGCCCTCCAGCCACTGAAGTAACCAAGATTGACTTCATGGACGCTCAGAAGGAATACGACAAAGACCCTGAGAGGGCAAAGAAATTCATGAATTACAAATGGTTGAAGACCCCCAGGACCAACTTATCAAGATGGTTGTGGAACTTCTCAAGGAGTGACTTCATCGAGGAAGTTGGTGACTTGATCACCCTTCTTAGCAGAGTACGAGGCCTCCCGTCTTCTTCACTGTTTCATGAATGGATGTATCCATTCATCAAGATCATCCTCCAGGGCAAGCAGGTTATCTTTTGAGGGGAGTAGATCAGCAACGCTCTCCATGAGCAGCTAACCAAGGTGCAAACTTTTTACAAGTTTTATATGACTTTGTACCTTGTGTACATAGCTGCCGCAATGTGAAATTTTCCTAACTTAACCACAGAGGGGGATAGAAAGACAACCCCAGTGTACTCCTACTACCCCCAACTGACTCTATAAGGGTCAACCCATCATTTCAAAAAGATAAATGATGACTTCTTCACCGTGTTTCTATGTCTCTTCGACCCTCAGCTTGAGCAGAAGAGAGTATCAGACGAGGCTTGGATAGTGGTCAATGATTACGGGTGCATGTTCCTGCAATTCTCCACCTTCTGCTATCTTTGGGTTGGCTTTTTCCAAGGCTACCCCTATATGCTCCCTAGGTTCCCTTCAGATAAGTTGATACTAATGGAACTTTGCCGACAACTGATTGTCATGCATACCAGACAAATGGAGTTGAAAAAACCAGGCTTCAAGTTTCCAATCGAGATTGGCAGATATTCCATCACAACAGTAGCCAAAGCCAAGGTCATGGAAACTAAAATGCAGATGGTCACTCTAAAACCATTCAAGAGAAGAGAAAAATTTGACTACAGGGGCGTCAAGGAAAAAATTAGGAGGAAGACTCAGTTCCATGAGCCCATGATTGAAGACATCTGGATAGACCTGAGGATGGCTGAAGAAATCAAGAAAATGGATTATTACAAGCTGACCCTAGAGTAGATCAAATATCTGGGGCTTGCAGAGATCCCCTCTAGTCTGATCGATGACCAAAATGTTATCAATAAAAGATACTTGGCGGAAAAGGTTGCTGGTTCCCCTTTTCCTCCAACACAGTGGTCTCAAAAAGCGCTGACTTCTCTGAGGAAAATATTTGAACCAATATTGGCTAACACCAATGATTGGTTAGCAGCCAA
Source organism: Torreya grandis (assembly GCA_037957365.1). Taxonomy (NCBI): domain Eukaryota; kingdom Viridiplantae; phylum Streptophyta; class Pinopsida; order Cupressales; family Taxaceae; genus Torreya; species Torreya grandis. The sequence continues at coordinate 1,895,410 of JARHVA010003331.1, read as the reverse complement.
AGGGATCATCCTGAAAGAGTTTGTCACAGGGTTAGAGACTGAATATCAAGCAGAGATGAAGAAGAAGGCAGAAGACAGAACCAAGAACAAAGGTGATGTACCTTCCCCTTCTAGGCCTCACAAGCCTAGAATCATCTTTGTATCTAAGAAACCTAAGACTATTGAAGAGCCTAAAGTGGTAGCAAAAGGAACTAAGGAACAAATCCCTTAAACACAGGCAACCCAGCTAATGGAGACAGATGATCAATCGTCAGGGCAACCAAGAACTAGACCTCCGCTCTCATAAGAAGAAGTGCAGCCACTCAAGAGCACCTCTCCTTCTCCCCCTCAGTCTCTCATGGTACCCTCTTCTTCTATCTCTCTGATCAGTGTTGCCTCTTCTGGACTCGCCTCTCCTTCCAGAGTCATATTCATCGATCCTCAGGGTGCTTCTGGAAGTTCTCCTCACTCTTCTAGGTCCATTCCAAGTTTATCATCTCCTTCTTTCAACTTGGCAGCAAGCCCTACACAAGAGCCAAAATTAGTAGTTGGTGTAGTTTCACCGGTTACTCCAACTGCGACTACTGTCACCACTAGCAGTGTAGAAGCTGCTATAGTAACACCGAATGAGACAACCATTGCCACAATAGGTACTTCTCTCTTGCCTTGGATGACAACTTTCACTCCCAAAAAAAAGAAGTTGGCCATCTCTCTGGATGACTTCGACTTTGGCAAAATAGTGCTGGTGAAAGCCAAAGCTCCTAAGAGGCCAAGGATCCTCTCGAAATTGGTCGAGGAAAAAGGGCAGAAATTTCTGGAAATTGCTAAGCCTCCACAGGACGCAACCCTTGAGGGTTTCAAAATGAGCAGCTATTCCATCTCTCATGTTAAACTTGGCAAAGTTACTCACGAAGGTGTGAAAAGTGACCTTCAGTCTGCTATGGACATCATGGTCCAGTTTTTTGACCGAGAGGAGATGAAAGATTATTACAAGGCCAAGACAGAATAGCTAACGGCAGTAATAAGAAAGTTCACTCTTCCCCTTGAAGCAGTAACTCTAGAGGCCTTCTCTATAGATAACCCAGTCATTCAAAAATCAGAAAAGACTTACTTGAAGGGAAAAGTCCTGGAGGATTATATTGAAAGAATGCATACTCAGGGAGTTTCTTTGCTATCAGATGTTGTAAAAAGGATGAGTAAGATGAGAAAGGTAAGAGCAGAGTTGGATGACTTTGTCTCTCTGATCTCTTAGGAGATTTATAATTCAGAAAAGGATCTTAGCAAATGGAAGGAGATGAGGGATCGGAAGAAAAACACCTTAATATCTATCGGTGTCATCTCCAGTAAGGACTCTTATGTTGAGATCAAGGAGTCATTGACTTTCAGGATCCAGGTACTCAAAGATTTAATTGATGATCTCAAAGCTTTCAAGGAGGCTAGTGAGAAGAGTGACCTAAGCCTACTAAATAAACTGGAAGAGCTACCTTGTAACTTAACCTCTAAGGACAATCAGTTCCTCCTGGCGGAAGAAATGATTCAAAGTTTCAAAGAGATGATTTGAAGAGATTTTGAAGAAAAATCCTTCTCAATGTCTTTTGTGGACAGTATTCTAGATGCTTAGTTAACTTTGGAAAATATAAAATCCAGGTTAACTGGTCATGCTAAGCCATCACAACATTGAAGGATGCATTAATCAGAGCCAAAATTATTTCCCAGAATACGGGTGCGCCAGAAAGCGTAGAAATTTAGGCATCCATCACTATGTACGATGCCCATATGAAGAAATCTGGCAACAAGAACTGAATTCTTCCTCTTATTTCTTCTTCTTTCCTTATGCACTTCTATTTTGTGAAAAGTGCATGCAATTTTGTAAGATGTAATTACATGTAAATATTTCAGAAAAATATCTCAAAGTCAAAGATGAGTCATCTTTGACTGAGATATTTTTATATTTTATTATTTTCTAGTTTTTGAGGATTTTCTCTCTATATATAGTGGAGACCTCATTTGTAAATTATCTTGGAAAATTAATAGCAAACACTGCCAAAATTGAAACAACTTTTTAGACTTTGTGCTCAAATTTGTAAATCATATTTTGTTGAATCAATGAGAAGCAGGTTTATTTCAGACTTTGTGTTGAAGTTATCTGTGTTGTCTAGGAAACAGTTTCTTATGTTCTCTTTCCTGATGATCTCTTGTTTATCTGATTTAATAAGCAAAGTGGGTGTGTTTATATTATCTGAGAACACTTCTAAAAGGTAGAATATAGACTTTGATCTACTTTTATCTTTGAGATTCAGTTATTTTTTGTAGTTTCAGGCGAAGACTTTGTGCTTTGTTTCACTCTACGATTACGCTTGTTCCAGATCGGTGAAGGAGGCTACGGAAGACTTTGTGATTGCGTGAGTGTTCTTGTGGACTTTGTTACTTCAGGTGATTTTTTGCTTCACGTTTAATACCATTCTTGAAAAAAAAGGAATGTTGTTAGCTAGGGACCATGATTTCTCTCTTTTGTTCTTTATACATTACCTCTAAAAAAAGAGAGGTAGATGTTGTTATACCACCCTATGTGTTATTTTCTGCTTAATTATATACATACATATAGTGCATAAGTATTTATAGGGAACCTCCCCTTGATGAGAGGAGAGATTTAATTCATCTAGATCTGGTAAACTCATACTTTTTGTGGTGTAAATCTCCCTATGCTGTGGTTGATATACCTATTTTGTCATCAGTTAGTTGACGACAAAATATTCACCCAACAATTTTTGGCGACTCTACTGGGGACACGAACGTACATTTTGAAGCCTCAAGGTCCAACTTGAAGCAGTTTCAGTCCTTTTTTCATTTAAAATTTGGCAACTCCACGCTACACCAAAAGCCATAGATCTAAGGGTGTTTTTGACCCTGTGTTTGAGTTGGTGCAATTGACCTGTTTCCTCCACCGCCTTTCCTCCAATGATCTAGAAGTATTCCTCTTGACCTTATCAGATCACCCCTGCAAGGAAGAGCAGCTTTTCCTGCCATCAATCGTGCCTTGTCTATAAATACCCCACCAAGGTTTATTATCCCACCATTTAATCATCCTAACATAATGGCTCAAGGCCCGTGGGGTAATTCCTTTGGTCCTCTCAATTTGACTGCACCTTTGCATGAGCTACCTCGTAGTTTTAGGAAAAATTTTCTTAAGTTTTTTGGTGATGGAAAGGTTCATCCTAATGAGCATATTACCGCTTTCTCCATAGAATGTGGCATGATTGGCATGGAATTTGAAGATATAGCAGTTAGACTTTTTATGAAAACTTTGCAAGGAGATGTCGCAGATTGGTTCTATCACCTGCAGGCTGGGTCAGTAACAGACTGAGATATGCTCAAGTCTAAATTTAAATCTAGATTTAAACTTGTTGAAGATGCACACGCTTTGTTGGCTCAACTAACATAGCTGAAAAAAGAATCTCAAGAACTCATGAGGGATTTCATAGCTAAATTCAACAAGTTGAGAAACCGGATTCCAACTGTGGCTCAGCCCATGCCGGAAAATCTCAAGTATTTTTTTATCAATTCACAACTTCTCAAAGTAAGTTTCCTGTTGAGGCGAGCTGGCCCTATGGATCTAGCTTTGGCTCAAAGTTTGGCTATTGAGATTGAGGATGATCTTATCTTGGCAGGTAAGATTAGAAAAGACTCTAGTAAAAATAAATTATCTTCATCTGCTAAAAGTTCTTCAAGTACTACCGATCCTATGGTACAAAAATTGACGAATGAACTAATAGCCTTGAAGAGGTAAATAACTCAAGGTACGTCTGCTCCTACCTATTGAGATGTGCCTAGGAGAACATTTTAGAATCAACAATATTAGGGTAATGCTACTTAGAACCAAGGGCAATCCAATCGCATACCTCCCCCTCCAGGGAGATTGGCCATTGAAGCAGTACCTGCCAATTCAGTGGTCGATTACCTGGAGGTTGAGCACGAAAACTCGTTCCAACCTCAGTTGGACCGATAAGAAGATGCTAATCTCTTCGATGAACAGGAAGAGGAATTAGCTGGCGACTCCAATATCAGTTTCCTGGATTACCAAGATGAAGCTGAAATTAAAGGGGAAGGTTTGAATGGATCTTACATTGTTTTCACCAGATCTCAAAATTAGTCAACTTCACAGGCTGACAAAGGAAAGGCAGAGGAGGAACCCCAGCCATCGGTTTCTATCACTAAATGTGGGACTCCATTGCCTCTGCAATCAAAAGATCAGATAACCCATAAAACAGTAGGTTCCTCCAACCACACCATCCCTTCCACTTCTATTGCTCAGACCAGTGTCCTACCTACTAAAACTCCAGATGATGGACTCTCTTCCTCTGTCTCAAGTTATTTTCAATTATTTGATATAATTGATCATTCTAGAAAAACTAAAATTCAAATGATAGAGGTTGAATATTTGAGGGCTAACCCAGAACAGTTTGATAGGTTAGCGGAATATGTAAAAAACAAAGCCGTCCTCGTAGGACAAGATTCTTTGAAAGCCGTTCACGATCCCCCTAAAGATAAACCGACTCAAAAAAATCTTGTTGTGACTCCTATCACTCTCGAGAAAATAGAACCTTTCTATGTTTCCCTACTTATAAATGGTTATAAACTAAGTAATTGTATTATAGACTCTGGAGCTTTAGATAATGTCATGCCCGTGAAAGTGGCAGATTCTCTTAGCCTGACTTTGAACAAAACTTTTGGGAGGTTGTTTTCCATAGAAAATAAGCAAGCCCCTTTCCTTGGTCAAATAAAAGATGCTCAATATGCCTTCGCGGCTTTTCCAGAAAAGCAGATAAAAATGACGGTTTTAGTGGCTGATGTTCCAGCATCTTACGGCATCCTGCTTGGGTGGAATTTATACAAAGATGTTGGAGGTGAGCTAAGTATGGACTTGTCAGAAGAAAAGATTCCAGTTTAAGGTGTCATGAAGAAGTTGCTTCCCAAAAAAGAAGCAAGGTATGTAGTTACCCGATCGTCAGCACCAAAAGCTCAAATTTTATTTGAGTCCTCGGGCATGGGCAACTACTTCTTATCTACAGACAAAACCTATGAGACATTTGATGAAACTCTTATGGGTAATGGCTTGAGATTGTGTTCAGCTGGTGCAGCGAAAAAATTGACAAATCAAAATGAACACATGGAAGAGCCTCTTTCCCCAAACAAAGGAGTTTTCAAAGAAAAGGCAGCGTCTAACGAGGTATGGACCTTAGAATTTGATGATAGTTGCTCTTCTACTGGTTCAGGAGCTGGGGTTGTGTTAGTATCTCCTCAAGGAGATATTATTCCTTTGTATTACAAATTATAGTTCAATAATACCAACAACACAGCTGAGTACGAATCCCTATTGCTCAAACTATAGGCTGCCAGAGAAAGGGGCATTAGGCTACTCCATGCTAAAGGGGATGCTGAGTTGATAGTCTGCCAGATGAGAAACCTCTATCAGATGAAAAATAAAAGGTTGCGGCACTATCGCAACTTGGTCTAAGATCAGATTGAAAATTTTGATGCTTTCAACATCTCTGCCATTCTAAGGGAATTTAATGACCGAGCAGATGCATTGGCTATCTCTGCCACCCTTCTAGTCCCTCACCCAGACTTTAAGGGAGATAGGTACACTATTGAGCTAGTCTTTCGACCAAGTGTATCTGATAATGCCAGCTACTAGCAAGTATTTAACAATGATGATCAAATCATCACCTTCTTGGATCAAAAGGATAGTTTTGAACAACTGCATTTTGAAGGTAGTGAACTCCGATAATGTGAAGCAACTCTTGAGACCAATGCGAACACATGTGCGGATTTCCTACAGCTTAGGGGGAATAAGATTCCCAAAGGTTTGGTTTCCCTAGAGAAGTTGTTTGATAACCATGACAGGTTTATTAAACAGTAATGAACAAATTCAAAATCCTCTCAAGATTTTGATTAGGTCAACTTGAGAACCAAGCGCGATCCTAAGATGGTAAACATTGAAAAATGCTGCACTCCTGAGGAAAGATTTGAGCTTGCTAGTCTACTCTACCAATATATGGATGTATTGGCCTATTCCTACGATGACCTGAAATCACTCAGGCCAAATGACATCCGTCACAACATTCCCCTGAAAGCTAATTTTGTACCTTACAAGCAAAAATCTAGGCAATATAATCCAAAAATATCAGATATTATTTTAGCTGAGATACAAAAGATGCTTGATGCCTGGATAATTTTTCTAATCCATCACTCAACATGGATTGCCAACATAGTGCCCATCAGGAAAAAGAATGGTGAAATTTAAGTCTGTGTGGATTTCAGAAACTTAAATCAGTTGTCTTTAAAAGATAACTACCCTCTTCCCATCATGGATCAAGTTCTGCAGATGGTAACATGTTCAAAAATGTTATCAATGCTAGATGGTTTTTTGGGGTACAATCAGGTCGAAGTTAGAAAAATAGATCAACACAAGACAACGTTCATCACACCTTGGGGCACCTTCGCTTATCAAAGAATGTCTTTTGGTCTGATAAACGTAGGTGCCACTTTTCAAAGGGCGATGGATCTCGCTTTCAAAGATGAGATGGGAAAATTCATTATAGTGTATCTAGATGATCTGATAGTGTTTTCAAAACATCATTTTGAGCATGTTCACCATTTGCAAAAGATACCAGAACGCTGTCATCAGAATGATATTTCTCTAAACCCAAAGAAATCTGTCTTCAGAGTAATTGAAGGGAAACTTTTTAGACACATTGTGTCCTGTGAAGGTATTAAAATTGATTCAGAGAGAGTCAAGTCCATCCAGGAACTTACTCTGCCTACCAGCAAGACCGCAGTTCACTCTTTCTTTGGAAAGGTGAATTTTTTCTGAAGGTTTATTCCTAAGTTTGCTGAGAAAACTCGTCATATTGTCAACATGATGAAGGGCAATGCTACATTTAGGTGGAATGCTGAGGGTAAATTAGCATTTAAAGAGATTAAGAAAGTAATCGCCTGTGCACTAGTCTTGGTCTGTCCAGATTATACTAAAAGTTTTAAAATATATAGTTATGCCTCCGAACATACACTATCGGCCATTTTGGTCCAACAAAATCTAGAAGGTGTAGAATCTCCTATCTCTTTCATGAGTTTTCCCCTTAAAAATCATGAGCTAAAATATTTCCTTATGGAGAAGCATGCATATGCTATGGTCAAAGCAGTCAAGCATTTCAGGTTTTATATCTTGAACTCTCACACTAAATTTCTCATACCAGACACAACAGTAAAATCCATTTTGACTCAGCAAGAGTTTGGTACGAAGAGAGGTAACTGGATTGCCAAGACTCAGGAGTTTGATCTGGACATCAAACTAACCAAGCTCGTACAGGGAAAGGGTCTTTGCCAGTTGATTGCCAACAACATTCTAGGAGAAGTAGAAAGTGAAGAAGTAGAGATCGAAAGCATTCCTACGGTCTTCTTTGTTACAACTACTGACGAGTGGTATTCTGACATTGCTCATTTTTTGACATATGGTGAGTGTCCTACTCATCTTTATTTTAAAGAGAAATGGAATGTTAAGCTAAAAGCAGTTGGTTATGTACTTTGGGACAATGGTCTTTACAAGAGAAACCTGGACAGGGCATTTCTTCATTGTGTTGACAAGGCGCAACAAGAAAGACTCTTAGAATCTTTCCACAATCTGGCCTGTGGGGGACATTTTTCTACACCGGTGATAGCGCACAAAATTATATGAGCAAGGTATTATTGGACCACGCTTTTCTAAGATGCTTAAAAATGGGTGCGTAGGTGTGAATTGTGTCAACAATTCGTTGAGAAGCCTAAGCTTCCTACATTGCCTCTCAAGCCGGTAGTGATCGAGGAACCATTTCAGCAGTGGGGTATTGACTTCATTGGGGTAGTCAACCCATCTTCAAGTGCCAGACATGATTATGTCCTCACGGTAATAGATTATTTTACTAAGTGGGTGGAGGCCATCCCAACCAAGCATGCTACGTCTGAAGTGGTATGCAGCTTTCTCAAATAAAATATCATCTCTAAGTTTGAGGTCCCACTAAAGATCGTAACAGATAATGCGGCTTATTTTTCATCACATGAAATTACTCAATTCTATTTTTATTATGGGATTACCTTATCCCATACTTCAGATTATTTTCCTCAAGGAATTGGCCAAGCAGAATCGAGTAACAAGAACCTGGTCACTATTATCAAAAAGTTGGTGGATGACAATCAGAGAACGTGGCGCAAAGCATTGTATGATACTTTATGGGCAGATAGAATAATACCCAAAAGGGCTATAGGTATGTCCCCTTTCCAACTTCTTTATGGTCTAAATGGAGAAATTCCCATTACCCTTAAACTGCCAGCGCTCAGGTTAACTAAATCAATCGAAGACTCAACCTTCGAAAGTTCAGTCGACAAAAGAATCATGTGTCTAAACGAGATGAATGAGGGTCAAGCTATGGTAGTGGATCGGATTAAGGAACATCAGAACTGGGTGAAGGCACTTTTTGATAAAAAAGCTAAAGTTCATGAATTCCAAGTCGAAGATCAAGTCTTGTTGTGGGACAAGAGGCAAGAACCAAAAGGGATGCATGGCAAATTCGACTCCCTGTGGAGAGGCCCATTCACCATTCGACAGCTTTATGGTAAGGCTAGCTTCTTGTTGGAGTACCAAGATGGAACACCATTCGCACTACCTCACAGTAGACAACATCTGAAGCTGTTCAATCCTTGAGGCTTGGAGAAGCCCATTTGTATATATGTACATTTTTTATGTTTTGTCTATTTATCTTTCATTTTTAGCCTGACTTTGTGACCCAATGGCTTGGATGAAGGCACTTAGAGACTGGTTTCTACTCCCGCTAATCAATTTGATTAACAGAAGTTTTCCAACAGGAGCCAGCTGTTGTTTCCAAAATTGGATTAGCCCATTTTTTGGAACAAACCCCTACAAAACTTGTCCATTTCATCTTTTATCTCTCTAAGTTTGTTTTCGAGACAAATTTTGAATTCTTTCTCATCTTGGCCTAGGAACACGAGAGTGACCATGATCTCGTTGTGACTAAGAAACCCCTCACCCAGACTGCCTCTTCTAGAGTTGGTCTTTTTTTGTGCATGGGCGACAAATTTTACCGCCAGTGTATTTTGACCCTTAGCGAGCAAGGACGGCAATTTTTTTTGCCCCTACATTTTTCTTGCAAGGGAAGAAATTTTTTTTGCCCCTGCATCTTGACTTGTAAGAGCGGCAAATTTTACTACCCTTACGTTCGATTCACCTAAACATGCAAGGGTGGCAAATTTTGCTGCCCAAGCATGCCTCAATTTTCATGCATGACATTTATTGCCGCACATGACGGGCTATTGGGGTCAATTTTCACCCCATATAAACCAATTTGAACCCCATTTCTTCTCATTTCTTCCTCCTCTCCTCTTGCCTTCTGTGTCTGGATCATTTGCTGGGCAATTTGAAACGCATTTTTGCAGATTCAAGCTTTTGGCACGCGCGGCTTTCCAGGTAGGTCTTGATTTTTATTTTTGTTCTTCCTTTGTTTCTTTATCTTTGTTTTAGTTAATTGTGGAAGCTTTATCCCTATAGGGATAGATAAAAATGCCATCCCTCTCCCTTCCCCATGATTTTGTTTCAACCCGCATGGACGGCAAATCTTGCCGCGCGTACCCCCGCAGGTTTCATCCCAAAAACTGTAAGGCGGCATTTTCCATTGCCTCTGTGCCTCAGCTTCCCCCCACCCCCGTTATTCACCTTCACAGGTGGAAAATTTTGCTGCCCACACTCATTCTTTAATGTAGGGTTGGTTAATTTCATCGCCCCTACTTCCTGCCTTTTTAACTTGCAAGGGCGGCAAAATTCGTCGCCCATGCAGGCCTTCCCTGCAGGGGCGGTGAATTTTGCCACCCCTACCTCTTTATCCTCTAACTTGTAAGGGTGGTGAAATTCACCGCCTGTGCAGGCCATCCATGCAGGGGTAGCGAATTTCACTGCTCTTGCATCTCTTTTATTCCAGCATGCAGGAGCAGCAAATTTTGCCACCCGTGCATCCCTCCTCCAGATTTTTATAACTCCAAAAGATTTTCTGCGTTGCCTTTTTCTTTCCCTTTCTTCCTCATTTTCCAGTCCTTTTTCCAACCTAGCCTTTTTAAGTTACCTCTATTAAACATGATCACTTAAATTGCATTTTCCCCATTCGTCCACTTCCCCTTAAATCTCATAATCATGTTTGCAGCACCTTTAGAGAACTCTTGCTCATCAACACCTGTCTGACCAAAACCAGTTCTCATGACTGAAGCGTCTCCAAAAAAAGCAAAGACCATGAAGTACAAATATCAGGGTGTCTTCCTGCTCATGTCAGTCTCCTCAAATGTCGACGACATCTGGGACACCGAGATTGGCCACGTAGACATGGCTGAATTCATAGCCTGAATGAAGGCGACAAATCCAAGCACTGGGATGAAGAGGATCATCGAAAGTAACATCCACCTGGTGGCTACTTTTTCGGTGGTAGCACATCATACTGAGTTCATTCTCCAATGTGCTTGATTTTACAACAAAGAGACCAGGTCGATCTCAGATGCCAGCGGTAACATGGTGATTCAGCTAGATCCTAAATTCATTGATAAATTTTTCATATGCCCTCCAACCAACGAAGTAACCAAGATTGACTTCATGGACGCTCAGAAGGAATACGACAAAGACCCTAAGAGGGCAAAGAAATTCATGAATTACAAATGGTTGAAGACTCCCAGAACCAACTTATCAAGATGGCCGTGAAACTTCTCGAGGAGTGACTTCATCGAGGAAGTTGGTGACTTGATCACCCTTCTTAGCAGAGTACGAGGCCTCCCGTCTTCTTCACTGTTTCATGAATGGATGTATCCATTCATCAAGATCATCCTCCAGGGCAAGTAGGTTATCTTTTGGGGGGAGCAGATCAGTGACGCTCTCCATGAGCAGCTAACTAAGGTGCAAACTTCTTACAAGTTTTATATGACTTCATACCTTGTGTACATAGCTACCGCAATGCAAATTTTTCCTGCTTAACCACAGAGGGGGATAGAAAGACAACCCCAGTGTACTCCTACTACCCCCAACTAACTCTGCAAGGGTCAACCTGTCATTTCAAAAGGATAAATGATGCCTTCTTCATCATGTTTCTATGTCTCTTCGACCCTCAGCTTGAGCCGAAGAGAGTATCAGACGAGGCTTGGATAGTGGTCAATGATTACGGGTGCATGTTTCTACAATTCCCCACCTTCTGCTATCTTCGGGTTGGATTTTTCTAAGGCTACCCCTATATGCATACTAGACAAATGGAGTTGAAAAAACTAGGCTTCAGGGTTCCAATTGAGATTGGCAGGTATTCCATTGCAACAGCAGCCAAAGCCAAGGTCATGGAAACTGAAATGCAGATGGTCACTCTAAAACCATTCAAGAGAAGATAAAAATTTGACTATAGGGGCATCAAGGATAAAATTAGGAGAAAGACTCAGTTCCATGAGCCCATGATTGAAGACATTTGGATAGACCTAAGGATGGCTGAAGAAATTAGAAAAATAGATTATTGCAGGCTGACCCTAGAGCAGATCGAATATCTAGGGCTTGCAGAGATCCACTCTGGTCTGATCGATGACAAAAATGTTATCAATAAAAGATACCTGGCGGAAAAGGTTGTTGGTTCCCTTTTTCCTCCAACACAGTGGTCTCAAAAAGAGCTGACTTCTCTGAGGAAAATATTCGAACCAATATTGGCTAACACCAATGATTGGTTAGCAGCCAAATGGATCATCCTAAAAGAGTTTGTCACAGGGTCAGAGGCTGAATATCAAGTAGAGATGAAGAAGAAGGTGAAAGATAGAACCAAGAAAAAAGGTGATGTACCTTCCCCTTCTAGGCCTCACAAGCCTAGAATCATCTTTGTATCTAAGAAACCTAAGACTACTAAAGAGCCTGAAGCGGCAGCAAAAAGAACTGAGGAATAAAGCCCTCAGACATAGGCAACCTGGCTAATGGAAATAGATGATCAATCATCAGGGCAACCAAGCACTGGACCTCCGCTCTCACAAGAAGAAGCACAGCCGCTCAAGAGCACCTCTTCTTCTCCCCCTCAGTCTCTCGTGGTACCCTCTTCTCCTATCTCTCTGATCAGTGTTGCCTCTTCTGGAGCTGCCTCTCCTTCTAGAGTCATATTTGGTGATCCTCAGGGCACTTCTGGAAGTTCTCCTTGCTCTTCTGGGTCCATTCCAAGTTTATCATCTCCTTCCTTCAACTTGGTAGCAAGCCCTACATAAGAACCAGAATCAATAGTTGGTTTAGTTTCACCGGTTACTCCAACTACGACTATTGTCACCACTAGTAGTGTAGAAGCTGCTACAATAACACTGGCTAAGACAACCATTGCCACAACAGGTACTTCTCTCTCGCTTTGGATGACAGCTTTCACCTCCAAAAGAAAGAAGTTGGCCATCTCTCTGGATGACTTCGACTTTGGCAAAATAGTGCCGGTGAAAGCCAAAGCTCATAAGAGGCCAAGGATCCTCTTAAAATTGGTCGAGGAAAAAGAGCAAAAATTTTTGGAAATTGTTAAGCCTCCATAGGATGCAACCCTTGAGGGTTTCGAAATGAGCAGCTATTCCATCTCTCATGTTGAACTTGGCAAAGTTACTCACGAAGGTGTGAAAAGCGACCTTCAGTCTGCTATGGACATCATGGTCCAGAAATTCGACCAAGAGAAGGAGATGAAAGATTATTACAAGGCCAAGATAAAATAGCTAACGACAGTAATAAGAAAGTTCACTCTTCCCCCTGAAGCAGTAACTCTAGAGGCCTTCTCCGTAGATGACCCAGTCATTCAAAAAGGAGAAAAGACTTACTTGAAGGGAAAAGTCCTAGAGGATTATATTGAAAGAATGCATACTCAGGGAGTTTCTTTGCTATTAGAGGTTGCAGAAAGGATGGGTAAGATGAGAAAGGTAAGAGCAGAGTTGGATGACTTTGTCTCTCTGATCTCTCAAGAGATTGATAATTTAGAAAAGGATCTTAGCAAATGGAAGGAGATGAGGGATCTGAAGAAAAGCACCTTAATATCTATCGGTGTCATCTCTAGCAAAGACTCTTATGTTGAGATCAAAGAGTCACTAATTTTCAGGATCCAGGGCAAAGCTTTCAAGGAGGCTAGTGAGAAGAGTGACCTAAGCCTGCTAAATAAATTGGAAAAGCTACCTTGCGACCTAACCTCTAAGGACAATCAGTTCCTCTTGGCAGAAGAAATGATTCAGAGTTTCAAAGAGATGATTCAGAGAGATTTTGAAAAAAAATCCTTCTCAATGTCTTCTGTGGACAGTATTCTAGACGCTCAGTTAACTTTGAAAAATCTAAAATATAGGTTAACTGGTCATGCTAATCCATCACAACATTGAAGGATGCATTAATCAGATGTTTCCAAGAACATGGGTGCGCCAGACAACGTAGAAATTCAAGCATCCATCACTATGTATGATGCCCATATGAAGAAATCTGGCAACAAGAACTGAATTCTTCCTCTTATTTCTTCTTCTTTCCTTATGCACTTTTGTTTTGTGAAAAGTGCATGCAATTTTGTAAGATGTAATTACATGTAAATATTTCAGAAAAATATCTCAAAGTCAAAGATGAGTCATCTTTGACTGAGATATTTTTATATTTTATTATTTTCTAGTTTTTGAGGATTTTCTCCCTATATATAGTGGAGACCTCATTTTTAAATTATCTTGGAAAATTAATAGCAAACACTCTGCCAAAATTGAAACAACTTTTGAGACTTTGTGCTCAAATTTGTAAATCATATTTTGTTGAATCAATGAGAAGCAGGTTTATTTCAGACTTTGTGTTGAAGTTATCTGTGTTGTCTAAGAAACAGTTTCTTATGTTCTCTTTCTTGATGATCTCTTGTTTATCTGATTTAATAAGCAAAGTGGGTGTGTTTATATTATCTGAGAACGCTTCTAAAAAGTAGAAGATAGACTTTGATTTACTTTTATCTTTGAGATTCAGTTATCTTTTGTAGTTTCAGGCGAAGACTTTGTGCTTTGTTTCACTCTACAGTTATGCTTGTTCTAGATCGGTGAAGGAGGCTACGGAATACTTTGTGCTTACGTGAGTGTTCTTGTGGACTTTGTTACTTCAGGTGATTTTTTGCTTCACGTTTAATACCATTCCTGAAAGAAGAGGAATGTTGTTAGATAGGGACCAGGATTTCCCTCTTTTGTTCTTTATACATTACCTCTGAAAAAAGAGAGGTAGATGTTGTTATACCACCCTATGTGTTATTTCCTACTTAATTATATACATACATATAGTGCATAAGTATTTATAGGGAACTTCCCCTTGATGAGAGGAGAGATTTACTTCATCCAGATCTAGTAAACCCATACTTTTCGTGGTGTAAATCTCCTTATGATGTGGTTGATATACCCATTTTGTCATCAGTTAGTTGACGACAAAATATTTACCCAACATATTTAAAATGCTACATACATGCTTCAAATTACAATTTCAATTATATAATAACATAATCTCCATAAGAAGACATAATTTCTACATGATTATACCTTTATCACATGATATAGTTAACTCTTATTTTTAAATGAGTGATTTATAGGCCATATCCCTCATCTCAAAATGGGTGCATCACAATGGGATTGTCTTAGATATCCAAACCTCCATGAACATATTTGGGACATAATGCATGTTACAAAGATTTAGAGTACAATTTTCAAAAGATTTAAACTAATGCAAATATCATATTCTACAATAGAGTACATATTTTCAAAAGATTAAAAATGATTTATAAATCAAGCACATGGCATATATTATAACTTGAATACATATTCTGGAGGCATATGACATGCATAGGAACTCAATTTTCAAAGACTCAAAGTACATAATTACACACACTTGAATGCATATGCATGGGCATGTAAAAAATAATTACAAGAGACAAATTATGGGTTGAAAATACAAATTAAAATTAAGCATATAGATGCATAGTTTTATATATCATTGAAAAATATTTAGAGGGAGCATGATAATAATTCATGGTCATGTTTATTCAAAATTTCAAAGTTTAAAATGGAAAAATTCAAGGTTTTTCAAAGTTAAAATTAAAATTTCAAATGAAAAATATTCATTTCAAACATTATATGAGTAATGTGGTCATGATGGGGGAATGAACATTATTGATTCTCTTTCAATCATGCAATTCTATAATTTAGATCCATATGAAACAATGTGATTTAAATCTACAGGTGATGTATGTTTGAGTCTATTGACACTCAATGGCCTTGGAATCATTTCTAACATACCTAACATGGTTCCATATTTTTGGATTAGTACATTTGGTACTATTCTTCTTTCATGAGAGTTAGAATAATCTATTTTTATAACTCAAGATCTTAATCAATTATTCAAATTAGGGCTTGATCACTCTCAATTCTACATTGGTTCAAATTATCCAAGTGCTTCAGTAAGTGGGCATAGTTCTCCATCTTCAATTATAAATTATAGGGTAATTCAGTTTCACCTACATACATGTGTAATCCTCCCTTGCTCTCTTTTTAAAAAATTTAATTTTAAAAGTTCAAGCTTGTTAAAAGTTTAAATGAACAAAATGACTACTTCATGAGTTGTATTAGGGTTTGATAAAGTTGAGTTCCCTACACAATTGAAGTATCTTCTCAAAGACAAAGTGTGTTGTACACACTCAAGTTTAACTATTTCTCCTTCACTCTAGCAATCTCATTTCTAGAATAAAGGGGTGAGGGAATGTAAACACATAAATCTGGTCAAAGGTACTTGAGAATGCTAATTGCTAATACATTCCAAACCACATGACTTTCATACATATATAATACTCTTATTCACCATTACTCTAATAAATTCAACCATATGTAGGATTGAACCTTTGTTTGTCATTAATTTTGTATAAAAAATTAAATGTTAAGTGCTCAAGTTATCTAAATCACCTTCAAACTATCCCTAATAGAGGAAAACTATATTTGATCTCTCTAGATAGGGCTAAAATATGTGGATAAAGACACTTTGTACCCCTATCAACTTACAATAGTTATGTTCCATGCCAAATAATAATTATTTTTTTAAAATTTAAAAAATCATTTTGGGTATTACCACATGTTTCACATAGTCTTCTAAATGAAACTAGCACAATATTTTCCTATAAATACATGTCAAGAGTCACTCATTAAATACACTTACTATTCACTTGGTACAAGTATATACACTTTTACACATTGATAAAATCTTCCCTATTCTCTCCATATTCTTAATCACTCACAAGGAGTAGTTATAAGACAAGTCAAGAGCCCTCTAAATCAAGTTAATATCTATATTTACCAAGTATCAAAACCATTTTATATATGCATACACATAGTAAAAGGAGCACAATCATACATTCACTTTAGGTGGGAAAACTACATGGGATTGATTACCCTCCTCAGAGTATTGGATATGTAGGTAGTGGTCAATCATCAAGGGGGTGATTGAGGTAAGCTTATCCCATTACATTATCCTCTTTTTATTACACATTTTAAATCTATTAATGTCCTCTAAGGGTTTCAAAGATGAGAAGAAAAACAACAATTTTTATGTGGCCAAACCCTAGCTGTGATATAAAATTACTCAACATTTATAGGTGTAAAAGGTGCAATGATAAGTATTTGCACACAATTAATTAGGATAAGTCTATAATAAGTGGACTCAAGCACGTTATGATGTTTTCTACTTACAAATTCTCCCATCCAAAAATATGTTTTGCTTATGCTCTTGATCTGTCATTTTTAGATTCTTAAATTCTTTATCTTTTCCTATCAATAACCTATCAGAATCAACTAGGACAAGTCCATAATCAATGGATTTGAATCCATTGTGCCATTGCCCACCTACATAGAACCTATCTAGATTATATACCTGAAACTAAGCCTAGACAATCACCTTTTCTTCTAATTTTCATAGTCAAATAATTTGAATAGTCAACAAAGATCATTATGCAAGATAAGTATATTTATCCTTAATACTTTTTCAAAATATCACTTTCCATATTTAGCAATTTGTCAAAATTAATATAGTATAATATTTTATAATTTTAATATTTTGATATTTCTAGATTTTCACCTATATAATTAATTTAATACATTTAGTGTTTTATCAAAAATAGGGTAAAATAGATTGCTCTATGTCTACACTCATGTTTGCTAAGAGTGTTGAGATATTGAGATTATGTTGATTTCACATAGAAAACTTTTTTTTCATTATCCTTGCCTTAAAAACTCTAGGGGTACTTGTGAGATCTAGAGACCTGTAAAAAGAGAGGGAATGTATAATGGATTGAGTTGAACCTAATCGACCACATTGATGATTGATCGTTGCCTACATATGTAGATAATATAGGAGGGAATCAAGCCACACATAGTTCTCCTACATAGAGTGATTGTGTAATTATGTTCCTTGACTATATATATGCATCTAGTAATTAAAATTTGATACTTGAAAATGTTATCTCTTATTTAAAATGCTTCAGTCTTGGATTATGACTTATCCTATAGAATGATATTGAGTTGGGGAAGAATATGTTAATTTTTCTCAATGTTTAGTAGTGTATAAATGCTCAATAAATAGTTACAAGTTAGTAATCAAGTCTATTTGAAATAAGGTTTCATTTTTATATAGTGAAACCTTTTGAACATTTCCTTTGATTGACTTATAAAATGTGCATGATGACTCAATTGAATATTTTTAATTTTGGACACTAGATGTTAAATTCCATAAGGGTGATATTGCACTAGATGGATAGGTCTATGATAGTGGACTTATCCAAAAAAAATAAGGATAAATATCCTAAGGTTGGAAATGAATTGATAATAATATGAAGCATTGAGCATTGAAATGGAATTATTGTGTAGTAGTGAAGACAAACAAAGGGTTAAAGACCATATATAGATAATTGGGTAGAGGAATAAAAAATAAGAGTTATGTATTTGATTGTAAGTCAAGTGGTTTAATATGTGTTAGGAATTAACATTCTCAAATAATTGTGGCCAGATTTAGGTATCGATATTTCTCCGCTTAATTATATTAATTAAATTACTTTAGTAAAGGATAAATAAAAAAACTTTAATGTATACAACACACTTTGTATTTTGATAGGACACTCCAATTGTGAAGGGCACTAATTTTATCAAACCCTGAACAACACATGAAGTGGTCATTTTTCATATTTGAAATTCAAAAATATGAAACTATAAAATTTGAAAATTAAAATGATATCAAATAAGGAGTAGATCTATATGGAGATGAAACCATATTTACTTGTAACTTGTAAAAGCATTGGATAAATATTCCCCCTTGTTGAAGTACTTAGAGAGATGGTTCCTCATGTTGAATGATTGGTGAATAGAGAGTGATCAAGTACCAATTTTGAATAATTAATTAAACCCTTGAGTTGTAAAGATGTATACTCTCATGAATGGGGATAAGTACTCAATGTACTAATTTAGAACAATAATGGGTTCGCTATAAATGATGCAAAGTTCATTGAGTGTCATTAGACTCAAATATACATCACTTTTAATAGAATTGTGGAGTACATAATGGGTTTGTTAGAAGTAATGCCAAGACCCTTGAGTGTCACTAGACTCAAATGTACATTAATCATAACAAAATAAATCACACCACTATAGACAAGTCTAGATTATATTTTTCATGATCAAAATATAATGATAAATATTAATGCCCCCATCATAACCATAGTGATAATATATTTGAAGTAAAATAACAATCATTTTCCATTGAATATGTAAACTATACTATTGTTCATATGTGGATGAATTAGTATCAAGTCTTGTGACTCTGAAAAATGTATATATGTGCATGACCCAATATCATGACTTTGAATTTGAAAAATATATATGAGTGTATGAATCATTATAATACCCCCTAAATCTATGCCAAATGATATAGAATTACATGTATCTATATTCTCAACTATAAAGACATGTGAAATATGAAATTAATATTTATGTAACTATTTTATATATACCCATGCATATGTATCCAAGTGTATATTAGTTTGTACTCAAGTTTATGTAAAGTGAATGCCTATGCATGTCATATCTTCTAAGAATCTATGTCAATGTACTTATATCTATTATGTATTTGATTTATAAATATATACTAAATTTTTGAAACATGTACGATGTCATAAAATATGAATTTTGAATTACTTTTAATCTTTGAAATCTATATTCTAACATTAAGTTTAATTTTGAGATGAGGGATGTATCTTGTAAGTAACTCATTTCAAAATAAGAGTTAACTGTATCATGTGATAAATATATAATCATATATAATAATTTTAATATGTGTAGAGTATGTTATCATAACAATGTACTTGTAATTGAATCATGTATGTAACACATTGAATACAAGTCATATAAGTGTCATGTATAGATAGATTTAACAATGAAACACATAATAAAAGAACAATATTTGAATAAAATTACATAGTAAAAGTGCATGATATATATCATGAAACTAATAATAAATCATAACAAACATAACACACAATGTCACATAAGCCCAAGGGCCACATACAATGGATATGAACATGTCACAAAAAAAATGCCAAGGGCCACACCCATAGGACATTAAGAATGTTATAAACAAGGGACATGAAGATGTTGCACACACATGACCAAGTGGCCATACATAATAAGTAAACAATGTCTAGCTTATCATGTAAGAAAGTAGCAACATAAAAGGAACATAAAACAAATGAAAACTAGTCTATACCATTCATATATATATTAATGTCATATTATAGCAAAGTAGCATATCCATATAGCATAATGTAAGATATGAGTAATTAAGAAAGCACTTGTAATATATGTATCTCAACATAATATAAAGTTCATAGATAGATATAGCCCATGAAAATGTAACTTGTATAAAAATATGCCCCCAACATAGGCATGACTACTAGGTAGAAGGTAGTCCAATATTTAGGAATCCATGTATAATATATAAGTCCTACATCAAACTCATATACATCATGAAATGCATATATGTATGAAAAATAATATGATATATACTAAAATATGTGATAAATAACATATGTAAATAAGTAAATGAGAAACTCATGTTTTAGGTATTGATTTTTTTATTTTTTGAAAATATTTTTAATGTTTTTATATTTTTAAATATTTGACTATTTTTTAATTTTTGACATATTTGATTTGTTTCCATATTTGACGTGTGAAAACTTTATAGTAAAATTATCCAATGATCCCATCAATGGGAAGACCATATTTCATGACCTTATCATAGAATTGAAGGGTGAACTTTAGTGAATGAAAAGTGTTACATGTAGATGAATCCAAATATAAAAATAAATTAGGGGTTATAACGTAATTATCTTGATCATTAATCATAGAATATTGTGTAGGATATGTAACTATAGAGGGTTCATGACTTGGTAGAGTTCACTATATAGTATCTATGTTACATATGGACCACATTGAACCATCTTAGGTACTGCCTTAGGACACACTGTAGAAGATGATCTCTTTGAACTTTGTTTAACTTTATGATATGAAACTTGATGTCTAGCAGGGTGTACTACTATCTTAGAAAATGATTGTATATAATGATCACATATAGATGAAATAATTATCTTTGCCTCATGCTCTTGAATAGGTGTAATAACCAACTATGTGGTGGTGGGGAAGGAGGTGTAATTACCACTGATTATAGAGGGTACTCATATCAACTACCAATAACTTTGACCACTTCATTACAATGTATATATTTAAGACATCGATGTACTATAAATGGAATTTTATAAAGTTTATGTATCCAAGGGTATCCTAATAACATATCAAACACCCCTGTGTTTGGTTTAACTAAGAATGGGGTAGCTATTATTGTTGAACCAATATGAATAGGTAGTACTAGATGATCTAGATTATTATGTGTATTTCCATTGAATGCTTTAACTATCCTTGATATATATTTTTAATCCTATTTTTTGTACCCAAGAGTTTGAATAAGTGTCATTATATATTCATGTTCATTTCACCTATTGTTGAACATGACATTTTATATGGGTTGTTTATAAATATAAGCTCAAATAAAGAGTGCATGTCTATTTGAATCATCATCAAAAATCTCACTGCCATCAAATGTGACCATAGAATGTGGTGTTGATGTGCCTATAAATGTACCAATAATACCTTATATCGGATACCCATATGTATAATGAGGAGGATGTGCATTGTTAAGATGGTGTACCTTTGAATTATATATCATTTTTTTGTGCCATGGTTTGAAAATGGATTACTCAAGAATTTCAACTTTGCATTTTCATTTTTCTATGGTCTAGCCTACTATGTGGGTATGCTTAACTCAATATTATTTTCATTTATAAGATCTTGTATCTTATGCCTTAGCTTGTAACACTTATTTACAGAGTGTCCAATACATATATGATAGTCATACTATGAATTATTATTGAATCCATTATGTTGAGGCTTAGTAATATCAATCTATAATTAGGATGGAGAGATATGATATTATTGTCAAGTAATTTTTGTAACACAATATGAGGAGGTGATGGTAATATTGACAATTTCTTGCTTAGTGGAGTTTCCAACTAAAGATTATTCATTAGTTGTGATACTACATTGGTTGTGATACTACATTTGTTGTTACTTTCGCTTCATTATTGATTTCATTTGATTTGATCTTGTAGCTTGGTTTAATTTGAAACTTAGTATTTGAATTAGTTGTAGAATTTGGTGCATACTTGATTTTGTTCAAAGATATGAGCTTGACTTATTATTTCACTATATGGAATAACTCATAAAAATATTTGAATTTTGTCAAACATGATAGACTCATAGGGTGGTGATAATAAACTTTGTGTGAAGATATCTTGTAATTCATTTTTTCCATATAATTGTCATCTTTGCTAGCATAGTTTTGTATCAAAGAACATATTCACCAATTGTATCATTGAACCCTTGCTTGAGTTTAGCAATTTGTGCATAAGGTATTTTTTTACCAATGTTAATAGAGAAGTGTGTTAGAAAATGATATGACAAAGGATTGAATTATTTAACTGATTAAAGTGGAAGGTTATATAACCATAATAAAACATATTCTTTGAGACTTTATGGAAATAAATAGGATAATAATTTTTCATTATATGCATAATACAAGCATGCTACATGGAATGATTGAAGATGTTTTTTGGGATCACCTTTACCTTTAAAGAGTGGAAGCTTAGGAGATACAAACCCTGCTAGTAGTAGGTAAGATGCTATCTTAGGTTCCAAATTATTATGAATAAAATTATGGGAATCCATTGAATGAATACCTCTAGATACACCTTACTCTAATTGTAACACCTTAACATGTAGGGATATAACAATGTGCTAAAGGGAATGTGCATTAGGCTAGATTGTGATGGACCAAAAATAGTAATTAAAGGAGGTGTGTATGATATATGTGTAACAATAGGAATATTAATCTATTATAAACCTTGAGATGTTCCTATACTTATAGATGATGTCACATATGCAACTAGAGGTGTTGATATAGGAATAATAGCAATCGTAGAAACTGGAACACCTAAAGTGTAAGTTTTAAACTAGAAGGGATTAGATTGTTATCTTGATGTAGAAGCTTGATATGATTAATTTTTTTAATCTCGTGTAATGTATAATAGTGTATTATTTATATGTGGATTGGTGTTAAGATCTTCCATGAGTTATTTATCATTGATTTCATTTAATTTCTCTATATTAGCTTTATCAATCTCAATAGTCATGCTAAGTCCATCAATAGGGTGAATAATATGTATTGTATAATTCAAAATGTATAATTGTTCTTATTCTAAATTCATACTTTATTTTAAAAAAATTGGCCTTAATGGTGTTTATATCTAGGATAATTATGGAAACAATATGAGTTGAGGAAATCTTGAGATTATACATTATTCATCTTAGCCTTTTTATGATATTTGAATTTGATTAATGACAATATTTAATGATTCCAAATAACACCTTGGATAGTAACATAGAATGTGAAGATGAATCTCATTAGTCAGATCAAAATATATATGTAAAATTCATTCATTATTCACATGATTTTATTGTGAAACTTTAAATTTTTAAATGAAATTAAGGATGTAACTAGTCAAGGTGTGTTTTATTTTTAGGTTCTAAAATATATTGATCCTAGCCTCAATAGTGATCAAGGACCAAAGTGTAACTAATTTCAGAGGATTATAATATCCCATAGCCATACTATCCCATGTCTTAGGTACATTGAGAGTAAATTTCAATGCTAACTACTTTACAGTGCACTACAAAACTAAATGGCTAAAATGCTTCCTATGGCTAAAAAATAAAAACCTTATGTGTTTCTGATATAACGTGAGGTACATGGAAACTAAAATCTATATATAATACTATCTAATGGCTTGATAATTGAATAAATACCCCTAACACCATGGCTTGGGTAAAATTGATTACCACTGTGCCCAGAACAACTCCTATGAGATTTACAACTATTGAAACATTATTATAGGAAAAAAAATAAAAAGGATTTTTTTTAAAAACCAATAAAATAAAATATTTTTATTAAATTAAAAAAATAATGCTAAAAAATGTACCCATTCACCAATATGTTTTATTCTATTTTTGATTTAATAGTGTTTTATAGGTATAATAAAACTTGATAGATCTATTTAAATTGTAATATATGTCATTTAAGCATAAATTTTAATGAAAAAAAATTTGACTAAAATTGAGATTGACAAGTGGCACATGAAAAAATAGCAGTACAACCAATAATAAGATACTTATATTTTTTTATTTTTGGTTCACTGTAAATGTTGTATGATAGTGGAAAATAGGATGAGACAAGACTATGATAGCTCAGATATAGAGGTAAGATTTGTGGATATTTCTAAACAAATCCACACTGCCTAGATAATAGTATAGGTAGGATGTGTCCATTGATTGCAGACTTGTCTACTTTGACTATGACAAAAATTGATTGCTCTACCACATGCACCTTTATCTACTAAGAGGTTTAAGATATTTAAATTTTGTTTATGTCATGCATAAAAATATATTTTCCTTCTCCTTGCCTTGAAAACCCTAGGGGTACTTGTGAGAGCTAAAAACCTATAAAAAGATAGGGGGAGTGTAATGGGTTGATTTGACCCCAATCATCTCTAATAATGATTGACCACTATAGACACTCCAATTTTATCACTTCTTTGTCAAATTTAAAAATGTAACAACTTCCCATGATTTCAAAGCATCTAGTCTAAAGTCATTTATTTATTTAATATAAACATTTGAACTCACTTTGGGGCATCCTAAAGTATGACAAATTTAACATATTAGATCTATTCAATATCAAGTTCTCTATTCAATTACCAAGTTTTGTGTTCAATTATTAATTTCTATGATCAAGTTCCCTCTTATTTGATCAATTCAATAATTTTCCCTTGTATGTTCAATCACATTCTCTTTCTCAATTTTAGTCTAACAATCAATTCCTCACATTGTATTAATTAAATATGTCTTTGAGTTATTTAATTAATTACTATTTTAATTACTAGTTTTCCTCTTGTCCCCCACCAAAGGACACCTTAATGCAAAAATAAATCTTGAGATCCTAAAAATATACCCTTGTGAGCACACCAATTATTCAAAGAATTATTAATAAAAGGGGATTATTCTCCACCTCTCAACTTGGAAACAAGATGAAGGGTCCACCTTTGAGATCCATGTGATTTCTTAGAAAGCATGTTCCACTCTCCATCTTGGAAATAAGATGAATGACCCAAGTTCATTCATATTTTATATTTACAAGGAGAAATCCTCCACCCTTCATCTTGGAAACAAGATAAAGGTCTTATATTCATCCACCATTGAGATTTACAAAGATCATTCTACACCCTTCATCTTGATTGAGATGAAGGACTCACATCATTGATCCATTTGTTTGATCCATGAACACTCTTGAGGACTCTTTTGTAACCATTAATCTTGATTTCAATATGAAAAATATTCCTTGATCTAATTTTTTTTTAAATACACCTCTTTACAATGCAATTCAACATGCTCAATTTATACAATGAAGTGTTGTCAAATCATCAAGTTTCTTTGTGCATCAATATTCTATTTTTTTATTAAATCAACATGGTCCATAGCTTTAATGGAGGTGTCTAACTACAATTGGCATTAATAAATACCATAATAATATAAATTCAAAATGTATCCCAATAAAGACAAGCTATAATGAAGGTTTGCATTACAATCATTTGAATCTCTAAAGCATTGTAGTATTTTTGTATTTTGTTGAGCTCATGAGGTCTTAGGTGTGTATTTTAATATTTTTTATCACTTTGTTTGTGTTCTTAACAACTTTGTAAAAATATATAGGAATCATATTCTATCGACACATATGGCACACTTGGTGGGACCATACACCCCACACCTTTCATTTGAGGCTATATACTAATCTTACTTTGGAAAGAATTTTGATATTTTGGCTCTTTTATGTTCTTTTTTATGTATTATATATGTCTCTATTTATTGATGAATTTATCCCTAAAATGGTAAAATCATCTTTGTTGTTTTGTTAATTAACAAAATCATCTATGGAAATAATGAAATTGTTCTCTATTATTTTCTAGTTTTTTATGTTCTATTTTCACGTAGGTTTACTTCTCAATGAAATTATTCTATATTTTAGTGAAATTATTTCACATTCACTAAAATTTCTCACTTATCAATGAAATTATTATAGGTTTTATTTTCTATTCATTAGTGAATTTACTTTAATTTCATTGAAACTATCACTATGTTCAGTGAATTTATCATAAATTTAGTGAAATTATGATCCTAATTGATGAATTTGTCCTTATAATCGATGAAATCATTTTTGTCTAATTTTCTATTTCTATTCATTTTTTATGCATGTTTCTAAAATAATGAAAAGGTCCTACATATTGGCTAAATTATCTCTTTGTGAAAACTCGAGAGTTATAAAACAATTGAAATCAATCTCTTTAAAGTGATTAAAACCATTGATTGAAAGTTTAACTACTTGTATTATAGGTTTAAAATACTTTTAATTTGATTTTGTAATTAACCAAAGGAAAATTTCATTCACATTTACAAATTAGTGCTTAAGAAAGAACAAACCACAATTGATTTAATGATCTTAAGAGCATTTTACCTTGCATTCTTTTCTTAGATAGTTGTTTTATTTATCATTTTTAATTAGTTGTCTTGTTGTCTCCCAAAATATTACTTGATGTATGATCTTCTCTTTCTCATTTGTGAGGTCCTAAGAATCAAAAATCAAGTACATATTTCCTTTTTTCTTTTTGCCTTAGCAAGTGGGATTTCATCACCTCATCATAAGTTATTTATGGGTAAATTGACCTAGGGTTTCATATCCAAACATCATACCAAACCCACTTATCTGATGGGGTATACAAATTGAGTATACTATTAAATTAGATAGTGGTTAAATGGTTAACTTGACAAGTCAATTATGTCCCCAGGGCATACACATACTAGACATCACACATTACTGAGTAATTGATGGATGAAGTGGTTACAAAAGGGACAAGACCCTTTTGTAATAATCTATATGATTTGACACCCAATTGATAGATCATTCTAAAGTGTCCATTTTTTTCAAGGTATATTGGGACCATTTAGTTTTGTAAAATGAAATTTTGGACTAGAAACCTATTTGACATGGAATTATCATTAGTGCAAGGATGCGAAGGTTAATAACTCCTAAATATTGTCTTTTACATATGATATTTTGAGAGAAGGGGGTGTAAAAACCCTACCAATAACCTATAATAATTAATTACTTTAAAAAAAATCTTAAACTTCATCCTCTCAAAATCAAGTATATCGAAAGGATCAATGATTTTACCCTAAAATTGTGCTAGTTTATAGCATAAGGAAAGACTGATTGAGTCCTTATTTGGTCAAACATTATCATATTATACTTAAACTAAGAGGCATTACCCTGTCTGTGTCTTTTTATCAAATTCATTCCCTTCTACCTTGTTCAACTTGTATATATTTCATACCATTGTCTTGTGTGAAATTATACTATTACTCTATCTATGTCTTGGTCAAATATGTGCCTTTATAAGTCCCATAGTGGTCAAACGTATACATTTCATACCTATCTTCTTGTGTGAAATCATGTAATTGTACTATCCACATGAATTCATACCACTTTTCTAATTTACAAGATTACTCCAAGTCAAATCTATTCAAGTCTTGTCATTTCTAAAGAGTTTCCTTTTGTCGTTTCCCAAAGGATGTATTTATTATCCAAGTCTACTATAAATATTTATTCTAATATGCCTCATTACACTCAAATTGATATAGCCTATAATATTGCTTATGAGGATTATTGAATCCAAAATCAAACCAATCCCTTTGTGCTAGACTAATATGAGAAACAATTGTATGAGGATGATTATCCTCAAGATCAAAAGGGTATGGAAGTCCATAAATTATAATATGAATAATAACCACCTCTTTATTATGTGCCTCAAACCCATTTTGAGCACCAATTATACACTGATAGAGAAAATAATCTATTACATTTACTAGAGATGGAAACAAAGTCCCTCATGATTTTCCTATAGAGAATATACACATGGCAAAAATAACACAACCTATACCCAATCATGCCATAATTATGGAGTAGAATGATGATACACATTCTTATTTCCATAGTCCAAAAGAGTTTCAAACGTAAAAAAATCTAGAAACATCAAGAAAATGGAATGAATTACTTGAATCTATATCCAAAATGTTGCCCATTATTATTGCCAGATTACAACAATCTGAGCAAGTTGATTCCATTTGTGCATTAATAATAAATCTATTTGTTGATCTAATTAAACATCAATAAAAACATCCCATAGTTGATCCACTTCCTCATGTCTAAATGTCTATGGCTCCCAAACAAAAGGTACTTGTAGAGTCTTCACAACTTATTGTAGAAGAACTTCAAACAATTCCCAATCCCCATCAAGTGGCTTGTAATTTCATTATTACAAAGTTTTCTGATTAAATTACTTTACAACATATGAGTCATCCTTAACAAATTTTGATTAAACCATAAAATGTACAATCAAGTTCACAACTTCACAAATCCAATGTGTCTAAAGGTCCCTCTAATGTTCATCAAGTCTTATCTAATACACAACAATATGTTCCAACTAATCAATGATAGTTCCTAAGATAAAAGTAAACACTTTTTCCTCTTCCAAAAAAACATATTTCCATTCCATCTTCTAATCA
The DNA here is from genome assembly GCA_037957365.1 of Torreya grandis. Taxonomy (NCBI): domain Eukaryota; kingdom Viridiplantae; phylum Streptophyta; class Pinopsida; order Cupressales; family Taxaceae; genus Torreya; species Torreya grandis. Next base: position 1,866,997 of record JARHVA010003331.1, on the reverse strand, counting down.
TAATCTATACCAAGGTCCTCCCACTCAATTCAATCCTAGATATAGAGTTGATAATCCTCATTGGCTAAGATAAAAGATTGATTTAAATTATACCAATCCATAATACCATTCTTAGTCTTATAATCTTCCATCCACTTCCAAAAATACTCTCTACATTCAATAATTGTGAGCAATTAAAGATACCATATTAGGATTACAGGCTAGTAATCAAAATAAAAAGTACAAGATGGATCATATATGTTCATATCCATTTAATTATAATATCTTTTGTATATCTTTGCCATCTCATTTTGATATTCCAAAGTTTGATACATATAAAGGAAAAGGATATCCAATAGAGCATCTAAGCTTGTTTTTTGTGGCCTATCAAGAGGTTAGTTATGATAGCAACATTCTACTTCATTTTTTATCATGGAGTTTGGCTAGACTTGCATTAGAGTGGTTTACACATCTTCTAAATAATTATGTTACAACTTTTTATGACTTGTCAGAGAAGTTTGTCAAACACTTTTCATATAATATAGAACATGAGTTAACTATGATGGATTTATGTTCTATCAATCAAAAGGGAGGTGAATTTTTTTCACCTATCTTCAAATATGGTATAAATTAGCTAGTATATGTCCACATACACTACTATACATCGAATTGACTTATATCTTCATGAAAAATATGAATCCTGATCTTGCACTAAATCTCATTTTATAATGTCCAGACAACTTTGATGTTGTTATCATAAAAGGGGTTTAAATAGAGAGAACATTGATAGATAAAGGATTGGTTAAAATCTATTCCTCAAATTAGCTTCAAGGTCAATCTTCCAAACATAATCTGAATCAAAATCAAAATCAACATCAAACTTAGAACCAAGATTCAATGTCAAATCCAATGAATGTGGTAGACAAGCCAAAAACTTTCAACCATAAGAAAAATATAGTTGGTAGTGGTGTTATAGAGGCACACCATGTTTAAAAAATTCAAGCACCACCCATATAGAAGGCACATCAAAAATAACCACTTGCATTGCAAAGGCAACCTCCTCTAAGAAGGAAGTTTAATCAACATCCATTTTCCAAATTGGGGGATCCTTTTGAGATTGTGTTATAATAAATTATGGCTACAATCTTGATTGGATGGTTGAATGCTATGTTTTTTGATGAATCTCAACCCAAACTAGAATGGTATAAGGATAATTATTATTATGAATATCATAGAATTAAAGGGCATGTTATTAATAAGTGTGTACAACTTTGGCATATTATAGAATATTTTATTGATAGAGGAGAAATAGAGCTGAATAATGTATCCTCCTCTAACACTAGTTAGGACATGAGAATAAAAAAAAATCTATTCCCACAACATAATATCGATCAAAATGATCAAAGAGAGATTAATAGTCATAATTATAATTAGGAGTATCAAGATATCAATTTTGACTACCATGCCACTCCCTATGATTATAATATAGTTTTCCATCTCGTATAACATCATTTTTCAACCATTACTATAAATTCTTGTTCCCATTCCAGTAATTATCAACAAGCAAATCCTTTCGTTCTAGGATCAAGTCCATCTATCCTAGGACTTCATCTAATAATTCCTATCCTTAAGTGATTATTCCAGGACCTATCTATTCAAATTCATATTCTATAATTTTTATCCCTACTCGAGATTTTGTTATTGTAAATTGATGCTTGAAGATTACCTTTCAAGGGCTTGATTAGAATCCACCTTCTAGTTCTCATCCTATTCAAAATCATTCTAAATATAAGTATATACCTCCTATAAAAAAGTAATATGATCTTGTGGATAAATTGAATAAGATGCCATCACAAATTTCCATTTTGTATTTTTTATGTACTTTTGAATTACTAAAGGATGTCTTGTATAAAATTTTGAGCCAAACTTAAGTTCCTAGCAATATTGCACTAGACAAATTTCAAGCATTAGTGGGACATTTATCTCCTCGTCCCCAGTTGATATTTGATCAAACTGATAGATCATCCACTAGGACTTCTCACACTAATTATCTATACACTAAGGTTACAATTACCTATCATAAGATCAAGAGATTACTAATAGATAATGGATCAAGTCTTAACATTATTCTAATGAAGCTAGGTATATGGGTAGCATAAATTTTAACTAATTTAAATAATGATACCATTACCACCAAGGGATATGATAACACAACTTGAAAATTTGTAGGAACTATTTCTTTGCCTATTCTAGCTAGATTCATTATCCATACACCCTTTGTCATGTCATTGATCTTGATCTACCATATAATCTCCTTTTTGGCCATCTATGGATTCATGAGATACGTGTAGTGCCTTCTACTCTACATCAATGCATTAATTTTCCTATGTTGGAATGGAGGTGACTATTCCTAGAGATTTGTAAATATACCAATATTGAAAACATATAAAAGAAGAAGGTCGTTAATATACTTATTATCCTAGTATTATCACTCATATCAAGAAGGATAAACAAGTAATATCTGAGCCACTATCATCTAATTATGTTGATCATAACACTCTTGCATCTTCTTATACAACACCTTTCCCCTCCTTAAATTCCTCTTATTTTTAAATTCATGACAAAGGTCTGTGTAGTATAAAATGGGGGATGCTTTTCATGTGGTCAAACTACCTAGATCACTAATGTTTTATGGTTGACCCAAGATGGAATGGAACAATAAAGGTACAACATCATCTCTTATAGAAAGTATCCCATTAGTTCCAGGAAAGGGTTTTAGTCAATAAAATTTCAAGCTAGAAGATGATTCATGATTATTGTAGTCATATAAAATGCAAAAATTGGTAACTTGAGCATGGTTAATGGCACCCAACTTATAGGTCCCTCTTTCTAGCTTTCATGACCCTCATAGGCTTGTTTTCACTGATTCCCAATCATCCATAGCCTTCTAGACTTGATCTCAACTGATACAGACTCCTCTTTCCATGACTAATCGATCCCCTGAAGTCCCATTTACTCAAGATAATAACACCACACTAGGACTATAGTGTTAATGCCACTCCTATCTACTTTTGACAGTTTTGTCCAAGTCCATTTCTAGCCCCAATGATCAATTCATTATAGTTTCCCATCCTTATCCTTATCGGCCTAACATGAGCAAATTCAATCCATGATGAGCAAACAAGAATACAAGCAAGACCACTCAAGCAATTTTCCCTATTCTTTATATACAACCAACCAATACACTTACAAGCTTATTCAGATTCCTACACCAGTCTCTATCCATCTCAAGTACATGTAGTCTAGCATTCTACATCTTCATATACTCAATTACACAAAGCACATCAAGTGGGAGAACTACATATGGATTGATCCCTCTTTAGAGTATTGGTATGTAGGCAATATGCCCACACACAAGGTGTGAAGCATGTATAGTTTATCTTAAACAAACTAACCCCCTCTCTTGCTCAAAATTGGTCAAATCATAATGGAAGATAGGGTTTGAAGAAATCATATTCTCTACAGGGAGCTCTACAAACTTCTAGCTATCAAAACTTCAAAGACAAGGTCACACAAACTTGTCGAATAAAACCTAGAAAGCTCAGATCCTTAGGACAACAATGGTAGAGGTGGATTATAACATCAGTGCCACTTGTATCCAATTTTGGTGATCTTGTCTAATCAAAAAATGAAGTCTAGATCTTAGTTTGTGATAGTTTCCTAGTCTTTCATAGTCAATATCAACCTCTGTCACAATTGGATCAACATAATTCTAAGCTAAGTTATATTCTCTCTATTCATTTGCTATTTTTAGAAAATTTATAATATAATCAAAATTAACAAATTAGTAAGGTAATTATGGCATAATTATCGACTAATTTTACTACTTAGACCCTTTAACTAAATTAGGAATAATAAACCAATATTCCCAAAAAATTTAAATCATTTGGTGAACCCAATTTACTTTGTTTACGCATAAAAACCTTAGAAACCCTAGGGTAAATTTCCTATTTATTTTTCATTTATTTTTCTAATATTTACCTATATAATAAAATTAGAAAATTGTATTAAATTTTAAAATAATTTAGTAATTTTAAAATAATTTTTTTTCAAACCCTAGTTGCCCATACTAGGTCCCAATATTTTTCCAGTTCATTTTTTGAATTTTTACTAGCATATTTAAATAAAAAAATCCATTCAAATTTTAAAATTCAATTGTAATTCTCAAAAAAATTTATTTTTTAAAACCCTAGTTGCATCTACTAGGTCTTGTTAAATCACTAATTTTCTAATAAATTTTTGTTTTGTACTTGCATATAAAACTCAAAAATTCACTTTCAATTTCATAGTAATTATTCAAATAATTATCTGTTAAAACCCTAATTTCCCATACTAGGTCCCATTGCTTCTTGAGGTATCACCTTACATGCATGCAAACTTCGTATCCTTTTTATGCATATTCTATTTCCTTGTTTAGATTACATCCATTTAATATTTTCTACTATTATCCAAGTTGTTTTCCTTATGCCACCTAAGTTATTTGCATCTCTTCCTTCAAGATGAAGTGAAATAATTAGTGGTAACCCTTTTAAATTCACCTAGATTCTTTCAACTCAACCAAATACCATAGATAAACAACTAGCTCAAGTCCCTATTATAGATTCTACACATCCAAATTATAATAATTTCAATGAGGATAATTTCAATGATGAGTAGTATGAGAATAATAATGGTGATACAAACACCAGTATTCATGATCCACCACATTAGACACTTGATCAACTTCCACCAATTATTAATAATGAAGTTATCCTCAACAAATATTTGTTCTTACAAAGTTTTCAATAAAGACTCCAAGATCAGCCCTGAGATCTTACTCTTATTTTACAATCTATCATGAAAATCAAAAAGGCTAAACAAGTAGAGTCTTCCATTCCCACATAGCAACTAGTTATAAATGACACTACAGGGGTAACTATGTCTCAATAACCCCCTATATCAGCCTAACCTGCTTCTATACCACCAGCTACAACTATTACATCCCTATCTCCTAATGTGGTAGCCCTTATGAAAGGGATTAGATCTCTTCAATCCAAGGTGATACATCTTAAGCAAGGTGATTCTAGACCTATGCAGTATTTGGATTCTTTTACTCTATTACATACACCATTGGCATGTCACATTGCTTCTACACCCTTGATATAAGGTTTTATTCAACCCAAGCTTACTCTATATGATGGCAAGGGTGATCCAGACATACATTTAAGAGATTTTCACGCAACATGATTGGGATATGTACCAAATGACTAGTTACTTACTAAGCTACTTCCATGATGCCTAAAAGATCATGCTTTATAATGGTTTTACAGTCTACCAAGTTAGTCAATCAATGCATTCAATCCTTTATCCGACATATTCCTAGCTCATTTCAACATTAACATTGGTGATAAGGTTTCATATGCTCAAGTTACACAATAGAAACAAATTTCAAATGAGCATCTCACAAATTATGTTCTTTGATATAAGACTATCTTGGCTAAGATGACTAGCCCCATGGATGATCAAGAGTTATAAAATCTCTTCAAATAGAGTCTTCTAATAGCTTTGCATAAATCAATTATGTTTAAAATATTCTCTTCCTTCACTGAATTATGTCACACACTAAAGGAAAGAGAAGTCAAGTTAATTTCAATGGGAAAATTTAGGTACATAAGCATCTCAAACACAATAGATAAGAGTAACAACAAAGTCCCATACAAAATAAAGGTCAATGATAACAAGAGTCAAAATCAACCTACAATTAATGTGGCTTCAAAGACCCCTCAGCGAGTGGTTTTATCAACACCTCCTTGACTTACCTCTACCAATCTACCAGCTTCTCTAGCTAGAGTTTTATAGTAGTTATTGGAATGTAACATCATATCTCTACCTCCTATTTAGTAAGTTGACCCAATAAAGTCTCTTCCATAGGGATATAATTAGCATGCATTTTTTGTGTTTCATAGGGCACCAGACCATACAATAAATAGATGCATCAATTTGACATACATTAAATAGATGTAAAACATATTGATCTTAGCACTTCAGTTGAGCTTCCTAAGGAAAAGAATGTTAGGGTGTGGAGCTAAAAGCTTCACCTAAGGCAAACAGGGAGGTTTTCGGAGCTTGACAGTCCCCGACGTCGGTAGGCCAAAACTGACATCGGTCAGGGGACAGCACAGAAAAAACTGACATCGGCAGGAGATCAGCAGGTGTCGGTCACCTCCAGTCAGGCAGGGACCAACATCGGTCACCTATGGTAGTCAGAACTACTATTAACGAACAGTCAGTTAAGTGAACATGGAGTTTTCATGATGAAGACCAGTTCGAGTCTTTGAGCCACTTGTCTAATTAGTGTATGCATGAGATCTATATAATAGACTCATGGGATGTATTGTTAAGTGTTGAACTTGTAGAACCCAAGTGTGGAACTTGGAGAGTTCTTCCCATGGTGGAATCAAGTAGGATTCCCCATGTATGTAAGATCAGGTTTGATATGCAGGGAGTTGCAGGGTCATGGTGGAGATCTACATGTGATAAGTAAGATCAGGTTGGTCTGCAGGGATGTGTGTATGTGAGGGTCAGAAGAGGATCAGCAGGGGAGCAAGATCAAGGTGACAGCAATACATCAGGAGTAGGATCATGGTGAGATCTACTTGGAGTACTGATTCGTACTCAGTTGTATTGGACGTACAATGAGGTGAACAATAGATTGTGTTAGTTGTTAGTTGTGACCTATGAGAGAAGATTACTCAGGTGGGAAGATTACTTGGAGCCCTTGAGGAGGAAGCCTCACAGAGGTGGAATAAGAGTGTGATCTCTTTATTTTAATTTCCTTTGTAATGAGTTGAATACAATTGTGTGTTGCCTCTCATATTCTGTGTGTTTTCTCATTGATAGTTATTTGTTCTTTTGGTTATTTCCGCAAGTAAGTTGCTTATACATTGGTAATCATGTGTGCTCTTAATTCTGAAAAGTTGTGTCAGAGCTTTGGGGAACTTAGGTCCTATCAAATAAAACACAAGATAAAATTTTGAAAATATTTTTAGATCCTTTTCCACAACATTCCAAATAAGAGATAGGGGATACATCAAGGGTTCACCATGCATATTATGCACATCCCCCACCAAATACATACATTCACCTTCAGTTGAGTTACATCCTTTGAGCAACATGATTGGTGTATATAATTGTAGATTTTCAGCTAAGCCTTCCATCTCCTTCTTAGAGCAGGAGATCATTGAGGATGATACAGATTATCATGCACTCTTTATTAGAGCTCACATTCATAATCATCCTATTCATAGTGTTTTCATAGATAATAGATCTAGTGTGAACATGTGCACTATGACATTATTACAAAATTTAGGATATTGAGAGTAGGATATTACACCGATAGACATAGTTATCAGTGGATTCAGTAGGCACATATAGAGTTCATTGGGTGAGATTATTTTTCCTTTATAGGTTGGTCCAACACATGTGGCCACAACATTCACTATTATTCCTAGTGTAGGAGTTTTATATATGTTACTTGGTCAATCATGGATGTAAAAAAATTGAGTAGTACCTTCTAAAATTCACAAATGTATGAAATTCATTCACACTAATTAGGTTGTTATAGTTGGAGTTTCATATGAGTTACCACTCCTCACTTCAGAGCCATCTTCTACAATATAGTCACCAGTTTTAGTTTAGCTTCTAGTTCCGGTTTCTCTACCAATTATAGTTCCTCCTCCAATTTTGATTCAACCACAGTTGAGGTATCCATCACCAACATAGAGATTTCATACACCTCCATAGTTTCAATATTCTAGATAGCTTCTAGCTATAGTGTTCATACCCAGGGTAGTATCATTGATATCTCATGCATCTACTCATAGAGCACATGTTTAGAGAGCTTATCCTACTACTAAATAGGTCCCTAAGATCTCTATAGTTGCATCCACTTCTCAGAGTCACAAGGGGACCCCACACTTGGTTTATACTTCAGATATTTTAGATCATTTATAACATATATAGATTTTAGAGCCATAGTCTCAACAATTTCATCATGCTTCATGATCATGCATGATTCCTCTCCTTGATATAATATACCATGATAGGGAGTCTCCCATGAGACTCATCAGTTAGTATCATCCTTTCCCCACTTGTACATATTTTCTTATGCTCAATTGTACATAGCTCAAATATATTAAAAATACAAAAAACATTCAAATATATTCAAAATACAAAAACATTCAAATATGTCAAAAACGTCTTGATTGTATGCATCATCCATGCTTTACATTTTTACTACTGTGCTAGACTTACATTTGCTTTTCTATGCTTATTGTTTATCGATTTATCTACATCACCATGCTTCACTTGATCTTCTTTGAGTTTGTGCAGTGGCATCCACAATCTTGATTACTTCACTCTACCCATTGAGGGGGCATCCTACTTCTACATTCAAGACACACATCGATATACATAGCCAATGGGGGCATCTTCTACATGGCTACACCATCTAGGTTATGTCAATCCTACACTACACACTCTAGTTATCATGTTGATGTACATTATAAATTAGCTTACATAGATTACTCTATCAACATTCACTAGTATATAGCACTTATGTATTTATTAGCATGTACCTAGTCTTGTACTAACATGTCTTGCATACATTAACTTCTTGCTTTGATTAGTTAGATGCGATTGTATTTCTAGTTATTACATGCTTACCTTTTTTGCTTTACATAGCTAGATTATTTGTATTTATCAGTTCCTATTTGTATCCTATATATGCCTTAGGACATTTGACAATGTCCTTTGCTTCCATTTATGTGTGTTCCTTACGAAATTTTCCAATATCCTTTGCCTGTACTCCTATATGTGATTGTGTCTTCCATGCCAATTTTACTTGTTTCAATTATATGTGTATGTGGAATTTGAACATGCCTTGTATGTTTACTTTCCAAATTGAGTGACATGTGCCCATGTCCCTTATTTGTTTGGCCCCTTGGCCACCCTTATATGCTTCTTTATTATTTCCTTGTGTGCTTGTTGCTTGTTTTCTTCTCATCATTTGAAATTCCATGATCCATATCATGCATTTATCTTGATTTCTTGCATGCCATAATGGACATCATGCTCCATCTCTCCAACTAACAACTAAAAACTAAAAACTAACTAGACTTCCAATTCTAGTTTAGTACTTTGTACATGTTATTACATTGTTATATCTATCTAGGCATACCCCTATTGATCTAACAATCTCTCAATAAAACCCATGCTATATCTTGAGATATCTTATCAATTATCATTGCAATATCATGTATCTATGTAACATAACACAATTGTAGGGCTCTTTATTCTAAGGGAAGTCATTGTAGGGTCTTCATTCCTACCCTCAGAAGAGGGGGAAATAAATAGATGTTTTATCATAGATATTAGAGCTCTTAATAGTCAAAAAAGTAGCATTTAGAATACCCAAAACAACTAGACATCAAACTAGTCATAACATACCAGGTAGATAGTCAAGAATCTAGAATAATTATTATATTTAGCCCTAAATAATAGCACCCAACTTGGACTACAACATTGTTACCACTAGTGTCCACTTTTAGCACTAGTGTCCACTTTTAGCACTCTTGTCCAAATAGCAAAAAAATTGGATTTTCTATAAATAGATAGAAAGGTAAGTTTATTTGCAATTTTATCAGCTATAGTTCAGACCAAATTTAGTAATTTCAATACAATTTTCTCAAAAATTATAGATATAGGGGGCATCATGTGTGGCATGATGGACCTCACTTCTAGTTTTAGATAGGGTAGTTGGTACAACTTCTAGATCAGAAGCCATGTTTCAGACACCAATGATTGGGGTCAATGTGTGTGGCACATTTGTTTTCTTTCTTTTCGAGTTTAGTATTACCAAGGCATTCTTAGTATTTTCATGCCTTATTCTATCTGCAAATGGTTTGCATCATTTTTGAATGGATTTCATACAATCCTAACTCCTTGAGTTTTCAATTTCCTAAGTTCCCAAGTGGCTTTCTTACAAGCTTAATCTCCATCTTTCAGAGTGGCCAAGAGTGGACTAGTTTCTAGCATACATTTGGCTATCCATGCCAACATTATTAGATCAAATTACATTCATGGGATTTAAGATCCATCTCATATGACACACATTCCATACCGGTATTAGTTTATAGCTTCACTTCATGGGGTAATGATGGAGACAAAGGACTAGCTAGCCTTTATACTCTTGAGCCACCTATTCAGAGGGATTAGACACATTTTCCAAACATTGATCAACACACATAGGATCATCTAGCTTCACTTAGTAGGTGATGATGGAACCAAATGGATAGCCTTTACATTCTTGAGCCACTTTTAAGGAATTAAGCACTTAGATTCATTCATGATATTAATATTGGTTCAATACACATCCAACATCACCCGACACATACAACATCACTCAATAACACAAGAAGTTTTGTATTGGTTTGCATACCCAGTGAGGTGTATTCATTCCTTTCTCTTCATCTCTCTATTATCTAGCTTTGTATGTTCTTATTTTATATATATCATATCTAGTAAGAACTGATCTAATCTTTATTTTTACTTGTAGATTTAAACTTCATAGTGTGCTCTCTCTATACACACCCAACATCACACAACTTCATAGGCTTCACCCTTGTAAGTAAGTTTAGGTATGATATTTATTTTTCATTTATCCTATTATTTCTCTTTGTTGAATCACTAAAATAAAGTGGGGTCCAATGTAGTCATATAAAATGCAAAAAATGTTAAATTGAGCATGGATAATGACACCCAACCCATAGGTCCCTCTTACTTGGTGTTATGACCCTCATAAGCTTGTTTTTACTAATTTCTAGTTATCCGTAGCCTTCCAAACTTGATCCTAACTAAGACAGACTCCTCTTTCCATGACTAATCCATCCCCCTAGGTCTCATATGCTCAAGATAATAGTGTTACACTAGGAATATAACACCAATGCCACTCCTATCCATTTTTGGTTTTATTATCCAAGTCCATTTCTAGCCCCAATAGTTAATTCCTTCCAGTTTCCCATCCTTATCCTTATCAGCCTAACGTGAGAAAATTCAATCCATGACCAATAGATCCCTATAAAATCCCATTCAAATATCATTTAGGAAGGGTTGGTAACTATCACTAAGCAATAAATAATACAAGCAAGACCACTCAAGAAATCTTCCCTATTCTCTGCATATAGCCAACTAATACACTTACAAACTTATTCAAATTCCTACACTAGTCCCTAGCCATCTCAAGTATATCCAGTCTAGCATTCTACATCTTCATACACTCAATTTCACAAAGCACATCAAGTAGGAGAACTACATATGGCTTGATCCCTCTTCAGAGTATTAGTGTGTAGGCGGCATGCCCACACATGGAGTGTGAATCACGTCCAATGCATATTACACACACTTACCCCCCCCCCCCCCCTCTTACTCAAAATTGGTCAAAAAATAATGGAAGATAGGGGTTGAAGAAATAATCTACTTTATAAAAATCTCTACAAACTTTCAACTACCAAAACTTCATAGGCAGGGTCACATAGACCTGCCAAACAAAACCTAGAAAGCTCATATCCTCAGGAAAATAGCAGTAGAGGTGGACTATAACACTGGTGCCACTCTTGTCTAGTTATAGTGATCTTGTCCAATCAAAAAATGAAGTCCAAATCTTAGTTTGTGATAGTGTCCTAGTCCTGCATAGTCAATATCAGCCTCTGTCTTAATCAGATCAACAAAATTCAAAGCTAAGTTATATTTCTCTATTTATTTGCTATTTTTAGAAAATATATACAACAATCAAAATTAACAAATTAATAAGTTAATTATGGCATTATTATTGATTTATTTTACTACTCAGACCCTTTAACTAAATTAGGCATAATACACCAATACTCCTAAAATTGTTAAATCAGTTATACAATGAGGATCTATCTCCTTATTTCTAGAGTAAATAATACCTTATTCTCAATAAAATTATGGATCATAATGATTATAAAGTCAAGGGACTTGGGGACAAAGAGAAAGGTCGATTAGATCCTATTATTTAATGAAACATTTAATGAAATAAGGTTTAGGATATAAACTACCTAGGGTTGTCCCAAAACATTCAAAAAAATAAGGTTTAACATGCGTGCTTAACAATTATATTCCTAAAAATGACACAGAGTCATTTTATAGTATTTATGATAAGCTCACCAATACTAACTTGTTCAACACCAATTACGTCCTCACTATTTATGTTTCTTCTACCATTCCATTCACTCTCCAATATCCTAACCTTATGGATTGAGACCAAAAAGATGATAATGATATTACTCTTGATGAATTTGAAAATTAAGAGGCACTATCAGAGTTGTTAGGTTTGAGAGATGGTTTATCGATAGGTGACCACAAACAGGGATTTATCTTCACTTTGGATTTTAAAACCTAATTTTGAGAGAAATCAAACTTACTAAGTCAAAATAAAAATGAAACATTGAGATATTTTGAAGCACTTTTAGATAAGGGTAAAAGAAAATATAAATACGTGTCCTTTCACAAAAACCTATTTCATGTGTCATTGGACAAGGAAGTTTGCACTCCCTCATTAGAAGCCATGAGTCCACAAGTCCCCATTTATCCTATAGTACTGAGATCAATCCTAAATATCATGATGAATTTTAGTGAATGGTCCTAGAGAATCCCTACTTGGTATCTCATTGGACATTACCTGAAGGAAATGAGTATGATTATTCCTATATGGGTCCATCTGAAAGTTCACATTCTGAGTTTGATGATCAATTACATTATTTTTATCCTATTCTAGATGATGGATCCACTCTTATTGTGGAAGACACAATAGATGTCAACATTGGTACACTTGATAATCCAAAAAAATAAATCTTGGTGCATCCCTCACTATAGAGGAATGTGAATTTCTCATTGCCCTTCTCATAGAATTCATCAATATATTTGCATGGGCATATTTAGATATGTTGGGTCTATATCCATCATTAGTTGTTCACCACTTGTTCATGAATCCAAATGATAAGGTGATTAAGTAAAAAATACACAAGATGCATCCATAAATTACTCTCTTGGTCAAGGTTGAGCTAGAAAAATTATAGATAATAGGTTTCATCAAACCCATTCCATATATAGATTGGATTTCCAACATTATTTTTATCAACAAGAAATTGGTCAACATCTACACACACACACACACACAAAATATAATATAAGTAAATATTATCCTAAATATTAATTTTCATTGTTGAATATAGATATGATTATCAATTCAACAATGGGCTATGAAATGTTATTCCTCATGGATGGCTTTTTAGGCTATAATATGTTGGAAGCACAATGGCTGAGAGGGGGAGTGAATCAGTCTTCAATTTTTTTTTATTTCAATTACACTTAAGTAATAATGAATCATTAAATCAACCATATATATCTTATCCAACATCCTCTGATCTTCATAACACTTTTTAAGTCCAACCATTACATGAAACACTCCATTAGCACTGTTCACATTAGGCCTTTAAACACATAGAAAAGTCTATCTTGAATAAATGAAGATAACACATAATTTACCCACACAAACATGATAATAAATCACTTATAAACAATCTAAAATACCTCAACAATAATACCATATGCATTAGACACTTCAAATCAAGGCATAGATCCTCAAACTCATCACTGCAACTTGTTACTTAGAACTACTAGTTTACCTTAAAATATAGTCATGGTGACCTAGACATTCAACACCTATATGAAAAATTTAAAAGACTTATAATGAAATAAATTATCCTCTAACAACTATAGACTATATTCAAGTATCAACATCATATGGTTTAGTGGCAACTATTGGTCTTACAGACCAATTTGTTGACCTCACTGCACATAGACTTCACTGAGTTAGACAAGCCATTTTGGCTTCATGATTTTCACCACTATACTTGACTTAAAATATATATACTAATAATTAATAAGACATATCAGTCTCAAAAAAAAAATTAATTTCACTTGGTTTCATCATTCTATTATGAAAACACATTCCAATTCATCTTCTCACTACTACTTGGGTTTTTCACTATTTGCACTATTTAGCCTGTTAGCGACTGGCTAACTTGGATGACCAATTTATAATACTTGAGGGATATAACATATCCAAAAACCTTCATGGACATGAAACATAAGTCTCTACCTTATTCCTCCATCTATTTTATTACTATGTCAAATGCAACTTTTGACTTTTATAATAACAAAAACAAGCCTATAACTCAGCATTTTCTCTCTCCTCTCTCTAACCAATACCAATTGGAGGTACCTGGAGGATTACACTACAATATACAATAGATTACTTGAGAAATTAAATCCATCCTAAGCAATTTTGAGCAACATCTTCAACATTGGGTCTTTATAAGGGTTCTAAGAGGGTTTAAACATGTTTCCACTCTTAACGATTATTCATAAAGCATAGCCCCTTAATCCAAAAACTAATTCCTATGATTTTGATCCAAGACTCTTACCCTTATACCATAAACTCATTAGGTTCCCATGCAAATTTTTTACAAGCTAATGAGCACAATAAAATCCTTCTCGGGTTGAGAACCCTTCATTCTGAGCACTCGAGAGACCTCTAAATAAATTTTCATGCCTTGTCCTTCAAAATATTACCTCAAAATACATGATTAAAATTGAAACAACATACCTCACCTATGAATTTTTTTACATGAGATCAAACACCTTAAAATTTGATTATGACCCCTCATTAGGCCAGACTCTCTCTCTTTATTCTCTAGACCTTGTCTTGTAAACCACATTAGGCCTTAAAACTGACCTTCATGCCTCTTTCCATTCACTCTCCAACTTACTCATAAACTCAAGAAACATCATACAACCACTCATCCCTATGTGTACTCATATTACCAATTCTTCGTGCTCATACCTTCTCACAAGGTCTCTTCATGCCATGACTAGGCTCAAGCTACTTAAGCACTTACCTTAAAGACGTAATACCTATGAATTTTTCAATAAAGTAAATGAGACATCATTCATAACAACTATAATACTCTCTTTAAAACTACATACCTATATCCATGCTTACATATGCAAACTTGCCTTGAAAACTGATCTTCATGCCTCATTACACTAGGTAGGGTTTAAGAAAGGTTTAGATGTAGATCTAGACTGAAGGTCATATCCTTGTAGGCTCAATTTGAAACAATTTTGAATTCACCTCATAATCATGCTCATATAAACTTAAAATTTATCACATGCCTAAGATTACTCACCTTATCATGCCACCAACTCATAGCTTCACCGTGTTATGACTAGGCTCAAGCTTCCAATGCACTTGATACCTTGACCTATTCCTTCCATGAAACCATAATATATTAGTTACCTTAAAATTCTCTCTTGTCACATGGCTCACCTTGAAACTGTACATGTTATGACTATCCCACACTATGCACATGCATTCATGACAACTCTCATGACCACACTCTTCTCTCTTATGGAAACACGCAAGGTAACTTCAATCTTACATGAACCTTGAAATCAACCTTAACATCAACCAATATAAAAGATAATGCTTAACAATCTCACCTTGTCATATCATACACATACCTTAATAACCACTCACCATGTACCTTCACTAGATGCACCTTGACATCAATGGCATCAACCTTGACATCAATGAAAATAACATCCCATTAAAATCCCCCTTTGTCATTGATGGAAAACACACTATAACCTAATCTTTCTCATCTCCCCATTCTAGTCTTTCCCCCCACCTTTGACATTAATGACAAAGGGTCTTCCAAAAAGTTCCATTTGAACTTTGGGCCTCAATAAATCATGCTTCTTATGATTTCTACCTTACTATATTTACACCTCACAACATAGAGCTACAAATATCCCCTTGAGCTAATGCTTCTCCTCATAGACACTAGATGGCAACTAATTTCAAAAACTAGTCATTCTCTTAAAAGGATACATCTCCCTCTAGTATTAATTCTCCCTTAACTAGTTCTTTTGGCAAATAAACATGATCACACTTGTAACATCTAAAATCACACCTTCTTACAACAAAATTTCAATACATAAAATATGAATAAATATAGGAACATGATTCCCTTTAATCCATGCATACCTCCTTCAAATTAACTTAGATCACAAGACATTCACCTTGTCCTTGACATGACTAATATGACTCAAACCTTTGATCACACACTAGGCCACCATATTCTTGACATCAACTGAAGAATTAGGGACTCCTCCTTTATCTTCATAACTTGAGCTCACTACATGAGTCATTATGACTCTTATACCATCCTCAAACTCATTCAAGCATCTTGATATCAATATCCATTCTCAACATAGATCAAGCTCAGTCAACATCATTCAACATGTCTTCATGATAGCTACCAAGCTTCCACTGACTAATGAGTGTCTCCATGAATCCTATTGTAGCCACCCCTTTCTATAAGTCACTATAAAAACACAAAATCAAGAGATTCCCAAATCTCCGTGCTCTCACAATACTAATGATCCTTTAGGATCCTTTTAGGTTTGATTAGCCTCTTTGGCTTGGCCTCTTCATCATCCATGTGGTCAATAATATAAGATAGTAATGAACACTCTTGTCTATGATCTACCATAGCAAATAGTCCCCTTTGGCTTGTATACTAATCATGACTAAGCTTGACTATCTTTGGCTTCCACACCTTGATTTGTCTTCTTTAGTGAACTCTAGGAGCTTGAACCTTCTTGTTCTATCTTGATGATTCATGATGATATAATCTTGCAATATTACAAATGTTAAGACAATTATAGCAAACAACATCACTCATATATTTTGATTGATGTGAACTATGACTCTTGATGTTCTTTAGATGCCTTATCCCAAAGAAGAAATAGGTTTCCCATCCTGAACACCTTTATCTTTAATCACTTGTCAAACCACCTTTTCACTATGGTTTGGTGCTTATTAAATTTGTCAGAAGCCTCTTCTTTGGCATCTTCCATCTGAAAAATATCAAACAACCTTGAATTTTCATGTTCATGATCTTCCTCCATATATTCTTGCATGAACTTATATGTAGGTAACTTGAGGGTGATAGGGAAGATGGATTCTTGGCCATACACCAATATGAATGGTGATGCCTTGAGAGCCTACTTGACCCTTGTCCTATCTTCCAATAGTGTATATTTGAGAAGCTTGTGCCAAGTTTTAGGTTTGTTTGCAATAGAATTCTTTATTTCCTTCATCAAGTTATTGGTTGATTCAAATACTCTATTACCCTGATGCATATGTTATCTTCCATAATAATTAATCACTTATTCATTTCTATACTATTTAGTAGCCACTACCTCAATCCATCAAGTGTAGTATTCAGTAGCAATTAGAATTTACTTTTGACCTTTTGATGATTTTGGGTTGAGTACCCCCATGAAATCTAGTCCCCACTAAGAAAAAGGTTTATCCACCATAACTACCTACAATGGCATGGATGCTTTGGGCTCCTTTATGTTAAATATTTGACACGAATGACACTACCTTACATGCTTATGGGCATCCTTGAAGATGGTGGGCCAATAATAACCATCTCTAAGTATTTTGTGAGTTATTTTCCTTCCATACAGATGTTCACTTCCTAACTTCTCATGAAAATTACTCATGATCTTAGCTTCTTCTTCTTTGGATACACACCTAAGATAAATGCCTTCAAGGTTTTTTCTTTACAATACTTCATTTTTAATCAGGTAGTGGGTTGCCCATAGTCTTACGACTCTTATATGCTCCCTAGTCATACCTATAGGACAAGTGACATTGATCAGTAGATGGATAATAGGGTGATACCAATGATTGAACTAAAATCTTTTTTGTATAACCTACATGGCATTAAGCTTGGGGTTATCATTGGAAATCATCTGAATCAAACCTTGGTATCTTACCAATTTTGTAGTCTTTTAGTTCAATGTCATATTATTGCAACACTAAAATCTAGTTACCTCTCCTTTCTCCTAGTTCATTTTGGCTCAGCATAAGCTTTGCATCAGGGCCTAGTAAGATAACATGCACCTTATTCCTAAGAATGTAGAGATTAAATTTACCCACTTCCTTTACTAATGCACAAGCTTGTTTATCAATTAAAGAATAATTTAACTCAACATTTTTGAAATTTTTTTCATGAAAGTAATTGGAAGGTCACATTCATCAATTTTTTGAGTTAAGACTATAACAATAGTATGATTAGAAGCAAAGGAGAAAAGGTAAAAATCCTTGGATAAATCTAGGCTTATTAGGACTGGAGCTTAACCAATTACCTCCTTAATGTCCTTAAAATCCATCTTGGTTTCCTCATTCCAAGTGATTTTGGCATCCTTTTTTAACATGTCATTCAATGGTTTAATAATTTTTGTAAATCTAGAAATGAACTTCCTTATAAAGTTAATTTTGCCAAAGAATGGTTTTAGTTCCTTCCTACTATTAGGAGGCTCTATTTTTGATATACCATCTACTCTATCTAGTTATATATATATATTCCATCCTTTGGAATGACATGTCCTAAAAATTTACCCTTAATAACACAAAATATGCTCTTCTTAGTGTTGAGGGAAATCCCATACCTTTTGCAAATTTCATATACCTACTATAAATTCATGATGTGGTCATCCCTATTTTTAGAAAAAACAATCAGATCATCCATGTATATAATGATGCATTTACATACCAAACCTTGGAAAGCATTATCCATGGCCCTTTATAATGTTTCTCATGCATTGATTAGTCTGAATGGCATCCTCTTGTATACAAACGTGCCCCACTTGGTATTTAAAATTTTCTTCATCCTATCTTCCTGATTCACCAATACCTAGTTATACCCTAAAAATCCATCAAGAAAGGACATCATAACAGAACTAGAAATACTTTGTATAACTTGGTGTAAAGAATGAAAATGATAGTTGTCCTTTTTAGATGACTTATTTAGATTCCTAAAATCAACGTACAATCTTATTTTTCCTAATTGATACCAAATTGGTGACCTAGGTAGAGTGCCTGATGAGAAATACAATCTTGGCATCTAACAACTTTTTGACTTCTTTAAAAATCATAGGCTCTAAAATAGGGTTGACAGGCTTCTACTTTTTTTTGAAAAGTTTGTAGTCTTTATTCAAGGGTATGGTATGAGTGATGAATTTCAGGTCAAAAATATTCAAGTCATCATATGACCATGTTATTATGTCCTTATAGTTTGTCAGTAAGTATTTGGCTTTTTTATCATCAATGCTCATACATGATGTTCCAATATTAACTAGTTGAGGTTAATCCTAAGATTCAAGATCAAGTGCTTTGTAATCCTTCCCACTCACTTTGGGAATCCTAGTGTTCTCATCTAGCTTATCCTGATTGAATACTCTCTCCAAGACAATCATGCCTTATAGGATTTTATTGTCATTCAGCTGAATGAATTTGTTTTCAAATTTGTCATCCTCTTCAAGAGTACTCTCATTGGCTTCATCTATGACATGGGATTCAAAGAACCCTAAATTGGTAAAAAAATCTAGGATTTGTTGGTCATCATTAAAAACCTGTAGATGGTTCACATTATCTAGGACTGAAGGGAATGAAACTAGTTCAATGCTAAAGTTTAGAGAGTCATGGTTTGGCATAAGATTGGATGCAACTGAGCCAAGCTCATCAACAACCTTATTCTTCCCTAGGGATGAAAACAATGTTGAATGCATCAAAAGATTCAAGTAAATCCTAGAATCTAAACTTATATCTCTTAGGATATGATAATTTACACTGGTACTTACTCCTTACCTAATTGACTACTAGTTCTAAATCACCATGAACAAGAAGTTCTTTGACTTTGTACTTGATGGTAAATTCTAAATCTAATATCAATGTTTTTTATTCTATAAGATTATTGGTGCATGAAAATTAGAGTCTATAGGAAGCATGATATTCCTTACCAACAAGATTGATTAGGACAACTCCTGCTCCAGACTCACATACCCTGGCATTTTAAAGGGTGAAAACCCCCAAATAAGAGTCAACTATGTTCATCTTTTCATTCAAATTTTGTATTATGTGATCATATGCTTCATCTGAGGCTCTCTTTCCACTCTAATATGATTTATGACTCCTTTCTATGGTAACCAAAAATGAGAACAGTCAGTGGACATTTATCCATTTAGGGCCTTTATCCATTCTCTACTTAACAATAATCCATAGTCATCTGGTATGTCCACCACTTGGATGTCAATAAATTGCTAAACCTTAGGCTTAGAGGCAAGTTACATATGAACATTTAATACTTCCCCAATCACTTTGACTTTAGACTTATCTAACTAAGTAACAACTCTATTAGATTTAATAGGAGTCAAGCCAAGTTATTTAAAAATACTTACTAACATAATGTTTGTGGATGCACCCAAATCTAATAAATAGTTATGTAAATTCTCACCAAACATTCTGAAAGTAAGTAAAAGAGTTGGGGATTGTATCTTAGCTTTGTACATAACAACATTATCATTGTTAGTCTTGGATGGCTTACTAGGTTTCTTGGATAAGGACTCCAACAATAGGTCCCTTTGTTTAGTGATCTATGTCAATTAATGCAACATGATGTTAGCCCTTATTTTTTTCATGTCTTCCATAATATTATACCCAATTTTATTGGAAGAACTAAATGCATCAATATTATGCTTATAAGTAGTTCCCTTTGGAGGCTCTGGGTTATTATATGAGGTAGTGTCTAGAGGAGTGCCAAATTTGTTTGGAGGTGTTGAATTAGTGAGGGGATACTTATGCTCTATGTTCTTTAGAGGGTAGGTATTCTTTAAGAACTGATAAAAAGCATGGACCTCTTTAGGAATGTCATCAAGTTCATTATCTTCCTAGAAAGGGAAGTCAAACATTTCCACCATGAAGGCTTGGTCAATAGATTTAGATCATGATGTACCTACACCATTATATTTGTTAGAACTACTTCAAATGTATCCAAATCCTCTTGAAAGGCTTCAAATATTTACATAATTTAATGCATTCAATCTCACCATGCATAGAAGTGAAATGTACTCTACAATAATCAAGTAAAACAATATCAATAAGATTTATATCCATTATTTTCTTATCAGATGACTCATTGTTCTTATTTTTATTATAACTATCATTATGGAACCTATTATTTGGCCTATTAAACCTTTGGAAAGAAAATTTCCTACCCAAACTCTCTCCAATATTACCAACTTGTTTCTGTAGTTGAAGAAAACCAGTGCTTAAATTTTGGACCAATTTTAAGATGGAATCATTTTCATTTTTAGGAGCCTAAGAATGATGAACTTGATTAATATTAGTATTTTTGGTTGGTACTAAATATTTTTGATCACCTAGATTAAATCCATTTGCAGTAGTGTTCAAAAATCCTAAGTTCTGAGTAGGATGAGCATGACTTAGAGGTAATTGGTTCAATGTTAGTATTTGATTCAAGTCAGGTACATTATGATTATTATTAGGGAAGACATTCATAATGGGAAAATTTGGGTTGATATTGGGAATATATTAGGCTATCTAACCTCGGGGTTGCATTTGATCATTAATGGTCACTGCGTTAGAATAGGCTAAAGCCAGAGTATTCATAAGCCCATCAACTCTCTTAATGGAAATAGAGGTCATGGGATCTAAAGCATCATTATAGATTTCCAAGTCTAAGGCCTCATATAGTCTATAAATAAATATAGTCTTACTAAACATATTTTAGAAATTAGCATTAAATTCTCTTATAGGTTCATTTACATCCCTTTTTACCTTGGCGAGTTGTTGGTACAAGATACAAGGACTAATAATTTTGCCAAACTGGTCAATGAAAACATTATTAAAGTAGTCCCAAATATTAATGTAATTTTTAGGTAAATTTAAAAACCATTCATAAGCATCATATTTAAAATTAAAATGAAATAACCTACATGCTACATCCTCATGGACTACATTTAGAAAACTTAATGTAGCTTTGAATGACTTAATATGTTCCTCTATAGTTACAATACTAGTAGGACTAAATGTTGGCAAATATTTCTTAGGGTTACAACAAAGGTAATATACTACACCTATCATATTGATATAAGATAAACCCAACCAATTCATACCTTGATTTGGGTTGAATACATGAGCACACTAAATTGGTGAATTTGGCAAAGACTTTGAAAACATGTGCATACCTTTGTCCAACCTAGCTCTTATATGGATTTCTAATTCGAGTAGAGGTTCCCTAGTTTTAAGCGTGACCTTGTTATTATTTGTGGTAGTTCCAAATTGATAATTTTGAATGCTATTTTAAATACGATGTGTCAAAGCAATATTTATAAATAACAATAATTAGACTTGCACATTCAACAAATTTTTCAAATATTCATGTAAATAATAATGGACAATATTATTTAACTAAATTAGCTTAAATAAGCATTTGAATACATAAGTATGAATGATATTTGTGTGTTAAATTCTAAATTAACTCAAAATTTCAAAGTATTCAAGAATATTTGATCAAAATATCTATTACTTACCTCAAACCTTTTGAATTCACAACTCTGCTAACTTTACCATAGTCTAACATATGTCTTCAAAGAATATCAATATTTGTCTAATTGAGCACAAAGACCATTCTAAAATTAAGATGATCACCAAAATTTACATAATATTTCTAAAAGAAACATAAATATGTAAATATTAACGTAAGCTTTGAATAGAATACATCAAAACCAACAAAGATCCTATAAAATCACAAGGATTTGTTGATTTGCCCTCCTTCTAGCACTAGCAGAGCTTATGTCTGTTGATGCATAAATATATACCATAGGTGATCTTAGTGTTTAAAGAACACTTATCATTTTATAATTTGAATAATTTAGAGTATGAGTAGTAGGTTGTGGTACGTTGGTTACCCGTGATGAAATAACAGTAGAGCAAGAAAATTGTTTCACAATATTTATATTAGTTGGTGGTTAGGAGCCACCATGGCCTACAAATATTTGTAAATAATAAGATGACCTATGCAAATTTTTGAATTAATTTCAATTCTAAGTATAAATCTAAACTAAGATGGACATATATAATGAAACTTTAATCTAAAGTGAATGGTTAAAAAATAAGTAAAAAGGTAGGGTACGGCAGATAAGACAACTATTGTTGATCTTCATCTCAAACATCATGACAAAGTTCAAGTGTTTCCTAGGCATGCACTTAAAACCAATATATGAATTAGAATATATTATGCTTAAATCACAACATATATCATGAAACATTCTAAAGAAGATAAGAAATAATGCAAATAAGAACCACATTTACTTTAAAGGTTTACTCCTTTAAGTAGATAGTTGATGCACATCTACAAATGCAGAGAAAATAAAATGAATTAAACTAAAGAACATTAAATTAACCTATAATATGCATACGTTACAATTCTATATTCAAAAGGTATGTGCCAAGAATTTAAAATAACTATTCAAATCTAAGACCTAGAACAAACAATTGAGAAACCATATAGAAAATGTGCAAACAAATTCAGAAAATCTTTTAAAAATTCCTTGATTTCATTAATAGCTAAAAAGTATACAATTTTTGGCTCAAAACTCCCCCTCTTTTATAATAGACAGTACTCCTTCTATAGAAATAAGGAAGTATGTCATCAGTTGCATTAACTTACAAGTGTACAAATGTGAAGGACAACTATCCTTTCTATACAATTTATAGAATATACTAGACTGTCCAAAATAAACTAACCTATAGGAAAATGTGTTAAAAAAATGCATATGCCTTTATAAAATAATATCCTATTTTCAAAATTTACAATGCTTCCACAAAAGAGAAAACTCCTAACTAATCAGTGGACCCTGTGCTGATGAAGTCCCTTAGTTTTGATGTTGTAGCCTTATTTCCTTTTAATGTTGCTCATCAATAAGTCTCAAATTAACTATAGGTTCAAGGAAGAGTTCATCCTCTTACTTAGCTAAGTATTCAAGGTCCTTGTTATTTCTCTCCAAGGTTTCTTTAATGCTCCTTGCCTCAGCTATATTTTATTTTGTAGTTAGGATCATATCTATGATCCTATTATTGTCATTCTCAGACCTACCTTAGCTCTTATTATTTACCTCTTGCATGACCAAAGTGGTCCTATGCTTGAATTCCTCATCTGAAATGATGCCCATGTAGCTAAGTGTTGTAATCATGGTCTTAACAAATTGTTCTATCCTATCTAACAACTCTTTATTATCCCTGATGAGTCTTTCAAAGCTCTTAAACCACACGCTCAATCCATAAATTTTATCAATAATTATTCCCATGAATATGTTAAGATGGGTAAGGCTGATGGTATTGAAACCTAGTATTTTATCCTCTATCAAAATGCTAATTAAATGTTTCATCTTATCTTTTCAACCTTGCCATTGAATAATTAAACCCCTGGTTGTTGCATCTTGCTGACCTAATACACCTTGTCTTGCCTTTGTTATCTTTAGATAATTAAACATGTTATAAAAGGATGCTTCAAACATCTATATCATAGTATATATGATAGATAAAACAACCTGCCTCTCTAGATTTTCCTTTTTCTTATTTAGATTCTCTATTTGTTGTTTCATGCCCTTGATGCTAGTTTGTAGTTGGGATGATTGAGATTGGGCTAATCCAAGTATATCTTATTCAAATATGGAATCTTCACCTAGCTTCTGACCTCCTACTATAGTTAAACCAACAAGTGGTTCCACCTTCTAAAAAATGAATTCTAAACTAGAAACCATGGCTCTCTTTTCTATCACCCCTCCAAACTTGTAGTTTCTAGATTGAACTGGACTCTGACTAATGATTGAGTTATTTGAGGAGGCTCTAGAGTGTCTATTTGGGTGATAATTGAATCCTTAGGATTAGTCATCTAAGTTCCACTTGACTCCCTAAGGGCATCCATCTTTCTTTCTTTCTCCTCCTTTTGCAAGGAAATTATCCATGGTTTGAGCTCATCATGGATAGTTATGTTTACTAGCTTAGTCAGGGCCCAAGAGTGTTGTAGAGTAGGAACCTTTTGAAACTTGGTGTATACAAACCATTTAGGGATGGTTGGTCCTTTTATCACATTTTATTCACTAAATACATTGACCTCACTTAATGGGTGAGTGAAGGTTAGATTGGGTCTCTTTGTTCCTACTAGAACTAGTGCAAGCTCAGTGTTTCTCTTTTATGGGGGAACACTAGAAATAAACACAAATCTAATTCCTTCCCATTTTATATTTCCACCTCTTTAGTTTGGGGTTATTCCTCCATCTAAATTTCCTCTTCATCATATTGATAAGTAGTGATAACATCTGTAATGCATCTTCCATTGTCTCACTCAAGTCCAATACCAACACATCAATATATTCAATTAGAGAGTCTGGTTCATTGGGTTCGGCTAAAGATGATGTCCCCTCCCCAAGTCTCCTTTCTTCAAGACTCTATTTATATTTTACTTCAGGATTTGGGACTCCCACTTGTGATTGTGGCTGCATGGGAGGAGGTTGAGAGGTTTGACCTTATAGCAAGTGGTATTGCCTCAGACCAAGTTGCCAAATATCATCACTCCCTTTTTGGTCCCTCATCAATCTATATTTTGGGTTGATTCCTTGTTTCTTTAACCTTACCAATACCACTATGAAGGATGTAACCTTGACATATATTGACTCATAGACTTCTAGTTGATGTGTATAAGTCAAACTTATTTGTTTGGCCTTTAAATGTTTCCTAACTCTATCATTGGGTCCCACTCTTCTAACTCATCATGTTTTAACTTGAAATATGCTATATGCCTAGCAACATCTTCAATGTTATCCCAATGCTAGAAGATGGTTCTACTAATAGCCAAGGGTGTAGGATGTATCAATCCTTTCCTTTTATTTCTAGAAAACCCATCTATACCATTACATATTTGGAATATAACTTCTTGCTCAATGAATTTGTTTGGAACATGGATTGGCAGTCTAAGTGGAGTGCACTGTGTTCCCTCAATCTTGATGATTATGCAGTATGAATAAAACCATATGTCCCCAATGGACTAAATGGATTTATTTCCCAATGGTTAACTCTTGGCATTGGGCATCTTTTTATAGACTCATTCAAGACATGATAAATGAAGTCATAGATAAATTAGATATGGTCCCTATACTTGAATATATGCAATTTTGAATAGAACTGGGACACTATCTACATCTTTTTAGGTGATCATCCCCTAAAGTTAGGGATATCAAATGTGGTAATCAGGGCATCCAAGAGATAAAATATCATAAAGAATTTTTTCCTAGACCTTTTCCTAACTATTAGGATCTGCCTATGATTTGGCTACTAAATGGTGAAGGCTCAACATCTATGTTGCAGCTAGGTTGTAATATCTTTTCTTAAAGGATGCAATCTTCTCATCCTCTTTCATTATGGGCTGAAATTTTTAAATTTTACAAAAGAGCTTGGACCAATTATTGTCTTCAGTGTTCAATGCCACAACATCAAATATTGTGTCCTTAAAGACCCTTCCTTATAAATCTATGGTTAAATAGGGCTATGTCTTCTTTTTGTTGTTTTCGAGCCACCATGATTATGATTTTATAAAAATTTCTCACTAGTGGTCTATATTTCACCTCTGGATTAGTTTGCACTTGATCAGATAAAAATTAGACTCTCTTAGGCTTGATTATATCAATTTATGATTAAATTAGGGTTTTTTTAGATGCTAGAGTTTTTATTAAGGTCATTTCATGATTGAATGGTGATGGCTTTTGCACTTGAGTGAATTCAAGCCTTAAATTTTATTTGAAACTTGGAATTTATATCTTTGTTTTTTTGTGCCCATAAAATCTTTAGTTTTGTCACTTTATACCCATGTGGCATTAATGTAGCATCTACGTGGCATTTTTCATGGCATTTTGTCCATTAATATTCAAAAATTGATCATTATTTAAAAAAAAATATAGCTCATCTTTCTCTATCAGATCATATTGCATGAATCAACACTACTCATTGATCTTGATCCTGATATTTAAATACTATTGGTTATTGTTTGTACTAGGATCCATAGTTATGCCACTTAGAAGTATCATAAGGCTCTATAAGATTTTCACCTTATCATCTCTATGAGTTGGTACACATTCACCATGTGGCAATCCCATGGGCCCTTAGAGGTTCTATTAAATAGTCCATAGATATCTCACTCCATTCAATCATCTTCCTCTAATCTCATGCGAGTCATAGATCCTGCAAAGGTCCATGATGTTTAAGTTAACATCGAGACATATAAAAACATAGGTTAAATATTTTAGGCTATGGTTTCATTCATGTTAATAAACATGATATAAACCATAGGCTAAAGTATTTAAGCTAAGTCTAGATCATGATAAAATGGGAACCCTTAATAAAAAGGATCAAGTATAATGTTTTTTAATCTAATATTTTATCATATTAATAAATATGATAAAAATTTAGGGTAAAAAGTTATAAGATAACTTTAAATAATGAGACCTTGCATTTTTTAGGTTAAGTCAATGAAACAGACCCCAAAATATTATGGGACATATGAGGACCAAGCATGATATTTTAGACCAAAGTTTAGTCAAGTGTTTAGAAACATGACCACACTTAAGATAAAATTTGAGCTAGGTTAATGGTGTTTATAATCAATCCCATGTATATTTGAAATTGGTATATGATGGGCTAAAGGCTAAATGAAAGGTCAATTTTATCATTGAAGCACAAAAAACTCTAAACATGCTTGTTCTCCAAATGGGTCCCCATTCATCCTACAACATGAAGATGAACATGTTCAATTATCAAAATGAGATTGGTTCCTGAGCTTGAATTTTATGATCTTGAAAACATAAATGATGGCCTCATGGACATCAATTGATGGTCATGAAAATGTCAAATTTAAACTAGTATAATTATTCATAGGGGCTAAATTTTGACAGTCTCATGGACATCAATGACAACCTCATAGACATCAATTGATGGTCACAAGAACATCAAATTTAAGCTCACATAATTAACCATAAGGACTAAAATTTGATGACCTCACAAATGTTAATGATATTTTTATGGACATTAATTGATGGGCATAAGAACATCAAATTTAAGTCCTATGAATAGTAAGTCCCATATGAATTTTGATTGATATGCATCATTTGATTGATTTTGTATGAGTAGTCGTGGATCATTGATTACAATCCATGTGATCAAGCGATATTGGTTCCATGGATCAAAGTATTTGATTCATTAGGTCTACCTTACTTCTTTAGATTAATGTTATATGAGAATTTGTGGGCCATTGATTCTGTAAACATACACATGGTTTAATTTAGGATCGAAGACATAAAGGGATTTAGGTTAAAGCCTTTGGACTAAGTTCTTTTTCATGTTAATAAACATTATCGATGACTTAGGACAAAGACATTATTATAATTTAATAGCAAGGGGGACCATGAATGATAAAGTTTAACAAGCTAGGAACATAAAAAATGGACCTTGTAAACATGAAGCTAGACCATGCTAAAAGGGAACAAAGGGCTTGGTATTTAAAGGGGACCAAGCATATAATTCTTAGGCTATGGTTTGGTCATGTTGAAAAACATGCTAAGCCTTAGTGTAAAAATTAAGCTTGAGCTCATGACCTTTTTAAAGTGTTTCCATCAATATTTATCCTATCAAATTTTGAATTTAAATCAAAGGATCTAAGCTAGGGTTTCTGAATGAGGGTTTCTAGGAGATTTTAAACATGGATTTAACTTGGATTTCCAAATACTGAAGGTTAGTAAAAACCTAATTTGATATTGAAATGTAAAATCCCAGGTATGATCCATTCTTTTTTTTTTGGGGGGGGGGGTTTATGAAACTTGCAACTTAAAACATGCAGATCAAAGGTTAACAACATTAGGAAAATTTAAGGTAGAACCTTGAATAATTATACAAAGTATAACATAGAATTAATGATTTTCAAATACAAATAATGTGAAAACATATTAATGACACTTTAATCAAGTGAAATTCAACTTTGAAGTACAAATTTGCACAATTTAACACATAAGTCCGTAATTTTTAGAAATAGGGAGTATGTTGACTTCAACACTTTCCTTCTTGCATTTTGTATCAGTTGGTGGTATAGGAGGTTGAGTGTATCCATCCAAAACTAATTACCATATGTCATGGTCCATTAACATTAGATATGTCCTCATTCTGATGCTTCAAAATGCATAATTCATCCTATTGAAGAACAAAGCCTTACTGGTAGATAAACCTCCTTAAACTTGACAACTATCCATCCTTGCTTCTAGGATCTCATTTAGGATATTAGGCCTACTTCAAAGGACTAGGCTCTGATACCAAATATTGGAAGCACAATGACTAAGAGGGGTAAATCAGTCTTCAAAAAAACTTTATTTAAATTACACTTAATCAATAATGAATTATTAAATCAACCATATAGATCTTATCCAACATCCTTTGAGCTTCATAAGAATTTTTAGGTCTAACCACCACATGAAATAGTGCATTCGCACTATTCACATTAGGCCTTTGAACACATAGAAGAGTCTATCTTAAACAACTGAAGATATCACATAATTTACCCACACCACCATGATGATAAATCACTTACATAAAATCTAAAATACCTCAACAATATCACCATATGCATTAGACACTTCAACTAAGGGCATAGAGCCTCAAACTCATCACTGCAACTTGCTTACTTAGAATTACCACTTTACCTTAAAATATAGTCATTGTGACTTAAAACTTCAACACTTGTATGACCAATTTCAAATAATTATAATGCAATAAAATAATCCTCTAACATATCCAACCATATTCAAGTATAAACATCATATGGTCTAGTGGCAACTATTGGTCTTATAGATTAATTTGTTAACTTCACTACACACAGACCTCACTGAGTCAGACAAGCCATTTTAGATTCATCATTTTATCACTATTCCTAAATCCCAAGCTCTCTAAAAGCATGAATAAGACATAAGAGTCTCAAAAAACATTTTCATGCACTTGTTTTCATCATTCTATCATGAAAACACATTCTAATTCATCTTCTCACTATTACTTAGCTTTTTCATTGTTTGCTCTATTTGCCCTATTAGTGATTGGTTAACTTGGATGATCAATTTAACACACTTAAGGGATATAAAATATCCATAAACCTTCATGGACATGAAACATAATTCTCTACCTTATTCCTCCATCCATTTTCTTACTATGTCAAATGCAACTTTTGACTTCTACAACAACTTATTCAAAAATAAGCCTGTAACTCAAAATTTTCTCTCTCCTCTCTCTAACCAATACCACTTAGAGGTACCTGGGAGAGTGTACTAAATTATCCAATATATTACCTAATAAATTCAATCCATATTGATCAATTTTTAGCAACATCTCCAACATCATATCTTTATTAGGGTTCTAAGAGGATTTAAACCTATTTTCACTATTAATGATTGTTCATAAAGCATAGCCCCTCAATCTAAAAAATAATGCCTATAATTATGATGTATAACCCTTAACCATATACCATTAAATTATTAGGTTCCCATGCAAAGTTTTGACAAGCTAATGAGCACAAGAAAATCCTTCTCAGGTTGAGAACCCTTCATTTTGTGCGCTTGAGAGACCTCCAAACAAATTTTCATGTTTTATCCTTCAAACTATGACCAAAAACTACATGAACAAACTTGAAACAAAATATATCACATATATAAATGTTTACATGATCTCAAACACCTTGAAATCTGATCATGACCCCTCATTAGGCCACACTCTCTCTCTCTTTGCTCTCTAGACCTTATCCTACAAATCACATTAAGCCTTAAAATTGACCTTCATGCCTCTTTCCATGAAATATAAATATTAATCACATACTAAATAAACCTAATAAAACCACTCATATATGTGTGCACTCATCTTACCAAGTCATCATGCTCATACCTTATCACAAGGTCGCTTTATGCTATGACTAGTTTTAGGCTACTTAAACACTTAACCTCAAAGACCTATTACCTATGTATTTATCAATAATGGAAACAAGACAATAACATTAATAAAAATTTAAATACTCTCTTTCACATTGCATAACTCTATCCATTCTCACATATGCAAACTTTCCTTGAAAACTGATCTTCATGCCTAATTAGGCCAAACAGGGCTTAAGAGAGGTATAGATGCGAATGTAGACTAAAGATCCTATCCCTCTAGGCTCACTTTCAAACAATTTTGAGTGAATACACACCTCATAATCACACTTATACAACCTTTATAGTTTCTCACATTCCTAATATTACTCACCTCATCATGTCACCAACTCATACCTTCAACATGATATGACTAGGCTAGAGCTTCCAATACACTTGACACCTTGACTTGTTCCTTCCAAAAAACCATAAGAAATTATTTTATTTGAAATTATCTCTTGCCTTAAAATTCTCTCTTGTCACATGGCTCAGCCTAAAACTCTCCATGTCATGACTATGCCACACTATGCACATGCATTTTTGAAAACTCTCATGACCACACTCTTCTCTCTTATGGCAACACTCAAGGCAACTTCAAGCTAACCTAAACCTTGACATCAAATAATAGAAAAGAAAATTCTTAACAATCTCACCTTTTCATATAATGTACATACCTCAATGAAAACTCACCATGCACCTTCACTAGATGTATCCTTGACATCAATGACATCAATGACAACAACATGCCAGCATAATCAAATTAAAATTGCTTTAGAGGATCAATTCAAGACAACATTTACAACCCCTTAGGGTACATTTTATTATTAGATTGAAAAACATGTGGGATACTTATCAATGAGTAATGACTATAATATTTCATAGTCTAATTCATGATATTATGGAAGAATATCTTAGGAAAATCTAAAACTCATGTAAGGCATATAATAGTGTTACTAAGAATATTTGAATGACTTCATGAGTACAAAGTACATCTCAAACCTAAGAAATGTGTTTTTGGGGTTACATCTAGTAAATTTTTAGGCTTCATTATCTCTCAAAGATATATTGAAGTCAACCCATCAAAATTTAAAGTAATCAATCAAATGACATCTCCTAATCTAAAGCAACGACATAGTATATAAGGAAAAATCTAGGATATTAGATGATTCAGCTCTCAACTAGATGATCATTGTCATCCATTCACTCATATTCTAAATAAAGGAATTACATTTAAATGTAATGAATAATTTCAAGAAGCTTTTGATCAATTAAATTAATATCTAACCAATCCTCTTGTACTTGTTCCACCTATGCTAGGAAACCTTTCTTACTATACCTTTCTACAACTGATAGTGCCTTAGGGGAAACCTTTGCTCAACATGATGATCAAGGGAAAGAGTGAGTTGTCTATTACCTGAGTAGAACTTTAGTTTATTATAAACAAAATTATATTTAATTGATAAAATATGCCTTGCATTAGTCTTTGCTTCTCAGAAGCTTAGATACTACATGTTGAATAATAAGACATTGTTGATTTATAAAGTGGATCTAATAATGTACTTATGGATAAAGTAGCTTTCACAGGTCAAATGGAAAAATGGGTCATGTTTCTAAGTGAATTTTATATTGAGTACACACATAAAAAATCAATCAAATGACAAGTTCTGATTGATCAACTGGTCGAGGCACCTATACAAGATTATATTCCTATCATAGTATAATTTCTTGATGAGTCTATTATGAATCTAATTAAAAAATAATAATGGAAGCTATATTTTGATGGTTATTTCACATCACCTGGTTTAGGAGTAGGATTATTATTCATCATGACACAGGGTATTCTTATTCCTAAAAAAATTTGTATTCATTTTCCATGCATAAATAATATCATTGAATATGAAGCTTTGCTTGTTGGACTTTGTCTTGTTATGCAATGGAATATTAAACATTTACAAGTGTATGGTGATTCTTATCTTATCATCAATCAAGTCACTAATCAATATAAAACAAAGGATGAAAATATGGTACCTTATAAAACTATGTTGGATATTCTCAAAGTCAAATTTGAAAGCATTTAGTTTGAGCAGATCTTGAGAGCCAATAATAAATCTGCTAATGATATGGCTACCTTGGATCAATGATTGCACTTTATTCTTATATTATAGAGTATGAAATTTTCATTGAGCATCTTCTTATTCCAAATTACAATTTGTCACATTCAAAGATGATATGTGTCATTGGTGGTCCCGATTCCCCTTGGTACCATGACATCTTATCCTATCTCCATGGTCACATACTTTCACCTAGCCTATCCCAAAACTAAATGAAATCATTTATAAAAAATACTTCTTAATACACTTTAATTGGTAGCTCATTATATTGTAGAGGATATTATGGAACTCTAATTCATTGTCTAAATATAAAATAATCTGAAGTAACACTTACAGAAGTTCATGAAAGGATTTATAGGGCCCACACTAGTGATATGGTCCTAACAAAGAAGCTCCTCTGTATTGGTTACTATTGACCTACCATTGAAGAATATGCATGTGTGTATTTAATAAATTTATACCATGTTAAAAACATGGTTATTTTATGACTCCTTAGCCATTTTCTACTTGGGGATTTGATCTCATTATAAATATTAACTATAATTCTTCTGATGGACATAGGCACATTTTTATTACAATCGAGTATTTAAAAAAGTGGGTAGAGGTAATCCCTCTTAATTATATTACTGGTAAACAAAGTTCAAAGGTCATTTTGAATCATATCATTTGTTTCTATGGCATTCTATTTACCATTATATCTGATAATGTTAGATCATTCAAAAATAAATATGTTTATGCCTTCTATTTTGAATTTCACATCGATAATAAGTTGTCTACGCCATATTACCCTCAAGGTAATGACCAAGTTGAAGCTTCTAATAATGCATTGGTCAAAATTCTAAAAATGATTATTACTACTAATGGATGTGATTGGAATTTGAAAATTCTCCCATCCTTATGTGCATATCATACTAATTTTTGTACCCCTATAGATGTTACACCCTATTCTCTAGTTTATGAAAAATGGGTCTAGTGTATATAGATTAGCTACTAAATATGGTGATGAATCCGATGAGCCAATGAATATTATGCATCTTAAGCATTTTCATGCTTAAGGTTGTCACACTCTGGTCTTTAATTGTTCCTACTTGGGGCATTTATATTCTATTATGTCTTTCCCTATTATTGTTCACCCATGCTTGGGGGGAATTCTAACACTCTTCCACACCTTCTATCGTAGTATCACCTAGATTTGATTATAAATGTAGTTCAAAAAATGAATATGAATAGTATTCAATATCAGTGAATATTAAAAGTGCAACATGGTTTTTGTGTTAGACTCTCTTGTTTAGAATAATGTTCTATTTATGGAAATTTTTGATCTACCAGCTTGTAAGACATATATTGTTCCCTTGAGTCCCTATTAATTATTGTTCACATTCCACCATATAACCCATTCACATTCAAGTTCATTTTTTAAAGGAAGAAGTTGTATCCTATTATCCATTGATATTAAGTGGTATCTATATATTTATTTATGTTTGATCACTCCCCTTGTTCATGTACCTTGTCTATATTGAGAAATCACACCCATGATTACCTTTCCCTTTGAAATGTGTTTCCATATTTTTTGTTTTCTTTTTTCTATACATTCTCTAGTCAAAATACCCTTGTTCATATCATATTCCAAAATCCCTAAAAATTTCACATATTTCAAAATCACTAAAAATTTCACATATTCCAAAACTACTAAAAATTTCACATATTCCAAAATACCTAAAAAGTTCACATATTCCAAAATCCCTAAAAAGTTTAAATATTTCAAAAATCATAAACATTCAAAAGTGCAAAAAAACCTAAACAATGGTGTTTTTTACCACAAGGTACCTATATTTAGTATGTCCTAATTAATTAGTTGTTATCTTCTAACTCAACTTCAATTTTAGTTGCTTGTATTTAGATGGAACATCTTATCATATTTTATTGGTGATTTTCATCTCCTCATAAATATGGTGTTTCACAAAGTGAGACTCACTTTTCATAATCTTTCCATTTTGTAATTTGATTTTGCGCTCTTTCTATTTTGTAAGTTAAATTTCACGCTCTCACCATTTTTTGAGCTTAACATTCTATCTCAAATTATTCATGTTCTTGTCCTCGATCAGACTTAAATTTTTATGTGTTCAATTTCTAGTCAAACTATAATGGCTTGAGGTCCAATTGGACTATGTAAGTAACGCTCAATTTTCTAAGGTCAACTCAACCATCCCCCATCCCATTCTCTCAACATTTTTTGATCATATTTATTGTCATTTTGGTAAGATTATTTAATTATATGGTCTCTCCATTTTGTGAATACCTAATCCTATGTCTTCTACATAATCAATTATGTTCTATTTATCATCAATTTTTATTCCATCCCAAATCCTTGGGAGAACTACATTTGGACTGAAGTCCATGTTGGATCCAATGTCCATGAGACTATGTAGGCATCATCCACTTGCTTGGGGAATTTGGTATCAACTCAGCCACCCATTCCTTATTCTTCTATTCCCCCTATTGGTCATGATTATTTTGTCATACCCTTGGTCTCAAAGAGTAATGCCTTATTGTCTCACACACTAATTTTTCGAATGGAGTGTTTACTTGATTTTGCTTGTATGGAATGAGTACCGATTTATCAGGTGCTTTATCTTATTAAATTTTTATTCCCACATGACTCTTGGTTTCTTAATCAATATGTTTATATTTGAGTGAATGTATTCAAGCTTGATTTAACTGATTATTTGTTTACTTATTGATGCATTATTTTGTTACTCAATTGCCTTAATTTATTACATTATGTTTCTCACTTAAGTTTTGATTATTCATATCATGATTTTGAGTGATGAACACTTGTATTTGAATTTTATTGAGGTGAATTATGTTTTACATTTAAAGTTTGATTATATATATATATATATATATATATATATATATATATATATATGCTTTTAACTTATATGCATTTGAATTTTGAATTTAAATTGGTATGCATTTTGACAAACGAATGTTATCATGATCATTCCTAGATTATGATGCATATTGTCATGTAAAACATAAAAAAATAATTTTCAAAATGGTTCACATATCATGCCATCAATATGATACATCTCTATCTTATCTAATCAAATCATTTAATCTAAATAACATCATGATCATAAAGTCTATTTGTCACATCAAGTAATATAACTAGGAACATGTTTAACATCAAGATCAAATAAATCATGTCTAATTTATGAACAAGTAACACAAACAAATGAAATGAAGCATAACATGAGATTAAAAAAAAATCATAACTCTCATTTATATCACAATGTGATTAATGTCCATATATATGAAATGGGTATATACATAAAAATAGAGAGTACAACTACAAGTTAGATCATCAGAGTGCATCGAGTATGTCTCATAGATCAAAATACAATGTCTCCACTATAGTAAACTCTAATTATGACTATCTATAATAGACCATCACTTTGATCCCCCTATTATGAGGTATCTCCTTTCCCATCTGGTGGTGGTGGTGGTGTTGGAGGACCCATGGTAAATTATTTTAGTGTAATTTGTGTCACTGATCTAGTTAAAGCAGAAGACCTATGTGATCAAGATGATCTATAGGATGATTGTTGTTGTGCCCTATACTCTAAGAATGTATGTTTCCTAATGGCCTTAGGTGATATTAACTCATATAATGTCTTATAATATGTATCCTCATCCTTAACTTAAAGGCTCCTATCACAAATGGATATCACACCTCTCTTTGTGGTTGCCTCTCTAGTTTCATCATGCTTAAGCTATAATTTGGCCATAACTGCCTCTAGCCTATCCCTCTTTGACCATGTTGAGTTCCACTCTAATAGAGTTGTATCCCTCTATGATATAACCTAGGCATCTCCTTATACCACTAATTCCATGTCTGATCTATCCCCCTCTCTTTGATATCAAAGTGTCCCTCTCTATAGTTAGTTATATTTGAATTGGGTGCATCCTAGCTATCTCTACACCTAATCAAGACATCTCTACCTGATCTATAGTAATCTACACATGTTTCATGGATAACTAATTATATCATTGATAGATATGTGTGTGTAATCCTATAAGCTCATAAACTCTAAAACCAATCTCCTATCACAACCTATTAATAAGTACCTGGGTATTTATTGATGCTAAAGGTTTAGAGGAATTGGTCTACCTAACATCAACTGTTGACTATCTACCTTAATAAACCCATATCTTATCTACCTCTATCATATCCTCATTTTTATCTACCTTCACCTCCTCTAAATAATCAATCTCTATGTCACCTCCCTACTTCTCTTCCTCCTCCTTTGTTCTCCTCTCTACTGCTTTAGCTATAGTAACTCTCAAAGCCTATGTATCCTCTCCATCTATAGAATGGTCAGTATCAATAGGTGATGCTAATACTACTATACCACATAAGCCTCTATCACTCCTATATTATCCAGGCCACTTATGTATACCTAGCCAACTAGGGGTACCAATCCAAAGCTTAATCTGCCTCTACTCAATTTTGGTATGGTCCCCACTAATGTCTCTCTCTTGTAGCATGTGAAAACCTATGTGACCTTAGTGTTACATCTTATCATAAAATAAATTGATGTAATACCCTATCTAGTCTATACCACTCAATAGTATAATCCTAAAAACCCATAATGTAGCAAGGAGTGGTCATGTAAAGCATATACTATGCATCCTCTAGCCATTATAACTATATGTCTCAATAATTCCTCAATATCACATCAGCCTTGATCATCTCATCAATAGCTTAATTATAGTACAAAATATCTCCTAGGTGACTCCTATGCCTAGGCCCAACATGATACCATCCATATGCTATGGGATCATCTGAATCTCTTTGCTATTGTCTTCCAAGTAGACACTCAATGGTTACATGCTCCCATTCCCACACCTGAAGAAATGTATATAAGTTGATACTTAATCCACCATGATAAACCACGTAATTTAGATCACTTTATAGTTATGTTAATATCATTATCCCCAAAGCAAAGACTATTGTATCTATTATCATGTTTGTCACTACACCTCTTATCCCCATATGAAATAATTAGTCACTCTTGTCAAGAAAAAAATTACCATTAAAAATAACCATAAGGATAAGCACAACTCGATCAAACACCATAGGTGTAGGGACATCTTCCTTGATCACATCCTCTTGGGGAATGTCCACTAGTTCTATCTCATCGATGTCCACGTATCCCCTCTATACCATCTCAATGTCTAACTATCCAATCATCTCCTCTAAGACCTCTTATTTGTCCTTCGAGGCCAAATAGTATAAGGGATGACCTATAATAAGAACCCATAATATATGTTGGACATCATCTAATGTGATTGTGATCTCCCCTATAGGTAGCCAAAAGGTTGATGTATTTGACCTCCAATACTCGGCTAAAGTGCTTAGTAAAGCCTATTATGCTCTAATAGTTAGCATCCTTGCAATGTGTAGCAGACTAATTATGTCGAGGAATGCTAGTACATCACCCATCTATATGCCAAGCTGATGTAGAACATGTAATCTCCACTCTTGAGCTATGATTGCTCTCACTCACTCTTGAAATCCAATCCAAATCACTATAATCAATTATCTATTTCTACTTTTTTGAATCACATTTCTACAGTCTAATCATAGCTAAATGTCTAACAAAATCATGACATATAGTTTTATTAGTCTCAAAGATCATTTTCTATATTTTTCTTTGTTCATATTCCAGCCAATTATTCTATTATAATGATTTCACTATTTTTGATGTGAATTTATCATTTGATAGGCTAATTTCAACATTGATATGTAAAATTTATTATTGAACGAGGTCTCAACCATTTCATCAAAATCTTGATGATTTCATTGATAATGTGGTCATTTTCACCATTTTATCTATTTAAAATCATCATTCTTATTGTCATAGAAATCCAAACCATTTTGTTGAAATCGTGACAAGTTCACTAATGTATGGGACATTTTCACTGGTCTTCTTTTCCGTTGCATTATTTGACTAACCTTAGGGTTTTTGACATTTTCACCATTCATAGGGGAAAAGTTGACATGCAGATGAATCAATTCATTTATGATTTTGACCAAAATCACTATTTGGAAAATGACTGAATGCCATTTCACTAAATGGCAATTTTACCATTTTCACTGATAAAATCACCAAAACCAAGGACAATTTCACTAATCTAGTAGCCAAAATCACCATTTTTAATGATAAATTTATTATTTATGTATATGAATTCATTGATTTAAAAATAATGATTTCATGTTTGACTCAACTTTAAAAAGCAATAAATCATATTAAATGCAAAATTAGCAAAAAAATAAAGATATTTATCGGTGGCATTGTCCCTCATAGTTGTTTAAAATCTTAAAATCGGTCTAAAAGTGCACTAGGTCATGCTTCACAAGGTATTTTATGAAGGTTACTTGTGCATAAAGTTACAAAGGTAAATTTTCAAATAAGAGGGTGAAAATGAATTATTTTTCTACCTTGAGGTTAATATCTTACCTTTTATTTGAAATAATTTTCCCTCATTACTCTATTTTTATTTTATGGAGGACTATTTTTCACCATGATGTCCATTTTTTATCCCATTTTTGCCTATCCCTTTCATTTTTACTCCCCATATATCATTTTCACACCATTTTGTCACTATTTTAAAGGTTCAATCAGCTAAATTTTTACCAATTATCCCCTTGAGGGGACATCTAGGGCTTACCAAGCATTGCTTTGGGGCACATTTGAACCTATTTTGCTAGTATTTTTAGTAAATTTCATCAAAACTAACATCCATCAAATTTTCTTCTACAATCATTTTTATGAATTTTTATTATTTAAAAATCCATTGCTTCATCTACATCGTGGAATGCCTTCTCAAATAAGTGAAAATGTAGACACTCCAATTTTATCACTTCTATGTCAAATTGTAAAATGGAATGAACTCCCATGATTTCACATGGTCTGGTTTGAAGTCATCTCTTCATTTAATATACATGTTTGAACTCACTTTTGGGTATCCCAAAGTACAACAAACTTAATGTAGTATATCTATTCAGTTATCAAGTTCTATGTTTAATTACCAAGTTTTCTATTCAATTATTAATTTCTCTATTCAAGTTCCCTCTCCTCTGATTACTTCAAAAAAATTCCCTTCTTTGTTCAATCACATTATCTTTCTCAATTTTAGTATAATAATTAATTTCTCACATTTATTAATTAAATATGTCCTTGGTCTATTTAATGAATTACTCTTCCAATTACTAATTTTACTCTTGTCCCTTTCTAAAGGACACCTTCATGCAAAAAGGAATCTTGAGATCCTAAGAATATACCCTTTTGAGCACACCAATTATTCAAATAATTAGTAATAAAGGGAGATTATTCTCTACCCCTCATCTTAAAAACAAGATGAAGGGCCCACCTTTGAGATCTATATGCTTTCTTAGAGAGGATGTTCCACCCTTCATATTGTAAAAAAGATGAAGGACACACATTAATTCATCTTTGATATTTATAATGTGGCATTCTCCACCCTTCATTTTGGAAACAAGATGAATGGATTATATTCATCCATCATTAATATTTGAAAATATTATTTTGCACCCTTCATCTTGATTGAGATGAAGGGATCACATCATTGATCTATGTGATTGATCCATGTGCACTCTTGAGGACTCTTTTATAACCATTTATATTAATTTCAATATGAAGGGTCTTCCTTGATCCAATTTTTTTATAAACACACCTCTATGTAATGTGATTCAGCATGCTCAATTCAGACAATGAAGTGTTGTCAAATCATCAAGTCTATTTGTACATTAATCTTATACTCTTTTGATCAAATCAACATGGTCCATAGCTTTAATGGTGGTGTCTAAATATAATTGGCATTGATAAATACCATCACAAGCTACATCTGACCTACATCCCAACAAAGATAATCTATAATGAAGGTTTGCATTACATTTGTTTGAATCTCTAAAGCATTGTAGTCTTTTTGTATTTTGTTCAGCTCACGAGGTCCTAAGTGGGTATTTTCATATTTAATATCACTTTTTTGTGATCTTAATTTTTTTTGAAAATATATAGGATTTTCATTCTATCTACACAACCACTACCTATGTATCTAGATATTTTGAAGAGGGAATCAAGCCATACATAGTTCTCCCAATTATAGTGGTTGTGCAATTGTGATCCTTAACTATATGTATGCAACTAGTAATTTGGATTTTATAATTGAAAATTTTAGATCTTAAGTTGATTTAAAATGATTTAGACTTGGTTGTGATTTATCTTAGTGAATGATATTGAATTTGGGAAGAATAGGGAAAATTTCAATTTTTTTCAATGCATAGTAGTGCATAAGTGTTATATAGATAGTCCCAAAATAGGAATCAAGTCTCTTTGAAATGAGGTTTTAATTTACTTATATAGTGAAACCTTTTGATTATTTCCTTTATCTAACTTTTGAAACATGTGGGATAACCCAAACAAATATTTCAAAAATTTATAAACTCACCATTGAATGATGTGGGGATGAGGCCGCACGGGATGGACATGTCCATGATAACGAACCTATTTTATTAGTGTGTCCTTGTCCTAAAAAAGGAAGGAAATTTATCCTAAGGTTGAAATAAATTTGAGAATGATATGAATTAGTTTGAGCATCAACTTAGGAATTATAGTGTAGTAGTGATGGAAAATATAAAGGTCAAGCTTGCATATAGATAATTAGCTAAAGGAATGGAAAAAATGAGTTATTATTTGAGAGTAAGTCAAGTGGTTTAATATATATCAATAATTAACATGGTTAATTACCTATGACCAAATTTAGGTATCTAAAATGTCATAGAATCATCTATAAATATAAATAAGGCTTACTACCATACTCATTAGGCCATTACATCATGAATAATTTTCAAACTTGATGAATCAACTAATACTTTATTGAGATGTTATCACAAAATCATACACATGAAAAAACCCTCAAAGGAGAAACCCTAGATCCAAGTTTGAATATAAAATATTGGTTAAAGTTACATGTTTTCAAGTGTCAAAATACAATTATTGTATTACATTCTAGCATGGTCATGATGGTGCACACACACACATAGGTGGGGGAACTATGTGTAGTTTGAATCCTCTTCAAAGTATTAGAATGTAATAAATGTGCAATCAATTATTAGGGACTGGTTTAGGTTATCCAACCCATTTAACCACATTTTCAATGTCAATCTTATGTTAAAAGTGTAATAAGGGTTTCAAGGCAAGGAGAGGTAAATAAAGGATCAATGCACAAGATCAAGGGTAATCAAATACACAATATT
The DNA here is from genome assembly GCA_037957365.1 of Torreya grandis. Classification (NCBI taxonomy): domain Eukaryota; kingdom Viridiplantae; phylum Streptophyta; class Pinopsida; order Cupressales; family Taxaceae; genus Torreya; species Torreya grandis. The sequence continues at coordinate 1,824,451 of JARHVA010003331.1, read as the reverse complement.
TATAGGTGTAAGTGAAACTATATGAGGTTATATAAACTTAAAAAATATATAGGGATGGTATTAGTAGTCATAGGCATCTAAGCTTCACTGACAACATCTATGCATGTTTCAAGCCCCTATTTACTAATATAAGTAGTTACAAATCCAATACAAAATATTTAATGAGACTATGATGCATTTAGGGAGGAATAAAAATAAAAAATTAATTAGGTACATTTATTCCCTCTTTGTTTGGTACCTTTATATTAGGTACAATCTCTCTTTTACATTCAGATTTGTATGGTTAATGCTCTATTTTACATAATATAAATTTCAATAATCTTATCTTATTTATATTGCATTTTTTATTACAATTAAAAATGGGTTTTCGAAAGGGCCCTAACATTTTTATAACACAGATCAAAATATAAGACAATGATGGACTAAAATAAAAAAAACCAAGATCAACAATAACATAGAAAAATAAACCAAGTGAATAGAAAGATAAAAACTTGTTGATGCATGTAAGTGTGTCACAATGTTTACATAGTGTTGAAAACACTTCTCATTTTAAGATTCAAAAAATATAGTGCAAGAGTTGTTGGTTGTGACCTTCCTAAGGTCTATGGTGGAGTAGTTGCTAAGCTATTTGATTGTTTCACAAAAATGAAAATGGCAATGGTTGTTGAGAGTCATCGTGATTCCAAATATTATGAAAGATGAAAGCAATATGAACTAATTTTAATGAATAATGATCAAAACCTAAGTATAAAAACCTAATCTAATATGAATATTTTCAATGAGAAGATAAACTACAATGAGTTGATAGAAAAAATGAGAAAAAGGTAGGGTAGGACAGAAAGAAGAATTTTATTGATCTTCAATCCAGACAATTGACAAATATTAAATTTCATTAAAGACATGCAATTAAACTATCATATGACATGAAAGTTACAAAATAATAGATCTTATGACATACCAAGAAAATGTCTAAGGATAATTGAAAAAATGAAAATTAGAAACCAAATTCACTTTAAAGATTTACTTTCACAATAAAATTGCATTTGCACATCTTTAAGAAAATCAAGGAAAATGAAATGAATTTGAAATATTTTCGTCAACCTAGCATAAGCTCAAATTAACAACTCTGTATTAACATTTACACAACAATAATTCATGGAAGTAATTCAAATCTAAACATCAAACCAAAAAACTGAGGAAGCAAACATGATCACAAGCACACAAACAAATATGAGACAATCTTTGCAGAATTCCCTTACTTGCATTGCTTGCTCCAAAATTTGCACAAATTTTTTGCTCTAAAAAATCCCCCCTATTTTACAAATGATAATAATCCTTTCTATATAAGACCTTGAGGTATCTCGGTTAGTCATTATCAAATGATAGTTAGTCAAGTGTCAAGGATAACTATCCTTTTACAACATTCTATAATTAGACACTTTACAAGTGGACTAACCTATAATAAATGTGCATTACAAATTGCACATGATTTTATAAAATATAATATTCCATTTTCAAATGATGTACATGTTTTATTACCAAATAATATTCTAAGTCAACATAATTAACTTTGAGAAGCATTTATTGTTGTATTCCTTTATCTTTACTCCAGGATATTCATTGCTTTGTCATGTTGCTCACTAGTTAGTCTGAGGTTGATAATTAGATCTATGAACAATACCTCTTCTTTCCTTGAAAAATCTTTGAGGTCTTTATCAAATTTATCTAAGGCTTCCTTAATGCTTCTATCATTCCCTATCTTCTCTTTTGCTGATAAGATCATATCCAATATTATTTTATTGTCTACCCTAGTGGTGCCTTAGATTTTTCTATTTACTTCTTGCATGAATTGAGTAGCCCTATTTTTTAAATCCTCATCTATTATCAAGCTGATAGGACTAAGGATAGTTGGGTCCTTGATCAAGCTCCCTAATACTTAAATCATTCTATTCTCTAACTATTTGAAGTCACTAGAGAGATCTTCCATGCCCTTGGACCATTTGTTCAAATCTATGATCTTCTCTATCAAGATCACCATATCCATATTTAAATGAGCTAGGATAACTATTTTAAACTTAAGAATCTGGTCCTTTATCAATATATTGATCAGTTCCTTTATCTTATTGTATGAACCCTACCATTGATTCACTTGGTGCATAGCCATAGTACTTTACTTTCCCACCATATCTTGCTCAGACCTTATTAACTTGAAGGAACCAAATGTATCATAGATAATACCCTCAAACTTATTGATGATATCCCTTGGAATAGATAGAATGGACTTTTCCTCTAGTTTCTTATTTACTTAATTTAGCCCTTTACTAGCATCTTTCAACATTTTTAACTATGACTGAGCTAACTCTAAGACATATTCCTTAAAAATAGGATCCTCCCCTAGTATTTGTTTTTTTTTATAAGTTAAATGAGTAAATGGCTCAACCCTTTGGTGTAGGATCTCTTCGACACCTTCCATAACTATTGTCTCAATAACCCTTTACAAACTTGTAGTATCTAGATCAAATTTAGACACAACTAAATATTGGGTCATAGGTGAGACTAGGACATGTACTTGTGAATGGACTACTGAATGAATTGGATTAGCCAATCTCCTTGCTTATTCCTCTTGTAAGGTAATGATCCATGACTTTAACTCTTATTGTATAAGAATTTTGGTAGCTTTAACTAGAGCCCATGGATGATAAGTAGGAGTATTTTCTAACCTTGGTTCATAAATGAACCATTTAGGAATAGGTGGCCCATATATGATGTTCTCCTCACTAAATAGATTGGCATTCTCTAAAGGTGGTGTAATGGTCATGTTGACCATTTTTGGTCTTGCAGCTCAAAATCGGTCTCCTTCTTCCCCCTATTGTTCTAAGCCATCAGTCATAAATTTGGTTTGCACCAGTCTTTTAGCAAAAAGATGAACCAATTCAAAGAATGCAAGACTTTTACAAAGCTTCTTCAGACATTTTGTCTAAATAAATTCACAAGGAAAGAGACCAAAATTTTCAAATCACTTTTCCTCAAGGTTAGAAAAAGTGGTTCAACCTCGGGGTTCAACGACATGATATTTCCAAGAGATTTGAACTTTGAACTTTGAACTTAGAAGTATTGAACCATTAAACCATTGAACCATTATTGGTTTAAGTGGTTAGTTCAAGTAGTCAGTTCAAATAGTATGTTCAATGATTCACTTAATTCACAAGGGAATTGAATGAATGTGACTCTTTATAAAATGCAGTGTTGAACCATTAAACCATTGAACTCCAAAAAAAGGTTCAGGTTCAATTGAAAGGTTCAAAGGGGCAGTTCAAGACCCAAAGGGCCCTCATGGAAGGTAGTGAGCAGATTCATTAAAAGAGTGAAGGGTAGAAAACACTTGCAGAAGACCAAGTTCAAAAGGCCAAAGGATCATTTTCAAAAGATCGAAGGGCAAGTGCCCTTGTGAAAGGTAGGAAGGTGCCAAAAGGGGCTATTCAAGACCCAAAGTACCTTTGTAGAGGGTAAGTTTCATTCAAAATGAAATAACAAGGCAAATAATTCCTTTAGACTTTCTATCTGAAGGAAATTCTTAAGGGAAAGATGCAAAGGATTTCTTCAGACTTTTTGTCTGAAGAAAATCCATGAAAAGCAAAGATGAATTACTTCAGACAAAATTCCCAAAGGAATTCCTTTAGACATTTTTTCTAAAGAAATTCACAAGGCAAAAAAACCAAAAGGAAGAAAAACTTTAGAAAGAAATCTACGGCAAAATGGTTAGGGCAAATTCTTTCGAACAATTATCCAAAGTAGTTCCTTTAGAAATTTTGTCTGAATGAATTTGTCTAAGGGAAAAGCCTAACCAAGAGAAAGCAAGTAGCAAAACATAAAGGGAAATTAATTCAGACAAAATATTTGAAGGAATTCCTTCAAACAATTTTTTCGAAGGATTTGAGAGGCCAAGGCATCCTGAAGGATCCCAGAGGGCAAGTGCCCTTACGGGGGACCCTCAGCTACCAAAGGGGGGACCTTTCTCTAAGCCCAAAGGGACAACTTCCCTTCAAAAGGGTTCAATGATAGAGACCTAAACAAAGAAAAGTCTGAAGGAAAGTGAAGCTGAAGGAGTTGCTAAAGATTTGATAGGTGCGTGAACATCAACTTCATGGCAATGAAATAACTGTCAGTCTTTAAAATAAATGGAAGGAGCTCGAAGAGCCAAAGTATTGACAAAAGACAACCCCAAGGGCCAAAAGGGCTAAGAAAAGATAAAAGCTAGGAAAAGACAAAAATTGAAGAGTGAACTCAGTGACCCACTAAGAAAGGATCCTGATGAGCCAAGCACAGATATGGACAAAATAGTGCAAAAGGCAAAAAGGGAAGCATCGATAGAGGAGTTATTTTAGCAGTTGAAATAGTCTCCACCAAGTGGTCATCAAGGAGCACAAACAGTGAAGGCACGGCCTATTTTTTCTTCACTTTGCATTGATGATTAGAAAACCACATGAATGTATTTTAGAAGCGGTCTTATTTGCAGACAAAGGAGCATGGCCCATGCTTTCACAATAATGTTTGAACGCTAAAGTCAAGACTGGAAATTGACACAGCATGTTCTTTCAGTGACTTCCTCTTCCCAATTTTTTTTCAATGCAGCATGGGACACTTATAAAAAAGGGCACCATTGCTTCCTCTTGCTCTATATATATTGTAATATCTCATTTGAGAGAAGGATCTCTCAGCTTGTATGGCGAATCCCTGCAGGATTTTAACTTAAATCAATACATAGCATTTTTTACCTCCATTTTGAGTTTGCACTTTTACATATGTCTATGGATTTGTCTTGTGTTAAGTCATTTTCTTTAATGCTTTCATAGAATGATTCTAGCATGTCTAGTGTATTATGAGTTCTCCTTTTACAGGTCAGCTAGAAGTGTCCACAATAGAGTAGAGGTGCATGTGAATAGGCTGCCATAGTGTGTCTTAGAACACCTCTGGTAGTTCTTCCTCCCTATATCTCAAGAGGACCCCTAGCTCACTGATGCAGAAGAGTTTCTTGTATCAAATGAAGTGTATATCAGCTTGTTCTTGGTGTAAAGTGTATGTCAAAGCTAAGTAGGTCAACCATTTTTGGTGCATCACCGTTTAGCTTAGGTTTTGTTTTCATTAATCCTTCTCTCTTTTCATCCCCCCCATTGTTAGTAGTATGAAATTTAGGACCTCAGAGATGCATCAAAGGGAGTTAGCCCTTATCTAGAGATTCTCCCTTTAGTTTTAATAGACCCACAGGCAACAGAGGAGTCTCCATTGTGCCGCGTGGAAGACATAAGCTTAGCCTCTTATCAAGGGTGCAATCCACAACATCAATAGTTTTTGGCACGCCCGGTGGGACTCATTTTAATGCTTAGAAAAGTTATAGGATTGGTGTTGGTCCACTTACAACAAGAATGAACCACTAATCTAGCATCTAACTTTTAATCAAGCAATTATGAGATAATTTGTGCAAAGATTTGAAGGATTTTTTGGTGTGTTCTTCAACCAATAAGCCTTTAGAGGCATTTCAACCAACACCAATGGTGACTCTAAGTTGAATCAGCTGGTTCAGCAGTCTTGATACCATCAAGAAATCAATATTTTTGGTATGCATAATTCCATTGGTCAGCATCATATACCTTTTTTTCTTTCATATAACTTTGATCAAGATCAGGTTGTTCATGGCATCACCTCAAGTAACTCTCCTAGTTACCCTTCACCTAGTGTAAAGGAAGTAACACTATAATTTGAGAAGCAAGTGATGGAGATAGACAGATTGGATGAGCAGTATAGAAATTAGGAAGAGCTTCTATATAAAGAGGAGTGTTTGTTTAGGCAAACTCAGGCCATGCAAACCATGAAGGAGGAAATAGCAAAATAGAAGAGTATATTCATTTAAGGTAGTCAACCTTGTGTGCCCCCTCCTATTCTAAATAAATCCCCCTCTTGTGTACCAAATCCTTTCTACTAGATAGCATTTGCTCGCTCTAGCTCATCTGATGCAGTAACCACTCTGGCTCTTAATCCCCTACACCTAGCTTTAAAGCATTAAAGGGCATTAGAGCAACCTCTTATGGAGACTAACCTTCTTAATTTTTTATATTGTGGACCCTCTTTTGATGGGAATCACCCTATATCTTTCAGAAAGCAACACATCTCTCTTGAAGAAGATCTTCTTGTGCATCGACAGTCTCTTCCTAGTCTTCCTCAACATCCTCAAGTCCTTCAATATGATGTCAAGATTCCAAGTTGGAGGAGGGAATACCATGAACCAACTCAGGCCTTAAAGGAGATAAAGTTATTCCTACTCATGGTGATCCTCATGATCTCCAAGAAAGGCTCTTCCAAGAGAATATAGCTGGACAAATTGTAGAGTTGGAATCCAGAATGAGGTTCCTCAGCCAAGGTGTGATGGATGGTTTAGACCAAATAGCAGATTCCATGTCTAAACACAACCCATCTACACTCCTACAAGAGAGCTATCAATCCACATCTGATATAGATAAAGTGTTGGCTAAATGGAAGGAAGAGAGTCATTTGATTCTAGCTCAAGGACTGCCTCCTCTTCCACATGAGTTTAACCATCAGCCTTCCACTTCATCCCTTCTCAAGGAGGAACCTATTTTGCAGGAGGCAAGTGAAGAAGAGAGGATCTAATTTTTAGCTACCCAAGAGGATATCATGAGTGAGAATGAGGATGAGATCATCATGGATGCTCCCTTTGAAGACATCATCAACAATGAAGAAGACATGGGTCATGTATACACGTGGATGTTCCAGCAATATGAATAGGAAGGTAAGCATGGTGAGCTCTCTCCCCCCTTGTTTGATGAAATTCCTTGTTGCTTGGATGAGGAATATGACCATGCCATGGAACTCGAGTTGGAGGAGAATCAGGATCATGTCTGGGAACAAATAGAGACTCTGGTCTTTGAGCAAGAAAAGGAGAGGCTTATCCATCTTAAGGAAAGCTTTGAAGAAGAGAGCCTACAGCAAGATGGTGATGTTCTATGGTATGATTAAGTAGTTTGTGATATCATTTCAGACATCACAATAATCACCCTTATTCAATAAAGCCATAAGGAAGTATAAGATCAGTTTGATAGGGTTTTCAATGAAGCAATAGGGGACAAGTCAATCCATGATGCATATCAAGGGGGCTATGAGCTAAATGAGCCCTATGGTGATGAGCTAGTAGCCATTGATTTCCTGGTGAAACACACTAGCATGAAGGATCGGCATTGGACAAGCTTCCAAGAGCAAGATGAATACATATATGTTGGAAGCATGTTTGACCCTGATTCATTTGGATACAAGCCAATCAAGGTGGCAGGCAAGAAGAGCAAGTCACCAAACCTCAATTCCATTCAGCCACTTGTTTGGCACCATAAGTTTTATTACCATGAAAGAGACTTAACTTCTTTTCCCTTTATTCCAGGAGGGAGGCAAATATACCTGGTTAGTTGTACATAGTAGTTTGTTTTCAATTTTTCTTTCCCTATTTTCCCTAAGTGTTTTTTGCACAAGTGTAGTGTTTTTAACCTTTGTTGTGTGTTTTCCTTTGTGTTTGAGGTAAAATCTTTGATTGGTTCATAATTATTTAGAAGGTTGTTGCCAACTCTTTCAAGGTGCATCTTGACTCCATGCCCAATGGACTTTGAGGCTACTAGTATTTCTAAGCATAGTAGGCATGCTTCCCCTGGGAATCACCAATTTATTGACCATTTTAGTCTTATAGCTCAAAATCAATCTCCTTCTTCCCCCCTATTTTTTTGAGCCATCAGTCATAAATTTAGTGTGCACAAGTCTTTCAACAAAAATATGAACTAGTTCAAATAATGCAAGGCTTTTACAAAGCTTCTTTGGACATTTTATCCAAAGAAATTCACAAGGAAAGAGACCAAAAGTTTCAAAGCACTTTTCCTCAAGGTTAGAAAAAGTGGTTCAACATCAGGGTTCAATGACATGATCTTTCCAAGAGCTTTGAACTTTGAACTTTGAACTTAGAAGTATTGAACCATTGAACCGTTGAACCATTGTTGGTTCAAACAGTAGGTTCAATGATTCATTTAATTCATAAGGGAATTAAATGAACGTGACTCCTTGAAAAACATAGTGTTGAACCATTGAACCATTAAACTCCAAAAAAGGGTTTAGATTTAATTGAAAGGTTCAAAGGGGCATTTCAAGACCCAAAGGGCCCTCATAGAAGGCAATGAGGATATTCATTAAAAGAGCGAAGGGTAGAAAACACTTGTAGAGGACCAAGTTCAAAAGGCCAAAGGATCATTTTAAAAAACCCTTAAGGGTAAGTGCCCTTGTGGAGGGTAGGAAGGTGCTAAAAGGGGATGTTCAAGACCCAAAGTACCTTTGCAGAGGGTAAGTTTCCTTTAAAAGGAAAGAACAAGGAAAATAATTCCTTCGAACTTTCTGTCCGAAGGAAATTCTTAAGGGAAAGATGCAAAGGATTTCTTCAGACTTTTTATCCAAAGAATATCTATGAAAAGCAAGGATGAATTACTTCAGACAAAATGCCTGAAGGAATTCCTTCAGACATTTTATTCGAAGAAATTCACAAGTAAAAAAAACCAAATAGAAGAAAACCTTCGAAAGGAAATCCATGGCAAAATGGTTCAAGCAAATTCTTTCAGACAATTATCTGAAGGAATTCCTTCAGACAATTTGTCTAAAGGAATTTGTCCAAGGGAAAAGACTGACCAAGAGAAAGCAAGTGGAAAAACATAAAGGGAAATTCCTTTAGACAAAATGTCTAAAGGAATTCCTTTAGACAATTTATCTAAAGGATTTGAGAGGCTAAGGTAGCTCGAAGGATCCTGAAGGGTAAGTGCCCTTCCGAGGGACTCTCAACTACCAAAGGGGGGACCTTTCTCCAAGCTCAAAGGGACACCTTCCCTTTGGGAGGGTTCAATGATAGAGACCCAAACAAAGAAAAGAACAAAGGAAAGTGAAGCTGAAGGAGTTGCTAAAGAGGTGACAGATGCACGAACGTCAACTTCATGGCAATAAAATAACTATTGGTCTTTAAAATAAATGGAAGGAGCCTGAAGAGCCAAAGGATTGACAAAAGACAGCCCTAAGGGTCGAAAGGGCTAGGGAAAGACAAAAGTTGAAGAGTGAACTTAGTGACCCACTAAGAAAGAGCCTAAGGAGCCAAGCACAGATATGGACAAAATAACCCAGGTGGAGAAAAGGGAAGCATCAGTAGAGGAGTTATTCTAGAAATTGAAACAGTCTCTTCCAAGTGGTCATCAAGGAGCACAAACAATGAAGGCGTGACCTAATTTTTTTTTACTTTTCATTGATGAGTAGACAACCACGTGAATGTATTTAAGAAGCAGTCTTATTTGCAGACAAAGGAGCATAGCCCATGCTTTCACAATAATGTTTGAATGCCAAAGTCAAGACTAACAGCTAACATGGCATGTTCTTTCAGTGACTTCCTCTTCCCAATGTTTTTTCAACGAAGCATGGGCCACTTGTAAAAAAGGGCACCATTGTCTTGCTCTATATATATTGTAATCTCTCATTTGAGAGAGGGATCTCTCAGCTTGTATGGTAAAGCCCTGTAGGATTTTAATTTAAATCAATACATAGCATTTTTTACCTCCATTTTGAGTTTGCACTTTTGCATAGGTCTATGGTTTTGTCTTGTGTTAAGTCATTTTATTTAATGCTTTCACAGAATGATTCCAACATGTCTAGTGTATTGTGAGTTCTCCTTTTGCAGGTCAGCCATAAGTGTCCACAGAAGAGTAGAGGCGCATGTGAATAGGCTTCCATAGTGTGTCTTAGAACACCTCTGGTAGTTCTTCCTCCCTGTATCTCAAGAGGACCCCCATCTCACTGATGCAAAATATTTTCTCATATCAAATGAAGTGTATATCAACTTATTCTTGGTGTAAAGTGTATGTCAAAGCTAAGTAGATCAACCATTTTTGGTGCATCACCATTTATTTTAGGTTCTATTTTTAGTAATCCTTCTCTCTTTTCATCCCCCCCATTATTAGCAGTAAGAAATATAGGACCTTAGAGATGCATCAAAGGGAGCTATCCCTTATCTAGAGATTCTCCCCTCAGTTTTGCTAGACCCACATGCAAGAGAGGAGTCTCCATTGTGCCACGTGGAAGATACAAGCTTAGCCTCCTATCAAGGGTGTAATCCATAGCATCAACAGGTCACTTTAGGTTTCTTATCTCTTGAGACAATGGTAGTCTTAGCTTTCCTCTTAGGAATGTCAATAGCTACCAAGTCTAAGGATTTCTCTTTTCCTTTATCTTTCTTAGTTTCCTTAATGCTTGTATCTTCCACATATGAATCTATATCATATGTCATATCTATCATCCTTAATACATCTTCTATAGACTCATTAGGATCTAGAGTTATCATATGAATCTCTTCTTGCGGTAGATCTTACTCTGATGCTATTGAAGATTCAAGAATGGATGAACTAGAAGCAATTTCATCTAGCCTTCTCTCCTTTGTTCTATGCTCTATTTTTACTTCTATTGAGGGAAGCTTGGATGAACCAACAGCTGATGATATTTCCTAGGGCCTAACTTTCATTTATCTTCCATTTTTTGGTCCCTATTTAATCTATACGTAAGCCTTATGTTATGCTCCTTTAACCTTCTAGTTACTTTAAAATATGAGGATGCCTTATGTATATAAGATCAAATACACTGAGCTCATGCTTATATGACACATTCAAGATACCTTTGAGTTTCAAATATTCATTTACCCTACCATAAGGGTCCCATTATCTAGGATCATCCATCTGTAGGTTTAAAGACAACCTATGCTTTGATGCAACCTCAATATGATCCCACTATTTAAAATTAGTCTTGCCAATTTTCATCATAAAATTGTGTAAAAGTATTTTTATCTTAGTTTTGAAAAGGCCATCTATACCATGGAATAACTGACAGGCTACTTCTTATTCTACTAGTTTATCGAGTATATGAACTAATAAATTAAGAGGAGCATTTTGGGCTCTTTCAATCCTTATGATTGTGCAATCAGGGTACAACCATATGTCTCCTATTTCTTCAATAGACCTATTTATCAAAGGGATTACTCTCATCATAGGAATACCAGTTATATCCTCACTCAATGCAGGGTAAACATAGTCACAAATAAACTAGATGCGGTCTCTATATTTATAGATGTGTAACTTTGAATAGTACTGGGATATAGTCTGGGTACCATTTAGAGACCATTCTCTTTGGTTTATAATCTTGGTGGTTTCACACAAGGCATCTAATAAGTAGGACATCATATAAAACTCAGTCCTCTTCTTATTCTTAATTGCGAATTATCTCACCCAATGGAAGAACCATTTCTTTTTCAATAATGAAATATACCATGGGCACCCACATTGTATATACATATGTTATAGTTGCACACCCATAAAATTTATTTATCATGGTCATGACCATCCTAACTCTAGGTCTAAATTGACTCACTGGGATGTTCTTATTAGGATCCATAAAAAATTGGTTACCAAATTTTGACACATAGCTAGGGTGTCCATCATGTTGTGCTTCTTAACGCATGAATTAATGGAGGTTAGGTCAATATGAGGCTTAGGAAATTTATAGTAAGACTCTAGGAAATTAGGTATATGTAGGCTATTTTCCTTAGATTATTTGCATTAATCAACATACCCTTGTCTATCTTAGCTTCTTTAAAAATTAGACCAAAGACATCAATATAGTGAAGTACCTCTAGTTTCATAGTCACATAGTGTAGTCCAGTCATCTGGATGGCAATAATGTCATCATAGAGTCTCTTTTCTAGGAGGATCTTCTCATCTTATTTGGTTACAATCAGCTAGTTCTCAATTGTCAAAAACAACTTAGAGAAATTATTATCCCCTATGTTTAAAAAAGAAGCTACAAATTTCATGTCCTTGAAATTTTGACCTTCAACATCTGATGACAAATATAGTTCAACCTCTTGATTTGATACATGTTTACGGGTCACCATTTCTATAATCCTAATCAAATTATCCTTTTGTAAGTGATAATCTAAATTTCTTAGCTCAACATAATGAATTTAGAGACAATTTAGGGCTTTTTGTACCTTCTAGGGATTTTTGGGGGTTGAAATAGAGCTTTAATGGTGGTAATCAAGTTCTAAATATGTGCTTTGATCACTTAGATTGAATTGGGACTTTGAATTTATACCTTTCTCATGTTTGGTTCCACAAGATCTTTTAATATGATGTGTATGCCTATGTGGCATTACTTTGTCACATAATTCATTTATTTTTAAAATGTGGTTGTTGTCTCCTTGGACACATGTCATCATCTCATGCATCTTGAGGCTTGATCATATTCACATCATTGATATCTTAAGAATTCATTCTATCCTTGACTTCATTATGGGCCATTAATCTTCCTTTCAAGCTTTTGAGATTTTACCACTTAACATCTCCATCGGCTCTTTGTGTACCTTGCAAACATTATTCATCATTTGAATGCTCTTGTACCACATGACATCTTCATGTTTAATTTAAGATCTTTGAATTATTTACTCCATTTGCACCATTGATCTTGAATATACAATCAAATGTGAACTTTTGATTCTATAGAATATTGCCTATTCTCCAGATCAAGTGTAGGACATTGATCTGCTTGGTCACTCATCGAGATTGTGACACTTATCATTCTTGCATTATTTCTTAGTATCCTTGAATTCCTAACTTTTGCTCATTGTTAGATCTTTAATCTATATCCACAATTGTAACACTTGTCATTCTCACATTTGATCTTAGAATCACTTGACATATTGACTCCACATTCACCATTGAATCTCCATTAAACTATTAAACATGCACCATCAATATTTGGGCTTAACTTATTGACTATATATTTGTATGTGGATCATTGATCAGAATGTGTACATTGAAACACACACTATTGATCTTTGATCTGGGGTAATTTTGATTAATTGGCTTGGGAGATCATTTACATACCATTGATCTTCTATCCAATCTCTCTTGAATTTTCCACTTAGCGATTTGTCATTTAATTCATTCTTGTGAACAATGAAATTGACTAAGGGTTTGAGAGTATAAATAACTTAGCATAAACTTTAGACCAAGGTTTTTATTGAATTAATAAATTTAATTATAACTTAGGCTAAAATTAGGCTAAAGTTAAAATGTAACAAAATGACCCCACGTAAATATGAATATATTTCAAAAATAAGTTAGGCTCAAATATTTAGACTAAGGTTTTTAACATCAATTAAACATGGATTCAATTAATCAATTAAAGGCCAAAGTTTAATCAAAAGGGTTGAATTAGCATTAAAACATAAACCCATGAACACTATTCATTCAAATGGAACTCCATTAAACCTACAACATGGAAACACATGAAATAAACATTAGCAAAATTAAATAAGGCCAAATGAAGACTATATTCTAACATGCCAATGTAAACTAGATCAACACATGATATTCAATAATAGTCACTGATCAAGTTGAATGTTCAATTTATAGCACAAATTTCAAAATTGAATAAGGGTCCTCATTTTTCAAAAATGGGGGTATGTTAACCTCAACACAACTAACAAAAATAAAAACAATAGGAATGAAATTACATCAAGAGAACAATAAGGAAAAGCTTAAGGCTCAGAAAGATCATTCAGGGTAGTTGAAAATTCTCATCCTATTTTATATTTTGGAGATGGTCTTTAATAAATTCATCATCAGGGTCCTCCTCTGTCACTAGATTCTTCTTGCGATTCCTAGTTAACTTGGTTGGACCACCTTTATCAGCTTCTTTTTTCCTCTTTCTCAGGCCTTCTTTTAGTGTTTGTAGAATAATTTTTTATTATAATTTTTCTAATATTAACCACTTTGTTGAGTTTGTCCTTGATGGAAAACATTCACCATTCATCTTTTCCAAACTAATTATCAACTTGGTATTCTCCTCCCTAAGCTAAAATAACTCTTGGAAAAGTCTCCTTTGCTCCCTTTATGACTAAATGTACTTTGTTTGGCTATGAGATTCCCCATTCATCTATTGTTGGATGGAGTTTATTTTATGTTTGAGTCTAATATTATTTCTAAATAATTACTTTAAATTAGTTAACTATAAATTTGACTCATTCTTAAGGGACTCTACCCTACTTTATATATCCTTAGTATTAACCATATTTTCCATGGTATTTTAGTTTTCCACTACATCAACAAGAGGGAAGTTATGGGTGTTCATCTGTTGACTTATTTAGTTTGCATTATTTATAAAATAGTTAATTTTTTTTATGAACGATATATTTTATTTGTGCATGGCAAACATTAGGTATTTTATACCTTAGGGTTTTATCTTTCCTTATTTGGGTTTCAAATTTTTTTTTAGTGTTTGAATTTTATATCTATTTTATTATTTCCCCTTGTCATACACACAGTTCTTATTTTTATATTTTACATAAGGTTTCATGTTTATCCTCCTATTAGGGGTTTGGATTATCTTCATACAATTTTGGTTTATACATGATTGAAAATGACTATATTATTAAAATTATTGAATTTTTTTCTTAGTCGTACTGGTTGGATCAAAAAATTGTTTTTGTTCTCGAAAATACATAATGATTTTTTTGAATTAGGGTTTCTCTATTTTCACTAAATTTTGTCTAATGGGTAAATGTTATATCCATTTTTATTTTATTTTTGCATTTATTTATTTATTGATATTTGTCAAAAACCTTTTTTTGTTTCAAAAAATTCATCATAGTTTTCTTAGGATAGTCAATTATATATTTGGGCATTTTGTGATTGCTATAATAAATGCTAATAGTTTATATTTTTTTATTCAAGATATGAATGTCATGATTTCATGTTTATTTCCTAAAATATACATGTTTAAAATTCATGTAATTAAATGTATTAAATATATTTTCAATTAAAATGAAGATGATATTATTAACGATGAATTCTCAACTTTCATCAATAAAAAATACTACATGAATGTTGAATCTAAAATTCTTTTAGTTACTACTCAAAAATAAAGGGCATGTGTGACTCATTTCACTTCTCCCCATATAATTCATTCTAGTGATAGCCAACATCCCTCTTGCATTATTTTTCCTAGGGTTATATTGGATAAAGATGTCTATACAATCATAACATTAAGAGCTAAGGTGAATACTCCTATATAATTATGCATGAATATCAAATCTAAAATGTTGAGGTTTTGTGATTATAAATCTCAATCTTCCCAACCCATGAGAATTAGTGTATATAGTTTATCCATTGATGATAAGACTAGACCTTTGAATGAAACTATTCAGTGTGCCACCATACATGCACACCATATTTTTATTATGATACATTCCATTGATGAATTACAAAACACATCTAAACATTATCTCTAAATGTCCAATCACTTGAAGATAAAATTGCACATGATCAAAATCCTAAGCTTGCTACTATAAATCACATCACCAGTTGCCTATTTAAAACCTATTTGTCTAAAAATATTCCATCTCAAACATGGGTTAAGAAACAAAAATCATCTATGACTAATGAATCACAAAATTCACATAAGCTTAAAACATCTCCAAGTGAAACTCTAAGAAACATTCTTTGAAAAAAATGATTACTACCTCTTCTTTGGCATATGTTAAGGTCTATGTATGATTACACTTATCATAGAGTTCATAGAAATAACATGGATATGTGTTGGGATTTAAAACATAGAATATAAGATCTTATTGATAATGGTTATTTTACATTTGATACATCTATTAATGAACAATCAGACTCAAACACACCTTCCAATATCC
Source organism: Torreya grandis (assembly GCA_037957365.1). Classification (NCBI taxonomy): domain Eukaryota; kingdom Viridiplantae; phylum Streptophyta; class Pinopsida; order Cupressales; family Taxaceae; genus Torreya; species Torreya grandis. The sequence continues at coordinate 1,808,625 of JARHVA010003331.1, read as the reverse complement.
ATATAATACACTTAATCATGAGCTAGAGATTTTAACTCAACATAAATTAAAATATGAAGATGACTCATTTTAAAGTTAAAATGAAAATGACATATTTTACATGCATGGTTGGTTAGGTGATATATGACATACATATGAATATCCAAATTACATGATCATTGGTTACCTAGAACATATTATACTATACATAACTTATTATTGTTTGTTGGTTTGATCACATTCTCTATATTTGACTTGTTTTATTTATTCTTCTATCTTGGCATACATGTTTACACATGTTTTTGCTTTAAAAATTGTTCTTTTATTCCTTGGATTTAATTTGGTTATGAAATTTTAACTGGCCCTTGCCTTCTTAATTTTATCCTAATTTAGACATTCATGATAGCTATTTTATGATGACGTAACCTTTACAATAATCTAATCCTTGTGCACATTCTTGGTGACATAGAACTTGCTCACCCATATATATTGACTATCTATGCTTGTTATTGTTATGGACTACATTTAAATTAAATTGTCACATAAATTCTATGTGTACATATTATAACATGTATGTATACACTCATTTTGACACATTAGGGACACATATATTCCTATTTCCACATGCTCTTTGGAGACATGATTTTATTGTTCACAAATAAAATGGTGGCATATTATTTGCCTTTAGTTCCTTAAGACTGCTTTATTATTAACTTGGTGAAAAATATGTGTTGAAATATGCTATGAAAAAATTGGATCCATTATATTATTCTATTTTTTAAGCCTTGTCTCTTGGCCTTGCTTTATTAGATAAATGTGTGATTATATTTAAAAATTCAAAAAAAATCTAATATTGAGATTTAAAAAGTCACAAAAAAATTCAAAAAATTAAAATTAGGACCTATACATGACATTATTTATAATATATATCATTTATTGATGTTATTTATCTTACATTATGAATTATTACATTCTATATCAATTTGAGGTACAAAGGGATCATATTTGGTGCATGAATGTTATTCATGCATGCACGTTTATACTTCTATGATGTGTATTGATGAGGAATGATGGTGTATATATTTGGATCTAAAATCATTCTACAACAATTGATTCAAAGTTTAAATTTACATATGAACCTATTTCAGGGTTCCACCTTCACATACAAAATTATTTTAGAGTTTCACCTTAGCATACAAACTTATTTCAGGGTTCCACCAAAAGAGTTATGATGATATTTATAATGGTGTAGTTGAGGATTATATGATTATAAAATTTTAGTACTCTCTATATTAAATGAGGGTTGATGAATTTATACTTCTCAACCCATGGTTTTAGCAGTTGCATCTCCTTGAGGCATAATCACCTTATGGCATTCTATAATTTGGTTAAAAAAATGGCATCTTGGTTTGTGTACCATTAGGTGTATTTATTCCTTGAGATATAAATTTAAATTAAATAAATGATATATATTATTTTATTTTTTATATCATGAGTGGATATTCATCTATATGTGTTACCTTACATGTGTTTTTGAATAAATCAAGGTATTTGGAGTATACTTATCAACACCAATTGTGTTTATGATAATGTTTAAACATTATTAGGATTTTTTGGGGGTTAAATGGATAAAATAACCTCATAAAAATTATGATTAAAACTATTCTAAATTATTCCAATTATATTAATTTAGATAACACAATATACTAAATCTAGAAAATTACCGAATATAGAAAACACAATGCCAATTGGAATTATTCTAATTTCAACATGAAGAATAAATAATACTTAGCTAATTTTAAAATGTGTAGGTAGATACAAGATGTACAAATGTGGAATTAGGTAGGTTTATGCTCAAGATCCAGTCATTAGATTATGGAATTTTGTTTTGGAGGCATTGATACTTTCATCGACCTATAGACACTTGTGTCGATGCTTCTATTTATGGATCGATAATTTTATTACATATGAAATATTCACTCTAATAAAATTTACCACATGTGCCTATTATTTATTTATATCTCATTTATGTTTATGTATTTGGATCATGCACATAGGCTTCATATGACTATGTATAGCTCAAACCTTAGTGCTTCACCTTAGGTTAAATCACCTTGCCAAAAATGGGTAAATGTGCTCATAAAGTTAATATAAACTCAAGGAACCATTTTTAAATGATAAATAAATACATAACCAATACTCCAAGGATGTTCTCAGATATATGAAATTATCCCCTAAGTGTGGGATTATGTGCGCACAAGGGTGAAATATGTTATATACAGGGGAATATAATGATCTAGATTGTAAATTGACAAATATTATTTATGGGATGTTATTTTTATGATTTATACCTATAATTTAATTTTTCCTATGATTTATATATAAATAGGGAATATTAGGATAGTATAACTCAATTGTGCAATTGATTGAGTGAGTTCCAGTACATGCTTTCTTGGTATTTTCTAGTTAGATAATGAGTAGGATTTGATTTGTACTAATACCACACCTTTTTAAAATATCACATATAAGGGTTAGATAATAAAAATATAACAAACCATTTGTTCCAAAATATTTAAAATTTGGATGACTTTTGAGGTATAAACACATGATAATGAATCTAGACACTAGCGTCAACTCTAGTATCCTTTTGAAAAATGTAAGTATCTGGTAAGGTAAAAACTTATTGAATATATTTAATATATATTGAATTAAATAAACCATGTTTTAATATTTATATATTTTATAGGTGATTTGGGTCCTCATAATGGTAGGTTCAGTCCATACAATAAATAACTAAGCATAGTGAGATGGTGAATGTGAGCATTTTAGTAACAAAAAGGTATAAAACTAAAGGGTAGAGCCTTTATTGGTAATTTTTAAGTGTAAAAGACTCAAATAATATATATAATCATATTTTAATATATACATTTATCACCCCCCTCTAATCTAGTAATGCATAAATTTGGAAATACTAGGTTAAAGGAAATAAATGCATACATGGTTGTGTAAAACACACCTTGCCTTTGATTAAACCCTGGAGAATTTGTTATTGGTGAATGACCTTTAACCAAGATCATGTTAAAATATAAATAATTTAATTTAATATAAAATTGAATAATTGAAATGATTTGAAAATTAAATAAAACAAGGAAGGAGTACACTTATGTGGCAATGCAACCATGTTACCCATTGGTACTTTGATTTGGTAAATATGCTTCCTTATGATGCATTGGAACTAAGAGAGGTTTAGACTTAAACCTTTATATATTTTAAGAGTGAAATTTTGAGGGTAATTATGACCCCCAATCTGGGGTAAAGGTGAGTTGTGACATGACCATTGAGATCATTGAATCTCAATCACACAACTCAAGTGAAAGTAAAATAAATACAAGTTAAATGGTATAACCAACTCAACCTAAAAAAGGTAAGTAGTGTTAAGGCCATTGAGGGAATAAAATCTCAACCACACTACTCAAATGAGCCAATTTCTATAAATAGGAAAGGATCAAAATAGTGTTGCTTGTAAAAATAATACTTCCTGGTAATGTTTCTAAATATGTATTTTGAAATTTTTGGTGCACTTGCATGACACATAATCCTCTAATTTATCTCAATATAAATTATCTATAAAAATCTAATCTATGTTATATATTTGTGTATAATATCGGTCACAAATCTGAGAAACTTTGTCCCAAATCTATGAAAATTAGTGCCAAATGTATAGGATTCTAATCCAAGTGTATATATGAATCATGAAAACTGTATCAAAATTTTCCAACTATGTATGTGTGAAGTCATGTTATATGACATGCTCCCACTAATATTCCCCTCCTTTTGAGGTGACTGGAGTGAAACCTAGTAGTTACCTTACCTTAAAAGGATAAGATAACTATATTAGCTATATATGAATCATGTATCATGTCTAAATAGAAATACCAATTAAGCTCACAATATGTGATCATAAAAAGCATTAAGATGCATGATATAGATCATGGTAACATATAAAAAGTAACAATACAATTTCAAAAATTAATCAAACACACACACAAGAGCACTCAATGTCACAAAATAGGGGGTCTAAGGATACCACAAATAATGGGCATGTTCAAATGTTGCACACTCTAAGTGAGGACATATTTCTCATATCATGTTCACTTAAATTTTGATAAGTAAAGAACATAAAAATCAGAGGTTAGGTTCACTAAATTTTTAATACTTTTTAGGATTTTTTTGGGGTTAAAGGGGAAGAATATCTTATTCAAATGGATAAGTAAAACCATTCTAAAGCAAACCAATTAAATTAATTTAGATAACACAAAATAATGAATCTATAAAGTTACCAAATATAGAAAGCACAATGCTAATAGATATTATGATAATTACAACATGAATAAGATATAATACTTATCTTGTTTGTAGGTATATTTGAGATGTACAAAAGTGGATACAAGCAGGGTAATGCTCAAAATCTAGTCATCAAATTATAGAAATGTTTTTTGGAGGCCTATACACTTGTTTTGATGCTTAAATCTATGTCTTGACAATTCTATATTGTATCACTGTATTGAAAAATAATTTCCTATGCCTACTAGGTTTTGTATTGCCTTTCTATTGATGTATCTAGATAATGCATAAATGCTCTATATTATTATGTATAGGTCAAATATTAATTATTCATAGGTTAGGTCACCTTGCCAAAAATAAGTTAGTGGGATCATTAAGTTGAGATAGCCTCAAGGACCCATTTGTCAATGAGCATTGACTACATATTTAGTTATCCCCTAAGTGTAGGTTTGTTTATGCACAAAGATGAAATATGACATATGCAAGGGTATAAAATGATCTAGCTTGTAACTTGACAAATATTATTCATGGGTTATTTTTTGAAATATTTAGATCTATAATATGACTACTCCTATGACTAATATAGAAATAGGAAAGAATAGGGTAGTATAAATAAATTGTGCAATTGATTGAGTGAGCTTGAATAGGTGCTTGCTTGTTATTTTCTAGTTGGATAATGAGTAGGATTTTATTTGTATTTATAATATAACTTTGGAAAATATCTTATGGAAGGGTTAGATAAGACAAAAATTCTGACCTTACATTTTGAAATATTTACAATTTGGATGAATTTTGAGGTACAAACACTTGATAAGTAATTTGGACACTAGCATTTGTGCTAATGTCCCTTTGTAAAATACAAGTGTCTAATAGGGTAGAAAAATATTGAAGATATGTAATTTATAATGAATTATATAACCAATTTTTTAATCTTTTTGTAGTGTATAAGTGATATGGGTCATCAAAATGATAGTGTTGGTCCATAAGATAAGCAGTTAGGCACAATGAGATGGAAAATGCGAGCCTTTCGGTAACAAGAAGGTCTATAATTAAAGGGTAAATCCTTAATTGGTATTTTTCAAGTGTAGAATACTAAGGTGTTATTTAAGATAAGATTTTAGTATCTACACACATATACCAAATTTATTTATTTTATCATTTTAATCTAGTATTTCTAATACTAGATTAAAAGTGGGACATTTTTAGACACATATATTTTGTATTAGACATTCGACAACATCAATTTTGATACATATTTACATAATTGGAATTATGTGTACACCTTGACTCTTGTGCACATTTACACTATCCATATATTCACTTAATTTCTTATCCAACCCAATTTTTAAACCTACATATTTATAATCACCCGAGTTGTCGAATAACACTCTATAATCCTAAGTAGACTATCACCATATTTTAAATAATTGATTTTTCATATCAAGACATTACTGGAAACAATTAAATAATTAAAATTTATTATAGGTGTTTTCCTCTACTATTAGCATCTAGTATCCTCCAATCACTACTTTTCAAATTTAAATGCTTCCCTTAGCTCGGCTTATACATGTTTCACATGTAAGTTATGGGGGTAAATATCAAAGAACCATCTATAAATAAAAATTAAGCCTAAATCCATACTCATTTGGCCATTACATTGAGAATCATTTACAATCTTGGATAATCCACTAACATTCCCTTGAGACAATATCACAAAAGCATTCACATTTAAATTCCTCAAAGGATCAACCATAGATCCAAGTCTAAATACAAAATGCAAGTTAAAGTTGCATGTTGTCAAGTGTCAAAAGAGGATCATTACGTCACATTATAACAAGCTCATGATGTGCACACAAACACCTAGGTGGGATAACTATGTGTAATTTGAGCTCAATCAATAGTATTGGAATCTAGGAAACTCTCAATCACTCTACGAGGAGTAGTTAGGTTTGTCTAACCCATATTTATAACCCTATTTTCTTATTTAATATTGTGTCAAAAGTGAAACTAGGGTTTCAAAGTAAGGAGAGACAAATCAATGGTTAATACACATGACTAAGGGAAATCAAATACATAAAAATAATTTATAGGTGAGGTTCAAATAATATGATATAGACTTAAAAAATATATAGAGACAATACCAGTCACCACAGGCATCTAAGCTTCATTAGTAATTTTTGTGCAGGTTTTGAGGTCTTATTTCCTAATTTTAGTAGTTACAAAGCTAATATAGAGTATTTACAAGGATTGTGATGTAGGTAGTGAAAAATATAAATAAAAAAATAGTTAAGTGCATAACTTCCCAATTTACTTGCTTAATTCTAAATATAGTAAGTGTAATATCAATATCTCTTTTAGATTCATATTTATATGGTTAGTTCACCATTTTACATAATTTGATTTTCAATAGTTTGATCTTATTTGTGTTGCATTATTCAAAAAATAGTTAGCATATATTAACCTTAGTGTTAGATTGTTGGTTTTCACATCTATTAGGGTCTGATTTCACCTCTCAAATCTCATTTTTATATTTTGGTGTGTTCATCATTGCTTAATCATTATCCTTAGCTATTTTCATGTTTTTTTTTAATGTTATCCATGATTACATATTGTGATAATTAATAAAGATAGATATCCAATTCCTACTAATTTAAGTTCTAGGTTGAGTGGTGTTAATATTGATTTAAATCAACTTCCTTTGCTTAGTAAGTTTTTGAAGATAAAATTCCACTTGTTACTAAAAATTTTGCTCCATCTATGGTTGACAATGCAATTGATACAACTATGAATAATGAATATGCTTATGTTGAAATAATTAAATACCTGATGGTGATGCCTTTGATGATAATGTCAATTCTTTCAATGATGATTGTTTTCCAAAAATTGCTACTATGGATAAAATTGTTTTCTAGAATAATATTTTGACAACTCTTAAAGAGATTGATGCAATGATTTATATTATTAGAGATGAAACGCATAAGAGAAAATTGGCTAAATAATATACACATTAGAATTAAAATATTACCAAAAATCTTTTGAATGTTTCTAATCTACCTATTATATGTTCTCCTTCTACATAAAGTGTTGAGGCTAGTGATCCTACTACTACTTTCATGCCTCCACCTACTAATTTTACTAAAATTACTAAGGTTATTCCTTCACAACCTACTAATTATCTTATGCCTCCTATTCTTACTAAATGTTATTGACTTACTTATATAAATTTATCTATTGGTCATGGTCTTGGGACACAATTATTATAACATCTATTCCGACACATGTTAATCACACTTTGTCTCATATGCATGTTAATTCATCTAAATTTGTATTGATTCAAAAATCCATTCAAGATATGTAATTACAAATTATATAACTTTTATAAAGATATAAAAGGCATATCCATGTGGTCATTCTCATAATATATTATGTAACCCATTGGTTCATGAGGTTCTTGTCTTCCCCTTGCTTATTGGTTTCATTGTGCTTAAATTTGAAGTATATAATGGCAATGGTGATACTTTGAATCATATTTGATACTTATATTCTTGATGCTTAGTTTTTTACATGATAATATATTAATGACTAAGATATTTTCTAGAAGTATCAAGGACTATGATTTGGATTATGTTTATGCCCTACCTTTGAGCTCCATACATTATTTCAACAATTTGGATCATAGCTTCTTAGCTCACTTTTCTTTCAACATTATCCAAAAGGTCACATTTTCACAACTTTCACAACTTGAAAAAGGATCTAGTGAGTATGTGCTTAAATTCAAGACTATTCCTACAAAAATGTGTCACCAAATACTTGATAATGAGTTATAAAGTATGTTCTCCAATAGCTTGCTTCAACCTCTCAATGTCAAAGTAATTTTTGTTGCTGATAAATTAGGTAGTTATGATAATTTGGATATGGATTGAAGTTTTTGGGTTTTTATTTAACTATTTTGTAATTTTTTGATTTAAAATTTTGAGCTTTTCATATGCTTTTTAGAAAGGGGAGTATATATTTCAAGAATTGTTTTAAAGATCCATGGGGATTGGATTTGAATCAATTTTTTTAATTCCTTGAGTATATACATGATGTAAACTTTTTTAATAGAATAATATTTATGGTTTTTTCTATTAGTGAAAATATTTATATGTGCCTTTAGTTAAGTTAACTCATGTAGCTGGATTTTCTACCATGACTAGTTATTGTGTAGTTAATGTGTGCACATGCCCAAGTGTGCATTTAATGCTTCTATATCCACATATGCCACCATCATTAGATGCCACATTTTGTGTGGATAATAGGAAAAGAGATAAAAGTCCTTAAATTCTATATAAATACCTTTTTCCTCCTTTATATTTTACATTATTGATTCTTGATTGCTGATGATGTATTGACATATTAGTAATATATACATAGAGATGCTAAATAATTGAGAAATATTCTTAGTTATCATTTTAGTTCTCTTATTCTCACCTATATCTTACATGAGTTATGTTTTTGTTCTTCTTCAATTCTGGTTAGACCACATCTTAATATGGTACTAGATCCATACTTATTATTTATTTTTTAGAAGTAACTTTTTTCTACGACATACTAGAGTAAAAATAAAAATCATATTATATTTAGAAGGCCAAACACCTAGGGATAAATTGTAAATAACCTATAGGTTTATAAGAGGCAATCTATTAAATGTTTTAGGTTCCTCAACTTACACTTGAATACAATCTATATTGTATGGATTCTGGGTCTTTTGCAAAAAATTCAAGGTTTTTAGTGATTTTTTAATTTTTTTCCATATCATCTAGTCCATATATATTTGTGACTTATTCCTATCATGTTTACAAGTGGTGCCATAATGCATCATATGTACATGTTGATGTGATCATTTGTATTTCCACATGACATCTTTTGGACCTATTATCACTTTAGGAGGCATATATCATGATCCATGAGGCTTGGGTGGATATTGTTTTTTTATATATTCAAGTTTCCAACCCAAACACAAAGAAATATAATTTGGGACATTTTGGGCACTTGAATGTTGTGATTTAAAATTTATTTCAATGGAACCCTGTTGGAGACCTCCTTTAAGCACCTTCTTGGGCGCATATCTTGAATTCCATTTGAAATTTTCATGTGTTGTATTTTTGTAAACTTGGACACTTTTTTGAGTTTTACATAGTGGTGTGGTTAGTTATGCATTTTTATTTGGTATATTTTTGTGTAGCATTTTTATTACACTTCGAGGGTGTAATTTTTTATCTTGGTAGGACCTTTATGAGGGCATTTTTATTGCATTGGAAAATAAAATGGTTAATTTCTTGTGCTTTATGGTACATTATTCTAGATATCATTTTGTCAAGGATTTGAAGTTGGGTCTAATAGGTGGTCAAACCCCTCCACAATAATTATTTGTAGTTTTTTATCTCTCCTATATTCTACAAGCCATTAGCTTTAAAAATTCACTTATTTTTCTTTTTAATTTGAGAAGGGTACCTAACATGGCCTTTTTGATGGGAACGTATTGAGGAAATTTTTTATTTTTAAATGGCACCTATCTAGCAAGACTTGTATTTTTAAATATGTTTTTCAAGTGGTATATTAATCATTGACTACTCATTTTGGGCCACTCATGTAGATAATTCCTTAGTTCCTCATATTTATTAACTCTTTAACATGATGATCATTATTTGTGACTTCTGACATCCTGAAAATTAGTTAATTTATATGTGTTCAAAGTGGTAGATTCTAGTCGACTCATACATGGCGTTTATGGATTATTGTGAGTTTCTTCACCATCTTGAGTTGCTAGTGGTTAGTTTACACATTCTACTTCCACTCATGCCATTTATTTTATGATAATTAAGGTCCCTTTCTATGCACCTCATTGCATTTTCTAGAAGAGATTATTTTCTACAAATAAGCACATTTGTGTGCACATGTGATTTTATTGTTTTATCATAATAATGAATTTATTTTCTTAGCATATACATGGGTATCTTATTAGGCACTTTATTTTCTAAAATCCATATGATTATTGTAGTATATCTCATATTTTGATGGCATTATTTTATGTACTCTTCTATATTTTTGACACTTTCCTTGACAATATGAATATCTTGTGTTATGAATGACATATACTATCCACAACATTAGTCAGGATTTATAATGACCCATAGGTAGCCATATTTGTTGGTATCAAAATTTAGAACATTATCTTTGACATACATTTGTGGTGTAAAAATTCATAACATCATCTCCAAGCTAACAGTTTTTTATGGTATCTAAATTAGCACATGATTTTAGTGTTTCGAGTAGTGGATTCATACCACTTGTAAAAATATCATTTGATTTTCACCAAGTGTTTACTTCCATTCTACACAATATCATTTGAATGTGCATTAGTATGCCTTGTAGTTTTGTGAAGCTCACCACTATTTTAGAGCATCATTTGCTTCAATACTTACCATCATTTTATGAGAGACATATATTACTATCACCATATTCCTTAGGGATGGGTATTTAATGTGTCTTCTGGTCCTTTCTATCCAATTTATGAAGATCAATGTTTATTTTAAGTGATCATTGTATATATCACTAATTACTAGTTTAACGTGGTATTTATAATGGATTAACATCCATGTATTCTGGAAACATATATTTGCATCCATATGGACACTCGACATCACACTATATTTAATTGATATTTATACATAGTTACTTCATCTGGCATTATTTCTCAGGCTTATTTTTGAGGATTATAAGACTTATTTTTTTGCCTTAAACCTCCTAAGTTTTAATTTTTATTTATTTATTTTGGGGGGCGGGGGTTGTTGAAGCAAATATTTATTATGCACCTTTAGTTAAGTTAGCTGAAGTAGTTAGATTTTATACTAAGGTTAGTTAGTGTGTAATAAGTGCATACACATGCATAAGTATGAATTTAATGCTTACCTACTAGCATAATTAGATGTCGCCTTTTATATAACTAATAGGAAAAAGATGAAAGTCCTTGAATTTTCTATAAATACTCTTATCCTCCTTTGTATTTTATATTATTTATTGTTGATGATGGATTGATAGATCAATAATACATACACATAGATGTTGAATACTTAAGTAATCTTCTTGGTTCTCATTTTATTTCTCATCTTCTCTCCTCTATCATGTGTGAGCTATGATTAGGTTCTTCTTCAATCCTAATTAGACTAGATCTTAATATTTTATTTGGAAATACACACACACATGTAAATATATATACACATATATACATACATACACACACAAACACATGCATACATACATATACATATACATATGTATACATACACAAACAAATATGTATGAGTGTGTGTACGTGTGTGTACATAAATATACTTATGCATACATATATATGTATATGTGTATGTATATATATTTTTTGATTATGGATAAAGGATGATTTTTAAAAGGGCCCAAAACCTTTTACAATCTCAAATAGAAATAAAAGACATTAAAACCACAACACTTGGGACAAATAAAAAATAGGGAAAAATTCAAGCCTAGCTCAAAAAAATTTGTTGATTGATAATAAACATACACACAACAAAATTATAGGAAGGACACAACCAAAGTTGTAGAACTAGGGAAAAATAAAATCATTGAGAGTCTTGGTAGCCTCCCATTCTTCATGTAGGAACTTAAAGTGATCCTATATCATTTACATGTTTGAGTCTTTATTTTCCTTTCAAGTCCATTCATTTTTCAATCTGGTACTCTTTCTTTTTCTAGTCTATGAGGGACCTTTTTTTCTTATTCATACATTCATAAATCTTATTAATGATAGTTGCATATTTTTTAATGGTTACTCTACTTAATTAGAGCACATTCCTTAGGTTTTCATTTACAGATTTTTTATTAGCCTCAATTTGGCTCATCTTATTTTTAAGTTGTTCAATCTCATTCTCCATCACACTAACATGAATAGTCATAGACCACATCTTTATTAAAAGGATTTTTCCTTTAGTTTGAGATTATTCTCCATTAACTTGAAGTTGAAGCTTCTTAATTCTATTCTTAAATCTCCCATTATCCATTTAATGATATAATGATGGTGATGAAACTCCTTCTCTAGTGTGATAATTCTTTAATGTAGATTCCCTTGAGGTGGTTATTCTTTGGCCTTATCCTATTTTTATCCCTCCATATCTTATTCCATCGAATGATAAAGGTTGGGGAGAATGCTTTTATTTTAGATCCTTCTAGATTTAAATAAACTTGGAAAAGGATGGGATAGTGGGATCCCTATCGAGTACCTTTGATCCTAAAAAATAGATAGTAAAAAATAATGATATTAACCTTAGCTTTCTTTAACTTCTTGGAATCCTATACAAAAAAATATTTTTTAAAGGCCACTTTATTTCTTAGGGTGATTTTAATAGTTTTTTTTTTGGATAATTAAATTCCTCCCTAATTACAAAAGGAGATAGGTTAGATGGTTGTGAAAGGGGCCCATTTTATAAAAAAATTACCATGGGAGTGGGGACATTTGGGATCTAGAAGTTTGGAAAAGTAATAAAATGAGGGCCTAATGAATAAATAAAGCTGATTTCCTTAATTACACACCAATTATATAATTTTATAAGGACATTGAAAGGAATAAATAAATACTAACCAACTTATTATGTCAAAGATGATTAAGCAAAATTACAAGAGAATGCACACTTTTATCTCCATTATAGAGTAACAGACCTAATAATCTGATATAAAACCTCATTTCATAAATTAGTTAAGGAATCTATCAAGTAACCACCTTGGAACTTGGCTAGTTTCTATCTACCCCTTAGGAATATTTTAGCATCTTCATATTTAGCACTTTTTGACTTGTAGAACCTAGATACTTCTTTGAACAAACCAATACCCTGGGCTATGATTTCCTATAAAACATTGAAGGAGAATTCTCTTGCTACGATGGTCCTAACATTATAATATTTTAGAAACTTAGTTGAAATAACCAAGTCAAAGCCCATAATTATAGCCATCGAACTGGATAAATCACCATATTTCAAGATGTTCCAAACCATAGGGTTTATCCACACCATCTCAAAATAATTTGGTTTAAATCAACTCTTTCACCACCCATTTGGATGTTAATAGTTCCTCTTATTAAGAATATTCTATTATTTCCTCTTTCACATACTTCAGTTCCCCCACATCTAATGTTTCTTTGTTTTAATAATAAAAGTCCATTTCCTATCATAATTTAGGACTAGAAACTAATGTGCATCATTTCGATCTTTCAAGGTGGATAAAATATATACTTTACATTTTAAAGGATGTTGTTCATTATTGACACATAATCTCACCACTTTTTGAATTAATTAGGTTAATAAAAACCCACTTGGTAGTAGAGAAATGATATTGCTGCCATAAAATCCTTTAATCCTAATAGCAACCTTAGATCTGGTCTTGGAAGGTGAGAAAAAAATATTATTCAATATAGCTCGGAATGAGTGAGAATAAATTATTACCCCAATCCTAATTCCAAGGTTACATAGTAACATGCCCTTAGTTGACTTCCTATCATTATGACAAATAAAATTATTTCTTTGCTTCTTTATTATTTAGAATTTGAATTATGTTATTAGGAAGAGCCTGAGGATTATCCCATTTTTTAAATCCAAAAATAGATGTGTCTTTATTAGAAGACTAGCTAGCCCCTCTATTACCTTGTAAACATGACAAATGGAGACTTACTCAAATGCTTGTAATATCATAAGAAGATCTATCATAATATTTTTGATAGTTCAACTAGGGAGATTTTCTTTTGACAAAAAATTATGATATTAAGGGAGTATCCCTCAATGTCTATAAATTTAAACCCTATATCATTCATGATTTGAATTCCCCATATTGCATCTTTAGCCTCCATAAAATGGCTAGTTTGAACCCCTACATTACCTGTAGAGGCCTCCAATGTTTTTTTCTCTACTATCCCTTATAAATCATTATCCTCTTGCCTAACCTAAGTTTCCTTTATAGGTACTAAATTATCCCATATATGAGAAGGAAAATACCATTTTAATGATGTTTTATCACTCTTATTTTGTTTTTCCTCTTTATTATCAATTTCAACAAGGTTCAAATTTAATATTATTCTAACTTCAAAATATTTAATTTTTTCCTTCTTATTTTTAATTACCCAATAGTTCTCCCTAATTTATTCCATAATAATTGATCCCACTCTAATGAAAATTAATTTATTATCCTAAAATATCCTTAGATTCCTCTCCCACCATAGGCCCTAAAACACATGCGATATGGCTATTTTATAATGCTTCTTCAACTGACTACTAAAAAAATAGGGTGACCATTGAATGTTGAACTCTAAGACTGATGCCCATTGAACCCAACATACTTCAAATTTGGAAAAAAATATTTATTAATATATTATAAGCAAAGTATTAATCTATCATGAGATGGTAAATTGATTCAACTTATCTCTCACATAAAACACAGCTATTTGGAATCATGAAGACTCTTTTATCCAAAAGGGTCTTTCATGAGAATTTTAATCTAAGCTAATACACAAAAGAAAAATTTAACCTTTAGAATAAGATATTTGTCCTATATTTGTTATCAATGGAAACCATTTAGAAATGATTTTAACACCATCATGCAACCTATTTTTATACTATAATTATCACCCATAGTGGTTGCCAAACAAACTCATCTTCTTTTACATATTAAATGATATGATAAACTTTAAAATTTCATTCAAAAACATTAAGTTAGATATTTATTATTGATTATTCAAATTCACAATGATGGTTTTCAAAGTTTTACCTGTTGAAATTTCTTCCTGGTAGTCCATAACCATCTCTCCCATTTATCTCTTAATATTTATACTTAGGTTATCACAAGGCTTAGAAAAACTTAACAAAAAATTGGATAACTAGTTACCATCTCAAAATAGAGAAAATTTATTTAAACCCACATTCAATTTTCCTCTTCATAATAATTATCTACTATCAAATGAAGTATTTTAGAGCCAAGATCCTCAAGATAAATAATCTACTAACAAGAATCTCATAGCTTCAATGCTATCTAAATACTTATCCTTTAAGATATTAGTCTATTGGTTCTCTTATTTCAAGAGTTTCCATCTTGTATTTTATAAAATAGATTTTTTAATTATCATTACTCTTTAGATTCCCATGCCTCCATGCATTTTTTGGAAGGAAACCCCTTTTCCAAACAACTAAGGAAATTATCTATGTGTGTGTATGTGTATATGTATATTATGTGTTTATAGACATATAATCAACCACACAATATTATTGAATTAGATTTTTGTATTTTATTTAAAAAATTCACATGTGTGTGCATACACACATTATGTGCTTATCATTCCTCTATTGGGTTCAGTTGAATTGTGCACTTTATTGGGTATAAATGAAACTCTAGGTTAAAATACATTGACTATGTTTTGATAAAAAGAAACATGGATATGGGTTATGCATTGGTTACAATCAAACTTGTTTTAATTAATTATAGTTATATCAAATTAATTATTGAACTACACATATGTATATTATGTGTGTGTACGGTGTCCATATAGAATATATAATGGAAATTGACCTATATATGAATGAATTTGGTTGTAAATAGATTTTGAGTCCTTAATGGTTAATATTCTAATTGGCTTTTATGTTAGTAATGAAAATGAAGAAATTAATGTTTAGTTCTTATGAAGCAATTTTTTTATTTGATCTTAAGCATACCTTAACTGTAGAAAATAACTTATTGATTTGAATGTTTAAGAATTAGACCTTAGATGTTATTGAGTGTGGATAATTTTTTATGTTACCTTTGACTAATAAATTTTGGTTTGTATTTATTTCTTGAGACCTAGTGCATCTATATAAATGCATGGAAATATGTATTTATAGGTTGTAACGTGTATTTTTGTACAAGCACTGGACTACTTACAACTAGGATAAAAAGTGTAAAATTTTCATAAATTTAAGTTTTCAATAAAATCTATAATTTTTTGAGATTTTTGAAGTTTGAAAGCCATATATTTAATCATGTTCATTTCCTTGATTGACAAACATATTAAGGTAATTTGTAGTTGTCTCATTTTGTTTGTAACTTGAATGGAATGTTGAATTTTGTGAGAGGTGATAATATATGGTTTCTTAACTATTAGGAATGGTTTATTGTTTAATATTATTGACTAAAGTTTGTAAATTTTGATGACATTTATTCAATTAGTTTTATACAAGTGATATGTTATTTGAAACTTAAATTAATTTTTTTTATTCAATATATTTTGGTTAAAATAATGTTGTGTGGGTTTTTCATGTAATTTTGTTTGAATATTATGTAGTATCAATTATAGGGTATATAATAAGATTTTATTTATTAATGTATGATAGACTCGCATTTGATCATGATTGAATCCTGATATCATGTGACTGCTTCACAGTTGCCAAATGCGTGGCAATGATATGTGAGTGATTCTTAGTAAAACATGAGTAATGTTAAGAATTTAGGTAGGGAAAAATATCTACATTAATATTTATTAAATAAGATATTACATCAAATTCAAATGTTCAATTACATTATTTTATTAAACAAAATATTTAAATAAGTTTTTCTACTCGATTTAACTCAACCACTTATAGGACCAGTAACTTAAACCAACCTATCAACATTAATTACTATTAACATAAATTTAATATATTCACTAAAGGTGGTATCTCACTAGGAGATACATTCCCCATACATATTATTAATAATTAATAAATATAAATGTAAAACTTGGATCAATAAACCTAACAAATCTTCCTTGATCCAAAGGGGACCAAAATATTATCTAGAGAAAATGGCTCTAAAGCCATCTAACAGTACATGTTGCAACCTAAAAATTGGCCCTATATGCATACAATACTAATCAATTTGTGTCTACATGTCTCATATACACTATTCCTACTACTTTTCCAAAGCTTGATGTGACATGAAGATGAGCATCATCTTGGGCATACTCATCCCCATTGATCAATTGTCCTTGTACTATATTATGAGCATAATCATGGGAATACTTAACCAAATCCTTCCCTATCTCAATAATAATTTCATATATATGTATGGCACATCTCACTTGAATCCCAATTTTTTTAGTACTTTATAAACACTACTAGTGCTAGCAACCCTTGTTAGCTATACAATCATCGATGACTAATCCAAAATCAAAATATTATCTTCCCCCTATCAAATGAGAGGTGAAAAATCTAAACAAAAAACCACTATTTAACTGGTCTGATCCTAACCAATAATATCAAATAATTTAAAAAACAAAATTTAGACATAAAACATCAAAATCCTATCATTTATAAAAAAAAAAAGGCCACTATAAAAAAACTTTATCTCAAAGTTAGCAACAAACTCAACATAGGTGGGTCTTTAGCTCTGTCAACATAATTGATCCTAATGAACCTATAACCCACAAGATAATATGTTATGAAATTTGATAGTACTGACAATAGAAAGGTATGCGATTACATCCATTTTTATCACATAGAAAGTTCTGATTTTCAAATGCAATAAATGAACATGGTGTAAAATACAATTAAAAAATACACCTATTTTACATAAAAATACCTTATTTCTCCAATATAATTCATTTCCAAGAAAATATGAAAGAGATACTTCATACCAACAAGCTGACTATTCTGATGGACTCAAAACATGTAAAAAATAATAAATTAAGTGGTTATATGATCACCTTCATTCAATAAGGTAAAATGACTAAAAAATTATTAATCATAGGCTATAACACTAAAAATGATGATATTTTAAAAATTATATTTAAAATCAATGAGATTGGAATTCATGGCCTCCAAAAATATCAATATTTTATTGAAATCCATATGACCAACTCTAGTAGGAAACAACTTGAAAAATAATGACTTAGACTTGGACATAATTCATATTTGCATACACATCACTTGAAATTGTCATTCTAAGCTAAAATATAAAGGTAGTGAGGTTTGAACTTGTGATCTTATAAATTTTAATGCCTTTACACACTAAAAAATCCAACTTATCTATATAAATTTGTATGGCTTAAAGAAAAAACCTTTTATATTATTCAATTTTTAAAATAGCCTAAAATTACAAAAAATAAAAGATTTCAATCTTTTATTTACTCAACAATAAAAACACACTGGCAAGAGGCTTTCCACCTAAAAATAAGAGTGTGTTTGGGCCCCCACACATAAATATTTTACTGTAGCAAAGACAATCCTAACATAAATCAAATAAATTAAAATTTCTTTTGGTCATGTTATCACATAGAGTTTGCACCTATTCTTGATGTTCTAGTTCACTATGTAAAAATCTAATGATACAATGGGATCACCTCTAAGATATGGGACCTTGGAAAATTTGAGGTGAAACTCTGAAGAAATTTGACTTCCTTTCACTAAACTTGGTACAACTGACAAAATATCACTTCGTAGAAATTTTGCTTTTTTAGTGATCTTGCTCCTAAATAAGGGTTTTGACTGGGAAAAGAGTTAAGAATGAAATTTGTAAAACTAAAAATGGTGATTGCACCAAATATTTTGTATTGGGTCTTAATGCTTTCTCAAATTAACACAATAGAACAAAAAATAGATTGAAATTTGTAGGAGCACAAACTCATGCAAATGGGAAATCCAAGGTAATATTTTCTATTTTTCATAGAAGGGACAAGATTCTTGTATTTTAATGAAACAATCTTCCAAAAGGGTAAAAAAAATACCAAAAATGAAATTTTGTGACTGAAATAAGAATTATAACATCCACAAATATTCAAATAACTTTTCATACATAGCTTTATCAGACAAGAAAGGAAAATCTTTAATTTATTCTCATTCCATAGGTTACAACATGTAGAAAAAATATTCAAAGTGTTGAATAATGTTTCTAACAACAAAAAGATAGATTAGGATATAGGGCTCTACCCATATTTATACAAAAAATCTCATAAATGAGATGTAGTTATCAAAAACTTCAATGCCCAGTAAAGGAATCATGTAAATCTAGAATTTCATTAAAAAAGAGGCATGATTTTCAACTTGTGGCATCCTTTGTCTTGGTAAAATGGTTTGGAAGAGAGCATGCAAGAGCTGGGCATGATTTTCAACTTGGTGTAATATGGATAGACTTGATAAAACTTCATGCAACACCTTCCTTTATCCTCCATGCAGCTGCAAATGGATCTTCATGCAAAATGGGGTGCCAAAGTAGAACTCAACGTTTAATCAAAAGATAAATTAGAAATGACTTAAGTTACTTTTTTACAAAACCCTAAGTTGAAATTTATAAGTGATACTTTTAAAACTTGCAAGTTATACCACCTTATCAAAACTAGAATTGAAATTTTTAATATATGCTTTTACAACTTAAGCAATTAAAACTTGTCAAAATAAAAAGTGTAATTTGCAAGTCTGACTTTTACAATTTCCAACCTGTTAAAACAAAAAGTGAAAAATACACATGGATCTTTCTCAAAACGAGCAATAAAAAGATAGCTACAACTTACAAAATGCAACTTTATAATGTTTTACAATAATGAAATTACAATATATGAGAATGTTTTCAATAGAAATAATTGATCAATTTCCAATACTTCCTCTACTTCTTTATCTTTCTCAGCTTGTAATTTCTGGATAGATGCATCAAAAGCCTTGAATATTTCCTAGATTCTTTCTTCATCTATGCCAAAAGAGTAGAGGTTGGTAATCTCACAATCTGTTGATGTGTCAAAAATTTCCTTCCTCAAAGTCTTGATTTCCTGCATATCTTTACCCATCTTATCTAGCATGTTATGATACTTGATTTAGCAATGGATAGAGCTCAAGGTAAAGACTATATCTTTATTAGATTCATTTTCTAATTCTTTGAATTTACTCTGAACCTCTTCTATTGAAAATATTTTATCTTTATAATCTATTGGCCTGCATGATAATTTACTCAACATTTATTCAATGTCATACAACATGCCAATGGTCTTATCATGAGTAACCTTGGCCTTATGTGCAACATCCTTGAGCAACTTTATTCTAAATTGCATAGCTCTATCTAATTTCTCCTATTCTCCATCATTCTTTAGTAACTTTTTAGCAATGAGGATTTATATATCAATC
Source organism: Torreya grandis (assembly GCA_037957365.1). Classification (NCBI taxonomy): domain Eukaryota; kingdom Viridiplantae; phylum Streptophyta; class Pinopsida; order Cupressales; family Taxaceae; genus Torreya; species Torreya grandis. The sequence continues at coordinate 1,788,130 of JARHVA010003331.1, read as the reverse complement.
GAGTCTACAATTATCAATTTGGGATAGTGAATATTCAAACTTTCTATTTCTCCCTCATATTTTTTAACCAATCCTCTCAATGTGACCCTTATCTCTCTCAAAACTTCATAATGGTCCATTATCATATCAATAATATTATTAACTTTTGAGATGATCTCATCTAATAATTCTTTAGTAGTTATTCCCATGCTAGCAATTTTTATCACCATATCAAGTGTTAGCTAAACTAGGATCTGGGTGACTGTTTGTGCTAGTTAAGGTTATGTTAATGGACTAGTGAGCTCTATGAATTTGTTCAGTGCAGTTGTATGTTGTTAAACCTTATTTTTAAACTCATCCTTAGTGACCTTGTCACTATCTATCTTCTCAAATAAGGATTTGATGTTGAATTAAACATCATGTTTTAACCCCTCCCTGGTAACAGATCCAAGGTGAATATTCAATACTTGATAGTCCACCACCACTAGATATTATTTTTGTTTATCTAGTGGGGGGATTTAAATCTCCACATATCTTTCCCATACTAAATCACATAATATTCTAGAGAAGGTTCAAGGAGTAGTCTTGGATTTCTTCTTCATGTTTGAAAGACCAAAATCTAGTGTACTTGGGGAAATCATTTGCTTTCATTTCTTTCCCACTATTTGTGTTAACCAATTGGGGGTATAATACTACTATGTAGGCACTATCACTTGAGAATATGTAGATGAAGTTGTTTCACTAGTAGGCATGATGATAAGTGTTGAATCTTATGTTGATGTTTCCACCAATTAATCAGGAGATGTTTATGGAATTTCATCTCCATATGTAGGTTGCAAGTCCACATTTGCATCAAGGAATTATTTCTCACCTATCTCCACTAAAGGGGTTGGGGAAAGTGTGGAATTGGAAGAGGTGGGGACAATGTGAATAGATGTGTCTATAGGGAGTGTAGGACATGAAATGGATATTAATGGGGAAGTAGACACAGGGATTCAAAACTTGGGAACTGGTGGAAGTGTGGAAGCCAAATCATCAAATGAGTCAATTAAATGGGTTGGGCCACTCAGGGGTGGTAAGGTAGGGAAGATGAAATGGGATGAAGATGAAGTAGTACTTATCCTAGGAGTTGGGATGACTAGAGAAAGTGAATTTAGGATGACTAAGTCTATGGCTATAACTTGTTGAGTTGTGTTAGAAATCAATGGGGATGGAATGGAAGGAATTATAAATGGAATGGAAGGAGGGAGTGAAATTGTGGGAAAGGAAAGTTGAGTGGAAACCTAAAAATCTACTGAAGGGGAACCCTAAGTGTCCACTTGACTTGTTTACACTAGTTGTAATGGACTTATTATTGTGGGTAAAGTGGTAGGAATGAAGGGTGGACAGGAAACTTGAGATGTAGCGGGGATGGTGATAGGAGGTGGAGGTGTTGGAGCTATAGGAACATTATAAATAGGTGGGGGGTGAACTATAGAGATAGGGGTTGTGACTATCACTGATATGTGGGTTGAAGCTATGGATGTTCCAATTGTAGTTGTGTCCTCAAACAAGATGATGATTAGTTGATCTATTATTGCCCTATCCTTGCTAGATTGCCCCTTCTTGGCCTTATATTTCTTCTTCTTCTTGTGAGAAATCACTGGACTTTTTTATTATTCTCCTACTATCCCACTAGGACCCTATACTAATGAAGGAATTCCTTCTGCCCTGTGATTTAATATCTTCTCTCTAATACTATATATATCCTTGGTCACTTGGGCCCCTTTACTTCTAAGCCAATTGATCATTTTATTTATCACATGTGTTGATATATCTATCAAAGAGAAAGATTCAAGGATTGACCACCTTGCTCGAGGAAGGGGTTGAGTGATGATCTATTTTTAATAGTTTGTGTCTACTAAGAACTCATCATCCACCAAGTCCTTAGGGAATGGTGCCAAATCAAAATCTTTGACATGTTTTAGGGTCATTATATAGTGGTCCTTCAATCTAACCTTCTCTTCATATTTTGAGTCCTCTGAATAATCTTCAAAATATGGAACATGGGAATATGTATAAATTCCCAGTGTGATGGTAATGTTACCATAAACATCATAGTATGGCCTAGACCCTAAATCCCTCAATATCATCTATGTCATTTACACATCAACACACTTGGATTTGAGTAGGGAAGGGCATATATATATATGTTAGTACTAATTAGGAAATGAATTCTTGAGTTGTATTTACTGGAAAGAAGCTTATGAGTCTCTATAAGTTATCTTCCTAGCTCCATAAATTCCCACTTATCACTCACATATATTGAGAGTGTGAAAGGATAGACATTGAATCTACTTACCCTGATATAGGAATAGGTAGGGAATTGAATGAATTAAGATCCCCATCGAGTGATTTTTTTAGTAGATGCTTCTGAGAATCTCATTCTCCCAAGTTCTTTATCAAAAATTATGATGATGCAATAGATGAATGCATCGGTGACTCTCATAAAGTGTTGCCTACTAGCCTCCAAAGTGAGGTAAGGATAATATTTATACACTTTACTTATCTCACAAGGTACTATGTTGAGGCCTGGGAAGGCTCATACTTTGGCTAATATATATACAAGATAGGAGGTCATGAAAAACTTTCCTATGGTTTGTACCTTCATCAACTTTTTATAGGAGTCACTAATGAGTTCGGCCAAGTGGATGTATTGTGCATTCTAACAAATGACCCAAGTGTACTGGTGCATTCATTCTTGGAAGCTTTTTGCATTAGGACTACCACTAATCCTATGCAAAAATATTATTATATCTCCCACCTCATCTTTGAATTCAATTCTTTCCAATATTTTTGGCAATATGGTGGAGGCAACCTTGGGGGTCTTAAGCCATTATTTGTTTATCATTCTCTGACATCCCTCTCTATTGTCTTGAAAGAATTATTAGGATGTTTCTAGAGTTGTGTCAAGATAACTCTCTAAATCTAGGATCACAAGCACTAATTCAATGAAATCTGGGTCCAAATTCAAGATTTTTTCCCCTTTGTCATTCTAGACCTCTCTTTTGTCAACATCATAGTGTTGTTCTAGCATCAACACCAACTCAAGGCTTTGTATCACTAGAGGTAAATCTACTACTTGTGGTAATCTATAGTCATAAATAATCTAGATCCAATCATTCTTGAATTATTTATTTATTCAGGTCTAGAAGTCCCCTAAGTCAATGTGACCTATATTTGTATCTATGATCTCAGTGGGGTTAGATTCTAAGTTGAGTTACCCCAAGGCCTTTTGATTTGAACTTCACCTCCTTCTCAAACATGACTTATGGAAATATGCTTAGTGAGAACCAACTAAAAAAGTTGGTGGGATTTTTAGGTTCTTATAACAAGTAGAATCTCTGGTGGATACTAGAGGTGTTTTGTGCAGGTCTAAATTCTAGTGGAACTTAGAGTTATTCTGAGAAAGTGGGAACTCCATGAAGTTGGAAAGTGTTCTGATCATGTTGAAATCCCATGGGGATGGAAGGTACTTGAAATAATGACAATTTATATGGAGATGTAAGTTGTAATTTGTAAGTGGGAATCCCATGGAATTGGGAGGTGTTTGTCCTTAGCATTTCCAAAGTTTGTAGGGACTTAGAATAATATTTTCCTTGTGTGAATATACATGGGTATATTCACCTGGCTTGAAAATATAAACCCTATATTTGACTATAAATTTTGGGAGAGAATTATTTGGTTTTTATTTTCTTGGAAACCTTGGAAAATAACAATGATGAAGAAAAATGAACCTCACCCTGATAAAAAAATAAACCTCATAACAACAAGGAAAACCCTAAAATAGATGATGTAATGAAACCCTATATAATTTTAAAACAACTTTATAGGAATAAAAATAACATAATAACTTCAAATTATAGGAAAAATGGTAGAAAAGGCAAGGAAGACTAAGGAATATCATGTAGGGGTGAAAACAGCATGGCATTTTGCATGCAGACATAGTTTGATGCATAGATCAAGGTCGAAGGCATGGTCATGGCTTAGCATTGCTATTAGAGCTTGAAATATCAATTAGAAATTAAAAATTATTTAAAAATCCCCAAAATTACATTACTTATACATTGAAAACCCTACAATAAATTCTCTAATGGTGGTTAGTGGTGAAAATCTGAAGTCCTCATACAATTTTGTAATTTTACAAATTTGCAAATTGTATGTTGATCTCCAAATTACATAGACTAAGATAGGTTGAATTCTTTAGAGATGGGAAGGAATAACCTAGACTAAAATTTGTAATTTTTAAAAATAATAAGTTGCATTTGGAGTTCTGGATTCTATGAGCTTAGTTGTTGGTGGGATTCGGGACCTAGATTGTAATTTGCAAATTTTTAAAATTATAAATTGCTCTCTAAGATTTGGATTTCAAGGGGGTGTTAGGTTTACGGGAACCAAAATTTCAATTATAATTTGAAAATTTTCAAAATTGTAAATTAAAAATAGTTTTCCAATTTTTGTTGGCTAGTGGATTGTGAAATCTACAGGTTTGTTGTAATTTACAATTTTGCAAACTACAAATTACAATTAGATCTCTCAATTTCATCAGCTAATGCATTGCAGGATCTAGAGATTGGAAAGTAATTAATTTCAGGTGGAGTTATAAATTTCACAATAGAAAGTAAAAGTGTGTGGTGGGTTAGTTCAAGGTATTTTTCCAAAAAAATGGGGGGTTTCCCTTGGGGTACTTGATATTTTGATATTTTTTGGACAAAAATATTAACATTTTTGGTGACCTTTGTGGGTTGATTTCTTGCTAATCAGTTTATATCCAGTAAAATTTTAGTTCATTGACCATGGAGTCAATTAGCACACTTTGACTAGTGGAGAACAAAACTAGGATTGCCTATACAAAAATAAAACATGGAAAAACAAAACAAACTAAGGAAACAAAACTCCTAATGTTTGACTTATGAAAATGCACTTATTTGGAAAATATAACTAACCCTATTACATTCAAATTTTTATTTTTTGGAATGAATTCAACCTCAAAAACAAGCATTAAGGTATATACCATTGACTAAGATAGGCATTTCTGATCCATTGAATTTCAATAGTTGGAATGCATTAGCTCCTTTGCACTGAGTTATAATATATATACTACTCCATATTGCATCAAACTTGGTGTGTTTACCTAGTTTAGCCTTGTCTAAATCCCATTTGAGATCCATGTCTCCATTAAATTTCTTATCATATACCTTCTTATCAAAATTCCTCTTTGTTTGAGCCTGATTTAATTCCAGGACTTTCATTCATTGGTTCCTAATTTTCTCTAGTTTTATGAGTTCTACCAATCTTACTGGCATTGCATCATTATTGATCAAATCCAATTAGTGATTGAGTTTTAGAGATATTAACTCAATTGATAATAGAACTCAAGCTTCCCTTCTATATACCAACATGAATGGGGAGTTGTCAATGTCTCTCTTAGGAGTGATTCTCTCAGCCCACAATGTTGATTTCAACTTTGTGTGCCATGTCCTTTGATTATCCTCCATAGTCCTTTTGATAATTCTTGTGAGGTTCTTGTTGGTATATTTAGGAAATACATTACCCTACAAGTAATAATTAAAGGAAATAATAATATATACATTGGTTTTATAACCCATTCATGCACTTGAGTGCCCTCAAAATCTTTAGTATTGTCTGAAATAATGGCGTGAGGAACACTAAACCTTGAAACAATGCCATCCATAAAATCTAGGATAAATGCCTCCATAGCATCTTTCAATGAAAATGATTTAGTCCACCTTGTGAAATAATTTATTTCTATGAGAACCCATTTATGGCCTACAATAAATGATGGGTTGATCATTCCAATGAAATCCAACCCCCATTGAGCAAAAGGTTGGTCAGGCTGAATTGGTATGAGAGGGAAAGTTGTTGGTCTTTACTTATCGATGAAGTAAGCACATTTTTCATAGATACTCATCCATTGGTGTGCATATTTGAATATTTTAGGCCAATAATATCCCCCTCTCATTATTCTGATGGCCACGGTTATTGTAAATAAATGTCCACCTGACGGGCCATCATGAAACTCTTTAAGCACCTTAGGGACTTGATCATGTTAAATATATCTTAGCATGACCCCATTCATATCCTTTATAAATAATATTCCATAAAAAATGACATAAATAATGGATTCAAGTCTATAATACCTTTTATTAGACTATTAAAAACCATATGAGTACTTGCTAGTCTACAAGATGTTGGTCATGTCACAGATCCAATTGTTGAAAATAGGTGGGTTGCCTGGTTGAGGTGCATTTTGAGAATATAATACTTCAAATGTTGTTTTATCAATATTGATATCAGAATCCAATTGTTCATAAACCCTTTCCTCTCACTATCTTGGTAACTTTGATGTCCACATCATTCTCCATGACCTTGGTGATCCATCTTACTTTTTTTCTTTTATCTCCCGATTGAGTGGAAACTCTTTGACACTTTGGTGACTAACCATCAAATGAATTTTCTTATTATAAAGCATATGCCTAATTTTTTTGAGAGCCTTAATTATGGCATATACCTTCTTCTCCATGAAACTATATTATCCTCATAATTTTTAAGGGATTAATTAAAAAAAGATATAAAATGTTCCAAATGTTCTTTATTTTGTTGGGTTAGAATATCTAAGATGCTACCTTCCCCTCCAAAAGTGTAAAGAATGAAATATTTATCATAGTTGGGGTTGAATAGGGTAGGATCCTGAGAGATAGCTTGTTTGATGGTTTCAAAGTTGTCTCTTCCTTCCTATGTCTAGCTGAAAATGGTACCCTTATTAAGCATTGCAGTAAGGGGTTTAGCCATGGAAGCAAAATTTGGAACAAATCTTCTTAAAAAATTGATCTTTCCAAGGAAACTTTGTAATCCTTTCTTATTGCATGGTAGTGTTAATACAGATATAACACTAATTCTTTTTGGGTCTATTATGATACCCTATTTTGACATAATGTGTTCCAATAGCTTCCCTTCATGGACTATGAAAACACACTTCTTTGGGTTTAAGGAAGCCCCAAATTCTCTGGACTTTAAAAAAAAAAAAAATAGGATGATCCAAGTGTGCTTCAACATGCTTTGATTAAATAATGATATCATCTAGGTATACCAGGATCATTTCATTTATCAAACCCTTAAAATCCATATCCATGGCTCTTTGGAATGTTGCACTAGCATTGGTTAGACCAAATAACATCTTTTTATACACATACATGCCCCATATTGTGGTGAAGGTAGCCTTTTACTAGTTTGATTATTGCACTAGGATTTGGTTATATCCAGAATAACTATCTAGAAGTGAAAATATTTTAGATCTTGGTATAGTTTGCAAAATTTGCTCTTTGGGTAGAAGAGGATAATGATCTTTTATAGACTCTTTGTTCAGATCCCCAAAATTTACATAAATCCTTATCTCACCATTCTTATTTCTTATAGGGACCAAATTATCTACCCAAGATTAGTGTTTGATAGGGAAGATGATGTCATCTTCTATTAGTTTGGATAGCTCACTTTTCATCAGGGGTTCTATCTTTAGATTAATTGATCTTTATTTTTGTCTGGCAGGCTTGGTATTCAAATCAAGTTCTATTGTATGCTGAGAAAAACTAGGGTTAAACCCCCTTAGATCATGATAATTCAAATGAATTTATCATCAAATTCTTGGACAAAATCAATAAAATCTTGTTTTTTAGAGTCATGACATACCTTTCCTAGATTCAATGTTTTGCCTTCTGAAATAACCACCAGCTCGTAGTCTTCTTTATTGACTATAATGTTCTTATTTTTACCTTTTATCTGATCATTTAAATTGAAGATACTCTCTAAATTCATAAGGCCCATTGGTAATTTATTTATCTTCAACTAAATCACCTGATCTCCATATTAATCTGGGAGTATTGACTAGTTTCTATCAAAGAATTTAGCTTCTTCCCTTAGAAAATTGACAATTTATTGATCACTATTGAAGACTTTCCAATTGATTGTGTTATCAAGAATAGATGGTCTTACTACCAAATTTACATGCTGGCTATTTTTCTTATTTATTTACTTAGGTGAGTTATATTGGGAGCCCACCAAGGCCATATGATCAATATCTTTATTTTTTGATCTTGGTACCACTTAAATATTCAAAGCAATGAAATTTTCTAACAAATCCCAAACCTTGTGTTTGTAAGATCTCAATAGATTATTCGTAGTTATGCTTATATATATCACTTGATAAAAAATCAACTCACTTTCACCAAATATTTGTAGGGATTTTATTCCTATCTCCTTGGCCAATTACAGTCCTCGAATCAAAGTTTCATACTTAGCTACATTATTAGTAAAACTAAATTGAAGTCTGAAAAAATAAAAATAGCTCTCCTTTTGTGGAGAGATCAAGACAACACTTACACCTACACCATTCTTACTTTTCAAACCATCAAAGAATAGTTGCCACATTCCTTGAAGATATTTAGCTAGTTTTATAAGATTAGGGATGATTGCATCATTCTCATGTATGTAATATGTACCCAACCCAATTTCCTATACATATTCATATGGATCAAATTGGAGAGATGATCTCCATTCATCCAAGTGAGAGTCTAGAATATCTTATGTGGGTGTTGTAACTTCATGATCAATTTTTTCTTCTTGGTCATGTAATATACAATTCATGTCTATAGGTGGAGGAGTGTATGGATCAATATGGTCTTTAGCTATTAGCTCAACTTTTATTATTACTCTTGTTCCATAACTCATTCTAAGAAACATGTGAGACCAGTTTGTACATAGGTATCCTCCCATTTTTGTGGTAAAATATAATGAAAGACAAATGGAAAAATAAGGGGAAAGATTGATAACTAAGATATCTTGGGAAATTGACACACTTGGACATACGTGGATAGTGAGATTTAGATATTTTATCATCCCTACTATTTGAACAATAGTCCCATCTAATTACAACACTCTTTTTGAAACAAACGTATACTTAGTATCGAGAGTGTAATCTATCTTTTTGGACATGACAAAACTACTAGCCCCTGAATCTACCATGCAATTATGAATGAGATGCTTCCTTATTATGATCAAAAGATAAAAGGGGGAGGCTCACCATTTTTATTTTCATTAGTGGAAGTTTGAGGTTGACACAAATTAATTATAGAATTAAGTCCCTTGGCTGGAAACTTATCCGTTATGTGGAAGGTTTTCAAAGATTCCTATTGTAAATCCATTTGTGCTAGTATAGATAGGGCCTCCCACATGGTGACTTTCAAATTAGTTTTATTCATCTATTCCATAATGTTGAAAGGCATATTACCAAATTTTATCAGTGCCCTTGTAGGAATTACGTCTTATTTTACAATATTTAGTGTCAACACTTTTTCGTTGGGTTGGCCCACATGTACAAAGGGTGGCCTGTATAATGTATTACTCTTTATAGGTTCTTATGCAACTTTGGAAGTTATGGCTTATTTTACCCTAGGGTCTGATCACTTTCTATCACTCTTTTCTTTGAACATGCATTGGTTTCCACTAGACCTCCACCATTAAGAAATTCCTCCTCTTGATTTACACCACAAAATCCCTCCTACCAATTTAAAAGAGTAGCCTCACCTTGAGTAGGTTCTTGTGTATCTGTGTGTTGGGAAATGGCTTTTTCTTGCTATCATTGGGTGTTTGATATGCCTTGCACTATTAAATATTGATTGATGATGCCATTGGGACAAGTATTCTAATTATATGGTTGAGAACAAGGATAACACAACTCATAGTCTTGAACTAGGTTATTATGAACAAGTATACTATCTTTGAAAGTACTTGATGTAGGTAAGACACAGACATTTAAATGTCTTGGTTTCACATTTTGACTTTACCATTATTAATTACTTTGATATGTCTATCTGTTAGGTTGATGTGTTGGGTTAGCCTATTGATAAGGCTTGTAAGGCTTGTAGTTCTAAGATTGATACCTCTTAATTACTCCTAACTCATTGCCAAAACTCTTGAGTAGTGACTTGACCTCATATAGTTCATATGTTAGAAGTCAAAGTTGGTGTTTTGATCGTGGTGGTAATTGGAATAGTTACAGGTGGTGTAGGAGTTATTTTTGGAAATAGAGGCATTGGTGGTCTTGGGGCAATTTTTCTAGGTTGGATTAAACAATGTTTTTCCCTTATTATAATTTCACCGGCATTAGGAAGTGTAGTATCACCCATTGATTATATCATAACAGCTATATCACTATTCAAGGCTCTTAAATAATATAGGAAATTATTATTTGGAGTTGGATTGACTAGTGTTAGAATTATCTTTCGTGTCTTTTGAAAATGGAAATTAAAATCGGATATGAGTTCATGAGGAACCCATTGAATGGTAGTTAGTTGTTCAACCAAGGAAAGGTGGTCACTCTTATCTTCAAATTGAGCACATAGTGCAGTGTCTAAGTCATTACAAAATATGGATAGAACTAGGAGGAAGGATTATATACCATTTCAAGGCTTTACTTTTGAAAGAAGAGACTAGGAGTCTGGTTTCAAAATTATCTTATACCACATTGTGGACTGAACAAAGATTATAAATATATTGTATGTGTTCCATAAGGGTTGTGGAAGTTTCACTAGTAAAATACATGAGGATTTTTAAAGTTGAGGTGGGTATACCATCATATTGGGCATAGTAAAGTGGGTTTCTTCCAATGAAAGATATGAAATTAAAATTTTTGGCCATTATGGGAGGTATGAAACTGATAAGAGTAGGAGTACTTGTAGAAGATGCAAATAAAATTACAAGATATATTTTATGGCAAGGTACAACTGATTTTGATCTCTTTTTATATGGAAATGATAACTCTAAAAAATTAGCTTTCTTACCTTTAGTAGATGATCTTGTTTGTCTGCTTGGCATACATAATCCTTGAAATTTTGAATCCATAAACCAATGGAGTCGCTAGGTGATTTTAAAATGTGTATGGAGATTGCACAATGCTTGTTGAGAATAACACCAATATCTTTATAACTTTTTTGTCCCATCGGGCATGTCAAAAACTATTACCAAATAGATTTTGCACCCATTCTTGATGTTGTAGCTCATTGTGCAAAAATCTAATGATATAATGGGATAACCTGCAAGCTGTGAGACCTTGGAAAATTTTAAGTCAACCTCTAGAGAAGGCTAGATTCCTTTCACTAAACTCGGTGCAACTAACAAAATATCAGTTCATATAAATTCTACCTTTTTATTGATCTTAATCCTAAACTAAGGTTTTGACTAAGAAAAGAGTTAAGAATGAAATTTTCAAAACTAAAAATGGTGATTGCACCAAATATTTTGTAGTGGGTCTTAATGCTTTCTCAAATGAACATAATAGAAAAAAAATAGATTAAAATTTGTAGGAGCACAAACTCATGCAAATGGTAAATCCACGTTAATATTTGCTATTTTTCATAGAAGGGACAATATTCCTTTATTTTAATCAAAACATATTCCAAAAGGGCAAAAAAATACCACAAATGAAATTTCATGACTGAAATAAGAATTGTAACATCCAAAAATATTCAAGTAACTTTGCATACACAAAGATTTATTAGAAAAGAAAGGAAAATATTCAATTTATTCTCATTCTACAAGTTGAAACATGCAAAAAAAATACTCAAAGTATAAAATAATGTTTATAACAAAAAAATAAAGATTGGGCTATGGTGATCTGACCATCTTTATAAAAAAAATCTCATAAATGAGATGTAGTTATTAGAAACTTCAATGCCCTATAGAGGAATCATGCAAATATAGGATTTCATGCAAAAAGAGGAATGATATTTAGATTGTATCATCCTTTATCTTGGTAAAATGGTTTGTAAAATAGCATGCAAGAGTTGGGTGTGATCATGAACTCGGTGTGGCATGGATAGAATTGAGAAAACTTCATGCAATGCCTTCCTTTCTCCTTCATGTAGCTGAAAATGGTTCTTCATGTAAAATGGGGTGCCAAAGTGGAAATTTATATTAAATCAAAAGATAAATTAGAAATGACTCAAGCTAATTTTTTTCAAAACCCTAAGTTGAAATTTACAAGTGAGACTTTTATAACTTGCAAGTCATACCACTTTGTCAAAATTGAAATTACAATTTTCAATATATGATTTTACAACTTAAGTAATTAAAACTTGTTAAAATGAAAAGTGTAATTTACAAGTCTACCTTTTACAATTTCCAACCCGTTAAAACAAAAAGTGTAAAATACACATGGCTCTTTCTCAAAAAAAGCTATAAAAAGATAGTTTCAATTTACAAAATGTAACTTTAAATTTTTTTACAATAATGAAAATACAATATATGAGAATGTTTTCAATAAAAAGGATTAATTAATATCCAATACTTCTTATGCTTCTTTATCTTTCTCAAACTGTAGTTTCTAGACATATGCATCAAAATCCTTGAAGATTTCTTGGATTCTTTCTTCATCTGCACCAAAATAGTAGAGGTTGGTAATCTCACAATCTGTTGATGTGTCAAAAAGTTCCTTCCTTAAAGTCCTAATTTCCTACATATCTTTACCCATATTATCCATCATGTTATGATACTTGATGTAGTGGTGGATAGAGCTAAAGGTAAAGACTGTATCTCTAGTAGATTCCTTTTCTACTACTTCTTTGAATTTTATTTGAACCTCTTCCACTAAAAGGAGGTTATCTTCATAATCTATTATCTTGCGTGATAATTTACTCAACATTTCTTCAATGTCATATAAAATTTTAATGGCCTTGTCATGAGCAACCTTGGCCTTATGTGAAACATCCTTGACTAACTTTATTTTGAATTGTGTAGCTCTGTCTAATTCCTCCTATTCTCCATCATGCTTCAATATCTTTTTAACAAGGAGGATTTCTATATAAATTGAGTATATAACTATCAATTTGGGATATTAAAGATTCAAACTTTATATTTCTCCCTCATATTTGTTGACCAATCCTCTCAATATGACCCTTCTCTCTCTTAGAACTTCATAAGGGTCCATTATCATATCAATAATATTATTACCTTTAGAGATGATCTCCTTTGACATTTATTTATTATCTATTCCCATGCTAGCAATTTCAATCACCACATTAATTTTTTATTGATCCAAGATCGGGGTGACTGGCTATGCTAGTTTAGGTTGTGTTGATGGCCCAATGGGCTCTAATAATTTGTTCAATGCAACTGTAAGTTGTTCAACCTTATTTTTCAACTCATCCTTATTGTCCTTGTCACTATATATCTTATCAAATAGGGGGTTGATGTTGGATTTAAAATCATGTTTTAACCCCTCCCTAGTAGGACATACAAGGTGAATCTTTGATACCTTATAGTCCCCCACCACTAGATATTCTTTCTATTTTTCTAGTGGGGGGACTGCAATATCCACATATATTTCCTCTACTAAATCGCATAATGTTCTTGAGACGATTATAAGAGTAATATTAGATTTATTCTTCATGTATGAAAAACCAAAATCTAGTATACTTAGGGAAATCATTTGCTTTCATTTCTTTCCCATTATTTATGTTAACTAACTTGGGGTAGCATCTTGCTGTGTATACACTATCACTTGAGAATCTATAACTAAAGCTACTGGACTAGTAGGCATGATGACAAGTGTTGAATATTGCATTGTTGTTGCCACTAATTGATTGGGATATGTTTGTTTAATTTCATCTCCATTTGTAGGTTGCAAGTCCACATTTACATCAAGGACTTATTTTTCACCTATCTCCACTAAAGGGGTTGGGGAAACTATGGAAGTGGAATATGTGGGGACAATGTAAAAATATGTGTTTACTAGGGTGTAGGAGATGGAATAGATATTAATGGGGAAGTAGACAAAAGGATTTAGAACTTGGGAATTGGTGGAAGTGTGGAATCCAAAACATCAAATTAGTCAATTAAATGGGTTGGCCACTCAGGGGTGGTAAGGTAGGGAAGATGAAAGGGGGTGAAGATGAAATGGTACTTATCTTGGGAGTTGGGATGACCAATGAAACTAAATTCAGGATGACTGAGTCCACATCTATACACTATTGAGTTATGTTGAAAATCATCAAGGATGGAAAGGAAGGAATTATAAATGGAATTGAAGGATAGAGTTCAATTATGAGAAGAGAAAGTGGAGTGAAAACCTGAGAATCCATTGAAGGGGAACCTTGAGTGTCCACTTGACTTGTTTGTATTAGTTGTAATGGACTTATTGTTATAGGTAAAGTGGTAAGAATGAAGGGTGAAGTGGAAACTTGAGATGGAGGGGAAGTGGTGATAGGAGGTGGAGGTATTGGAGTTGCAATAACAATGTAAATAGGTGGGAGGTGAACTATAGAGATAGGGGTTGTGACTATCATTGATATGGGGGTTGAAGCTATGGATACTCCAACTATAATTGTGTCCTCAAACAAAATGATGATCAGTTGATCTGTTGGTGCCCCTTCTTGTCCTTATATTTCTTCTTCTTATGAGAAATCATTATCCTCTCTAATTATTCTCCTGATGTCCTAATGAGACTCTCTATTGATAAAAGAATTATTTCTTCCCTAAGATTTAATAGCTTCTTTTTGATACTCTGTGTATCCTTACTCACTTTCACCCCTTTACTTCTAAGTTAATTGATGATTTAATTGATCACATGTGTTTTTCTATCTATCAAAGAGAAAGATTCAAGGACTGACCACCTTATTGGTGGAAAGGGTTGAGTGATGATCTATTTGTAGTAGTTTGTGTCTACTAGGGACTCATCATCCACCACATCCTTAGGGACTGGTGCCAAATCAAAATCTTTGACATGTTCTAAGGTTATTCTAGAATGGTCCTTCAATTTGACCTTCTCTTCATCTTCTTAGTCCTACCAACAATCTTCAAAATATGGAACATTGGAATATGTAGAAATTCCCAGTGTGTTGGTGATGTTACCATAAACATCATAGTATGGCCTAGGCCCCAAATCCCTCAACATCATTTCTGTCATTTCCACATCATCACACTTGGATTTGAGTAGGGAGGGGCACATATATCTATCAATACTAATTGGGAAATGAATTCCCAACTTGTTCTTGCTAGAAAGGAGCTTATGAGTCTCTACAAGTTGTCTTACCATCTCCATCAATACCCGCTTATCACTCACATATCTTAGGAGTGTGTAAGGGCAGACACTAAATCTACTTACCCTGATATAAGAATAGGTGGGAAACTAAATGAAGTAGGAGCCCATTAGGTGATTTTTATAGTAGTTTATTTTGATAATCTCATTCTCATAAGTTATTTATCAAACATTATGATGATGTAATAGATGAATACATCGGTGACTTTCCTGACATGTTGCCTACTAGCCACTAAAGTGAGGTAAGTATAATAGTTATACACTCTACTTATCTCACCAGGTACTATGTTAAGGCCTAGGAAGGTTCATCCTTTAGCCAATATGTACATAAGCTAGGAGGTCATGAAAAACTTCCTTGTGGTTTGTACCTCCATCAAATTTTTATGCAGGGAGTCACTACTAAGTTGGGCCTAGTGGATGTATTGTGCATTCTGATAAATGACCTAAATGTATTGGTACATCCATTCTTGGAAGCTCTTGGAATTAGGACTAACACTAATCCTATGCAAAAATATTATTATATCTCCCACCTCATCTTTGAAGTCAAATTTTTCCAATATTTTTAGCAATATGGTGAAGGCAGCCTTGGGGGTCTTAAGCCATTGTTTATTTATCATTATATGACATCCCTCTCTATTGTCTTAAAAGAATTGTTGGGATGTTTTTGGAGTTATGTCAAGATAAATCTCAAACTCTAAGATCACAAACACTGAGTCCATGAAATTTGGGTCCAGATTCAAGATTTTTTCCCCTTTGTCATTCAGGACCTCTCTTTTATTAGCATCATAGTGTTGTGATAGTGTCAACACCAACTCAAGGATTTGTATTGTCAAAGGGAAAGCTACTACTTATGGCAATCTAGAGTCATAAATACTTTATATCTAATCATTCTTGAATTCTTCATTTATTCAAGTCTAAAAGTCCCCTAGGTCAGTGTGACCTAGGTATGTATCTGTGATCTCAATAGTGTTGGATTCTAAGTTGAGATTCACCCTAGGGCCTATCAATTTGAAATTCATCTCCTTCCCAAACATGAATTATGGAGACATGCTTAGTGAGAACCAACTAAAAAATTTGGTTAGATTTACAGGTGCTTGTAGCAGATAGAATCACTAGTGGAGATTGGAGGTGCTCTATGTAGGTATAAAATCTAGTGAAACTTAGAGTTATTCTAAGTAAGTGGGATCTCCACAGATTTGGGAAGTGTTTTGAGTAGGTTTAAATCCCATATGGATGGAAGGTGCTTTAAATAATGATAATTTCAATGGAGATGTGAGGTGTAATTTTTAAATGGGAATCCCATGGAATTAAAAGGTGTTTAGAGCAATAAAAAATCTCACAGTGATAGGAGGTGTCTGTAGCAAGTCCAAAGTCTATAGGGACTTAGAAGAATATTTTAGGGACTATTTTCTAAGTGAGTGAATATACGTAGGTATGTTCACCTAGCTTGAAAATGCAAACCCTAAATTCGACTAAAAATTTTGGGAGAGAATTCTTTGGTTTTTACTTTGTTGGAAACCTTGGAAAATAACAACTATGAAGAAAAACAAACCTCACCATGATAACAAAATAAACCTCACAACAACAAGGAAAACCCTAAAACCAAATGATGTAATGAAACCCTATATAATTTGAAGACAACTTTGCAGGAATATAAATAACATAATAACTTAAAATTGTATGAAAAAATGGTAAAAAATGCAAGGAAGGCCAAGGATTATTGTGTAGGGGTGAAAAAAATGTGGCATTTTGTTTATAGACATGGCTTGATACATGGATTGAGTTTGAAGGCATGGTCGTGGCTTGGCGTCACTATTAGAGCTCGAATCTCAATTAGTAATTAAATAATGATTTAAAGATCCCCAAATTTCCATTAATTATACATTAAAAACCCTATAATAAATTCTTTAATGGTGGTTAGTGGTGAAAATCTGAAGTCCTCATGTAATTTCACAATTTTGTAAATTGCAGGTTGATCTCTGAATTCCAAAAACTAAGATAGGTTGACTTCTTTGGAAATGAGAAGGCAAAACCCAGAATATAATTTGTAATTTTACAAAATAACAAGTTGCATTTGGAGTTTTGGATTCTATGGGCTTAGTTGTTGGTGGGATTTTGGACCTAGATTGCAATTTGAAATTTTGCAAAAATTGTAAATTGCTCTCTAAGTTCTGGATTCTAGGGGGTGTTTGGTTTGTGACAACTGGAACTCCATTTACAATTTGAAATTTTTCAAAATTGTAAATTACAAATGGGTTTTTGGTTTCCACTAGCTAGTTGATTACAGGATACGAAGGTCTAGATACAATTTACAATTTTACAAATTGCAAATTATAGTTAGATCTCTAGATTTTGTTGGCTAATGCATTGCGGGGTCTAAAGCTTGGGAAGCAATTTACAATTTTGTAAATTGTAAATTGTAGGTAAAGCTTCATATTCTATAATACAATGGAAATGTGTATGTTGGGTTAGTTCAACGTATTTTTATAAAAAATTAGGGGGGTCTCCCGTAGGGTACTTGATATTTTGATATTCTTGAGATAAAAATATCAACAAGTCACACCTCATTTCACAAAGAAACTTTATCGAATGAAAACATAGTCACATTCCTCATTGTTCTATTCATCCATATGAAATTGAATTACTCCACAAAAAAATTAAAATGCCTTTATTTTACCATATTAGTTTCAAAGATATCACTTTCCAAAAATATAATAAATAAAGTAAATTACAGTTTATTTTCATTTAGTACCCACGCAACATAAAAAAGTAAGAGAAATATATTGAATCTCATACCATATGCAAATTTATAAGAAGTCTCATCACCATAGAAGCCATACCATTCACACCATATGGAGTGTATCATGCCCTTCTACAATATATCTTACATTTTCACTCCCTTTTGTTGGAAATAATAAATTAATCCAACAAAACACAAAAATGCCTTTCAAAATTTTTTCTTACAAAAAAGATTTAAAGGAGAAAATTATTCCAAGTAAGAATATGAATGGATTTGATTCAAATTTATCCTCTTTTTTATATCTTCACACATTTATGACCTCTCTTGCTACGTGAAAATTCTGCAAATTTAAAACTACAAATTATCTCTCTTTAAAAAAAAATTGAAGGAGAAAGTTTGAGTTATGACATGTTGTAAGGCTTTTATATTTTTAGGTAATAAATGAAATGATAAATATTATGAGGTAATGGCATCACTAGAACCTTTTCAATACACCAAAAAATATAATGAAGAGTCTAAGATAATCACTATTTTTTATCCCATCAAGAAGTTTATTGAATCTTATTCAAGAGAATTGCAGGTAAATAACCAAGTAGATCATCAAAATAATGAGGAACTTTCTTGTCAAAGGTTATTTGAACTTGTGAGCATCATATCATCAGATAAACCTATATATATTGTCATTGATAAAAAATTATGTTAACTTTATAATAATAAAAAATAGTGGTTGTAGCTTTGAGCTCAATGGTTGATCCCCACATATCAAAGGATAAACAACTTAAGCCATAGGTAAAGGAAGAAAGTTTTGGGTAACAACGTTATCCTCTCCTTCAAAAAATAATGTCTCCTTAAGTTTTGATGTTTGTGTGTTAGTTACTTTTTATTTTATTATTTTTTCTTAGGTGTGTTGATCCCAATTTATATAATGTATTTTTATCAGGGTGTGTTTTCCTACCACCCTAATTTTTGATCGAGCATGTATTTTTCTATAGAAATATATGGTATGTTTCCATTAAAAATAATAATTTAAATTTCATATTACTTATGGGAAATATAAAAATATTCACAATAAAATGATAAAAATGAACTATTCTCCATATATATATATATATATATATATATATATATATATATATATATATATATATATATGGCTCTCCACATATTCCTTCATCCATAAGTTGCTTCATCCTTCTCATAACCATTTTAATAAAAGATATGATACCATAGATAGGAATTTTTTTGATAGATATTGGGGTTGAGTGGGTCCCCTACCCATAGAAAACATATAGAAAGTAACTCAAAAAATATGGTTAGCTCAAATATTAGCAATTGTTAATCTAAGCTTTAGACTAAAACCAAGGCATAGCCATCAAGCTGGCATACCATGAAATAGCTACATATTGAATGCAAACACAAAATAACTCAAAAAATTCCTAAAATGCCATAGGTAAGACAACCAAGAAACAAATAAAAAACTAAAACATTCACCAATGACTAGAGAAAAAAGCCCGATAATAATCAGTTGGTGTCTTCCTTATCATTAATCACTACCACAACATCATTGGAATATCTAGCCTTTGAAGAGCTCACATCACACCATACTTTTACCCTCACCCCCTAAATATAAAGTTTGACACATCCAAAAGAAGCCATGGCTCAATTTCCCTCAAAATACCCCTACATCACCACAATATCCACATACATGGAATCCCATGACAACTAAGGGGGTGTTGCACCCATGTCATAAATCGTCATCCTTTCCAAGATTTTGATGCATCCAATCCCTTTCTAATATGCATAAATTCCTTCCACAACTCCATTTCTGGAATGGGACTCTTAATTTGATCCAAAGGTGGCATATACAAAAAATCCCCTTTTGAATACTCAGTGTCATAGACCATCTATTGAAGTTATTCCACAAACCCAACCAGAACCACAAACCTAGTTTTGAGAGCTTTGAATGGTGGGATTGGCACCAAAATGATACCATAAGAGCCTAATAATGGTAATTTTGGGAATGGGACCTATTCCACCCAACCAATCACAAATAATTCCACCAATTTTCCAATCACTTCCTTGTCTACCATCAAAGTCAAAAACATTATTAGCAAACATGGATTCCACCTCTAAGTTGACTCTGATATGGATGGTTTTTGACACATATTCTTCCCTTAGGAATTCCATAATAACTTGTATTATCTCCTTAATATGATCCCAAAAAATGTTTTTTAATCGAGCCCTAGAGATACTACCTTTGAATGCCATTTCCCTCATTGTGTTGCTACCAAAAACCATTGGTACCCCAAGTGCATGAGCCACATCGCAATCCATTGTGATAAAACACCAATTATAATAGTAACATTACACTCCACCTTTGCAACAAATGTAATGTTTAATAAAAATTGATACATGCCAATTCACACCTGTCATCATAAATGAATCCAACTGCCACCTCTAATTTGCACATGCTAAGCCATAATTAAAGAGTGACTTGACCTGCTAGCCATCAGAGATGAATTCAAACCACTTAGATCCTTTTACAAAAAACAATTATGAGAATAATGATGAAGTTTTAAAGGCCAAAATTGATGGAAAAAATCTTGAGAAAATCTTCCCATGAAGACCTTTGGTTATCCATATGAATTTATTCTTTTTGAATCCCACAAATGCTAAAAAATATGTGGTTAAATTGGCTTCTCTAAAACAATGTTTACAGTCCCAAGATGAAAGACTATCCAAGATTTCCCATACTTTGGATAATTTTTTTCCAATTTTCAAAAGATTTCTGACTTTTTCTTGAGCCTAAAGATCATTATTTGAGAATCTCCTTCAATGAGAAGATTGTCAATTTTACACTGCAAAGCCAACTCAATCCTAGTTGTAAGAGCTTGAGATTTAGCTTTATTATTCATGTCATCTGTTAGTTTCCTAGAAATAGATCTAATTAATGAACCACTAGAATCCCTTATGATACAACCTACTCCAAAAACATGCAAATTACCCCTTGAGGCTCCATCAAAATTCATTTTAAACCACCTCGGAGGAGGAGGAATCCAAGAATCATTTTTCTTTTTAAAATTTTTCCTACATTTACTATTACCCCATTAATAGGTGGATGACCAAGAAGACTCCATTTTTCACAAATTTTTATATCCCAAGCTGAAAGATAACCATTCTTATGCTTGATATGGGAAGAGGCGACCTCTGAAAAAATAACCTCTAATTCCTATAAAATTGCAGTAAGAGATATTTCTTTCCCTTCAAAGATTTGTTGATTTCTTCCTTCTAGATTATCCAAACTAGAATAGTAGGACTAACTCTCCATAAACCATAAACTAAAGTTTTATAGTCCCCAATAGGCTAAGAAGAGAATGCATTTAATAAATATGGGGGCTAAGCCCAAGACAATTCAATTTTAAAACATAACCAAGCCCAACACCAAGTAGCAAAGGTGTAAGCATAAATAAGATGATTGGTATTTTCTTCCTCTACTTTAAATATAATATAATGGTAAGGTCCTAAAAATTTTATTTTAGCTAGGCTATCTTTAATGAGAATATGATTTTTAAATACAAGCCAAGTAAACATCCCTACTTCTTGGAGCCCAATCTTGTCCTAACACAAAAAAAATCCCATCTCAATGAATCAGTAATAACCTTAGCCATTTGATATCCAAGGCTCACTATATAAATTTATGATTTTTCCCCTATCTAATGAATAGAATCCTCTTTAGAATTTAAGAAAACCTTATGATTCATCAAACAATCCCTCAATCGCACGCACTAGTCTACTAGAATCTCCAAAGCCTCGAAGTTATTCTAGACCCAAGAGGATAGAGCATTGATTTGATGAAGTTATAAATAATTATCAACCACAACACCCCATATAGTAGTGAGAATATGTTTAGCCTCCTCCAAATATGGAATATTTGATAATGGTTTATTCCCATTCCAAGATTCCTCCCAAAATTTTGTTGTCTAACCATTATTGATGGTCCAAGAAACATGTTTTGATATCAAAGACCTATAATTCAATAAAATTTTCCAAAAATGTAAGCCTTTTGGGAGGTTATAAATAGAAACCATGCTCCAAAGGTTATTTAAATCAATATATTTTCATCTCTAAAAATTTCACCATAGAGAATTAGGTTTTGAAATCATTCCCCAAACTAGTTTAGCTCCAAAAGCCCTATTTTGGAGACTCAAAATTTTCACTCTTGCTCCTCCCATGTTCTTGACTTTGAAAACCCTTTCCCACTTTATCAAGGGGATTTTATTATTGATTTTATTACCTTTCCACAAAAAATACTTTATAATTTGATTCAAAATCTTAACCACAACTTGGTGGTTGAAGAACTAAGAGACAATAGATGGGAAGAGAGCTCAGAACTAACTTAATGAGAGTAATTAGACCTACCAAGGAAATCCATCTTCCTTGATAAGAAGACAAACAACCTTAAAATATTTTATCTAACCTTCCAAGTGAATACCTTTTCCCTTTTTATAGAAAAGGGTAATTCTTGGGTATTTGGACAGAAGTTTCCCAATGTTAAAACCCAAAACCAAGAAAATCACCTCTTATTCTTGTTCAAATCAATTTATTAAAAAAATATGATTTTATTACATTCACCATTTGACCAGAGGTAAACTCATAATTGGATAGAATATATTTGAAAACCTGAGCTTCATATATAGAATCTTGACCAAAAAAGAAAAGTGTCATTAGCAAATTGTTGACGAGTGAGATTTTCTAAACCTTCTAAAACTTGAATACTCTATAAATTAGAATCCTCCTTAGCTTTCTTCACTGCATGACCCAAGGCCTCGACTATAAAAATAAAAATAAAAAGAGATAGAGGATCCCCTTGCATATTACCTTGGAAAAACTTAAAAAAACCCACTAGACTTCTATTAATCAAAATATAAAATTTTGGACTAGAGATAGTTAAAACCCCAATCACACCAATCTTTTCCAAACCTAAATTTCTCCAAAAATTTGATTAAAAATCACCAATTAACCCTGTCATAATCTTTGATGATATTTAATTTTAGCATCATACCCTTTCTATGAGTAATAGATAGAGAATGGATAATTTCATGGGTAATGATTATACCTTCCTGAATGTCCCTACCTAAAACAAACCTAACTTGTTCTTCTAAAATCAGGGAATCCAAAACAAGCATAAGTTTATCCTCCATTACTTTAGAAATGATCTTATAAACCATATTTCACAAATAAATTTGATGGAAATCACAACAAATTAGCATTTCCATATTTCACATAGTAGCAAATCAAATGAAATTTGGTATTGATATGCTTGGTTCAGTCATGAAAGACTAGACACTTTTCCATCTAGATTGCATAAGTGTTTTCAACCATGAAAGGTGTTGATGAAACTTGTTGCTCCTACCAATTTGAAATAACCCTTCTGATCCATAAGATCTCTCTAGTTGCCTGTGAAGAGGCCATATACTCTTCATCTACTGAACAAATTGCTAGCACTTGTTGCTTCTTAGATTTCCAACTGACAACTATTGTTCCTAAATTCATCAAAAAAGCCAAGGTGGGCTTTCCATCTTTGTGATCATTATCATAGTAAAAATTTGAATACCTAACTAGATTGAAGTCTCCTATCTTAGAGTATTTGATCCCAAAATTATGTGTTCCTTCAGGATATATAAAGATCCTTTTTTATTCTACCCAATTACTATCCCTGGGTTGTTTCATAAATCTTGAGAGGACACCCAACTACAAATGATATGTCTAGTCAATTTGTGGTAACCTAAATCATACTTCCAATGAGTTATTTATATTTA
This sequence comes from Torreya grandis, assembly GCA_037957365.1. Taxonomy (NCBI): domain Eukaryota; kingdom Viridiplantae; phylum Streptophyta; class Pinopsida; order Cupressales; family Taxaceae; genus Torreya; species Torreya grandis. Next base: position 1,764,444 of record JARHVA010003331.1, on the reverse strand, counting down.
GTGGTATCAACCAAATTTTTTGAATATTGGATGTCAATTTGAGACTTTATTCCATGGGCATGTTGAGAGGCTTACAATATTCCATTATGAACTTGCTTAGAATGTCAGTAATGTACTTCTATTGAGTGATGAAGAAATACTTTTTGTTTTTGAATTAATTAAATACCTAAGTAGTAATTAAGGTAACCCAAATCAATCATTTTAAAACTTTTCATCAACTCTGATTTGAACTTTGTAGTGTATTATTCATTATTCCCTATAATGAGCAAATCATCAATATACACCACCATAAATATAAATATTTTGATGAAAATGTTTGCATATTCAAAGTCAAAATGTTTGAAATATTCATGAGGTGATCATAAATTTTATTGTACCATGTTTGAGGGGATTCTATCAAACCATACAATGATTTTTTCAGTTTGCACACCTTGTGTTATTATTTGTTTACTACAAAACCTTTGGGTTGTGTCATATACATAGTTTCCTTGAGGTCACCATTTAGGAATGTAATTTTGACATCCATTTGGTGAGATTTCCATCCATTGATATCTTCTAAATCCAACATGGTTAGAATGGTAGTCCATTTTATTTTAGGTGCAAAGGTTTCATTGTAGTCAATTTTGTATTTTTGAGTGTATCCCTTTGTGACAAGCCTTACTTTGTATTTGTCAAGTGAGACATCAACCTTTCATTTTTTTTAGTAATATCCAATAGATTTGTAACCATATGGATGATCAACCAATTTCCAAGTCCCAGTTTTGAACAATTCATTATACTCATCTTTCATTGCTTTTCTCCAAGATTCAAGCTTTTTAGCCTATTTGAAATATATTGGTTCTGAATCAAATGTAACATTGAGTTATTCTTATAGATAATCATTGAAGATGATATTTTCATATCTATGTTGAATTTATTAAAGGGACTTGTCTGATTGTGATGTGGTTGTGCACTTCTTGTGCCTGTTTTCCTAACTTCATCAGGTTTTACATCTTTCAATGTTCGAGTGGCCCATTTAAGAAAATATTTCTATCTTTTATTTAATTCAATTTCATCCTATGAAGTTACATCACTTTTTTCCCTTAATTATGGTGTCTAATTTTCATTGTCTAATGAAGTTTCACTATCTCTTTTAGGATTTTTAAGCTCATGTATAAGAGATAATAGAAAATCAATAGATCCCTAACTGTGTGTCCCCCACTCATTATCTAGAACATCTAAATCACTCTCTATGAAAATAAAACTTTGAATACTTGTTAATTCAACTCAACTACCAATAAATATGTTCTTTATCCTTTGCAGTCTCATAAAATACAACTTCTCTTATGACAAGAAACTTCTTCTCTTTCTCATCGTATAACTTGTATGCCTTAGAGGATTCAAAATATCCCAAGTGTATGCATTTTTTATTCTTGTGGTCCAATTAATTTCTATTCTCTTTTGGAATCAAAGTGTAACAAGTGGATCCAAAAATATTAAGACATTGCATTAAAGGAATATGACCACACCACATCTCATATGGAGTCTTGGATTCAAGAGTTGTTGATGGTGATCTATTGCATAGGTCTATTATTGTTTTAGTTTCTTTAAACCAAAAGTGTATATTTACCCATTTTTATTACAACAAAGTGTGAACCATATTCATCATATTTCTATTCATTATTTCTATAATTGCATTTTTTTGTGGAGTGTAAGGAACTATGAGATGGTGTTTTATCTCATTTTGCTCAAGATAGGACTCAAACTTATTTGAAATGTATTCACCACTAATGTCTATCTTATATTCTTGATGTGAGTTTGAGATTCATTTTCAATCATGGATCAAAACTTTTGAAAGTCTTAAAGGCTTTTGACTTTTACTTCATAAAGTATATCCAGGTCATTTTGTTGTAGTGATCAATAAACAACATGAAGTACTTATGACCACCAATGTAAAGGATTGAAAGAGAACACAAATCTAAGTAAACTAATTGAAATTTTATGTTAGATTTCCACTATGATTTTGGAAATGGTTCTCTTGCATTTTTAACCACTATGAAAGATTCACACTTCTCATCTGATTTTGTGGGAAATGTGGGCATACCAACAACACCATTATTTTATAATACACAAATGTTGTTATAGTAAGTGTGCCTAAATATTTCATGACATAACATGTTTGGAAACATTATGTCTGTTGGGTTCTTTTAGTTAGTTCCAACTTTGACATTGAAGTTTCCCCCCAACAAGATAGTGTGCTAGCCCTATCATGTGAGAGTTAAGTCTCGTGCACTCACCCAAAGTGTGTAATAAAATATTAGTTCCCAAAGGCTTTTAACATAATGATGTAGGTTTGTTCATATTTTGTAATATAGTTCTTAAAATATTATTCAACACCATAAATATAATACTATTATCCTTATTGTCCCAAATTTAACTACTACTATAACTAGGATCACCATTATTATCTAACAATAGTGATAAAAGAAAAAGATACCAATGACAGAAATAAACAATATCCATCATCTAACACTTAGAATATTTCATTACTCATAACACAATATAGCAAAAATTAATCTCTCATTAATTGCTTAATGAATTACAAGATAAAATGTTTATTTATCTATTCTAAAAAGACCATCCTCACAAGTGATTATAATAGGGGTATTTATATTTCTTTTTCCCTAACCAAGTGTCATAATTATAAATTCATGAATAGATGGCACATAGACTCCTAATAAACTAAGAGTCATGGCTCTTACAATGAGTTCTTCCTATAGACTTGGTTCTTGTGCCCCTAGATCCTTGATCTATGTATAATTTCGTATCCAAGTGTTTCATTCCTTATGGGATGGTAAAAAAACCTTTGATCAATGGGGTTGAAGTGTCCCATTTGAATTGTCCTTCTAACTTCTATTTCATCCCTCGTGCTCCACTTCCTATACACTTCACTTCCCATGTGCTCCCATAGTATTTTGCTTATATTCCAAGTCCTCTATTCTTGCGTCCCTCATGACTTGTTTTCTTTTGATTGGGTCCTCTTACACTGGGTCTCCTACACCATTATCCTCCCATGCCTAGAAATTTTCATGCTATGATACTTCTATACCTATCAGATACATGCCATGGTCTTCCCATGTCATGTTCCTTCCACATCGTGCCAACCTTGCATCAAAAATGGACAATGATCCTTCCACACCAAGTGCCAAAAATAGAACAATACTTAATAAAAATTTAGGGGCCAACATCACCCCACACTATGCCATTGGTCCATCCTGGACTAAGCCGCACTTACGTCTTCCAAAAATTCAAGTGATTTTTGTTTAATTTCCTTTTATATATTATCCAAATGGGATAATGCTTTAAGGACCTATGCATTTATTCCCTCTATTGCCTATTTTTATTCTTTCATCTCCTTAGGTTGGGTTGGAGTCTCATTATTATTTACCTATTCATCTAGATCTACGTTAGCATCCTTCTGAACATCTTTTATTATGGAGACCTCCTTATTAACCTATCCTCAAAGTGTCACAAAACTTGCATTTATTTATTGATGATGGTTATTAATATATTACTCAATCATTTCAACATCCTTGAATACCTTCACACACTCAATATGGTCTTTTAATAAAAGTTAAGCATTTATTGTTTATTTTCTCTTTATTTCTTCAGCTTGGAGCTAAGCCTCCAAGATTTTATTTGGGCATGAAATCTTTACAAAAATGTTTCCCAAAATGGGGATAACTTCCCTAAATCTCTCCAGGGCATGCTTGCAAGTGTCTACTATCATGGTGATTTGTTTAACCATTTCTCTCCCCTCATCTCTTGGCACAAGGTGCTCCTTATGTTTCTTGAGCAAAATTTTAACCAAGGTTTCTAATTTCCTAATGGCATCCCAATCTAATGGTACACCATCAACAAGTGTCAGTTCTTCCTTCAAAATTATTTTACAAAGGTTTAAAACCCTTACTTTAGCTTTGATGGACTCTTGGATTTATTGCTTCAAGGAGGCCACTTCCTCAGTGAGCACTTACTTCTCTATAATCACTTTATTATGCATATCAACTACTCTGGCATGTTTTCTTTCTACCATATGTGCATCAAAATTTGACAAAATGTTTTGACACATTATTTCAATGCTAAGTTTTAAAAATGTAGCACTTACCATTATTAGAGTGAGCCTCTATGGATCAATTCTTATTAGGTTTGGTAGTCTTGGAGCATCCAGGCCAAAAAATATATAATCTAGATGAATATCAAACTAAGGCTCCTCATTATACATCTCTAAAAGGAAGGACACTTACTTCCTTATTTTTGGAGATGCATCCTTGTGGTGGAAGTGTGACCAAAGATAGAGGTAATTATCATCTATATTGAATTGGTAATGTTTGTACATAGTGCATGAATCTCTTTATTCTTGTTCTTCTTTAGTTGGCCCCTTCCCCTTATATGGGTCCTGCTCAAGCTCAACCTCTTGATGGCTTCTTATGGCCATCTCACTAGCCCCTACTCCAACATCAAGTTCGAGATCATTGGATGGAGCCTCTTATACTGGGGATGGATTATTTTTAGAGTATGATCCCAAAATATGGATTTTTACCTAAGGAGTCTCTTTTAGGGGTGCTCACCTTAGAGGTTATTATGGGGATGACCCTGTGGTAGTCCTTTGAGATGGTGGAGGTGAAGGTTGTTGTGGAGGTGAAGAAGGTGGGGGAGTTGGCAGGAGTGAAATGAGTAAGGAAAGGTGAGGCAAGAGGTGATGAAGTGTGAGGAAGGGATAGATATGGACGAGGTGGTGAAATTGAAGAACAAGGTGGATATTATGCAGAAGGGTGAGAAGTAGTGGGTTTGGAGGGTTGTACCTCCACCATCCTTTATCATTTTTATTAGGCTTGCAACCCACTTGAATTGGCACTCAATTTTGACCACTTCCTTCAAAGCTATGGTGCCTAGGGGAGCCTCTCTTTAGGGTCTCCATATTGAGGGTGCAAATAGGGGTATAACATATAGAATAATTTATGGACTTGCTCCCTAACCAAGGTATCTTGAACCTTGATTTTAGTTAAGTCAGATTCTATCATCTCTATAAAGGCCTTCTTGCCCAAATATAAATACATTTTTTAGAGGGTGTGGCACTCTGCATTGATCCATTCTGCTTGAAAATTTATTGGGTGTGTGTCATATATCTGGTTGATAGAATCAATGAATTATGGGAGTTTGAGCTATGCTGAAATCTCTCTCGATGGATTCATGTGAATGTGTACTAAGGAGTAATGTTGTTTTACATCAAATTGTGCTTGATTTTCAACCAAGGGGAAAATCATTTGGGATATGCCATTCATTCCCAAATTTTGCCTTCATCCCATCAAACCAATACCTCATCTTTATCTTGTATGATGGGGTAATGTGCTAGGGATAAGTGAATGCTTTGAAGTACTTTGCAAGGGACCTATGAGTGGGATGGTATGCCTACTTTAATTAACATGAGATGTAATCAAACACCTTGATCTCATTAAAACCAATAATAAAAGGATTGATCCCTAAGGAAACCTATACTTGGGCATCTTATGGACCTTCTCTACATCCTCAATTATTTTTTAGACAAAGTACAATGCCCATTTTTACTTTAGTCCCTCAAAGACTTGGTGGGAAATGTATAGGTGGGCCATGTCAACTTCCTTATATCGGTCAGTCCCTCTAACCTTGGTGGAAATGATCTACACTATGACTCTAAGGGTAGTATCCTACAATTTATTGATGTGTATTACATGCCCTTACTTTTTATATATTAATGTTGTGGTAGTCCTCTAGATTTCCTCTATATAAACTAATTCATCCATCACATTTACCCCCAAGCACTGTAGTCCCGTGACCTTGTTGATTCTCTCTGGGGTGATTTTCATGTTTCACCCAATAAAATAAATGTAGTCCTCATGGATGAGCAAGAGGAGTAACTATATTACCTCTGTAGGTTTACCAAAGTATGGTAGCTCAAAAATTTGGAAGAAGCCTACCTGATCTAGTTGAATAATCATTTAAGAACTATATTATGAAAGATGAATAAACCTACATCATTGTGTTACAAAGCCTTCAAGAATTAGTCTTTCACTATGTGCTTCGGGTGAGCATGTAAAATTTAAATATCACATGATAGGGTTAGCATGCTAGCTTATTGGGGGGAAACTTTTGTGCCAAAGTTAGAATTAATTAAAAGAACCCAACATTTTGGTTATGTTGTAGTCTATTTAGTTAGGATACTTGGATCTCACTTGAGAGACCCAGGTTCAAGTCTTGACAACAAAACCAAAATTTTGGGTTCTTTTAATTAGTTCTAACTTCAAAACTAAAGTTTCCCCCCAACAAGCTAGTGTGTTGGCCCTATCATGCAAGAGTTAAGTCTCACATGCTCACCTAAAGAGTGCAACAAAATATCAGTTCCCAAACGCTTTGTAACACAATGATATATGTTTGGTCATATTTCATAATATAGTTCATATAAGATTATTCAACACCATAAATATACTACTATTATCCTTATTCTCCTAGATTTAACTACTAGTATAACTAGGATCACCATTATTATCTAACAGTAGTGACAAAATAAAAAATGCCAATAACATAGAAATAAACCATATCCATCATCTAACACTTAGAATATTTCATTACTCATAACATAATATAGCAAAAACTGATCTCTCATCAGTTACTTAATGAATTACAATAAAAAATGTTATTATCTATTCTCCAAAGGACCTTCCTCGCAAGTGATTAAAATAGGGGTATTTATACTTTTTTTCCCTGACCAAGTGTCATAATTATAAATGTCATGAACAAATTTCATACGTACTCCCAAAAAACTGTGATTCATGGCTCTTAAAATGAGTTTTTCCTATAGACTCAGGTTCTTGTGCCCCTAGATCCTTTCTCTATGCTATATTCTGGCAGCCAAGTTTTTCATTCCTCATAGGTTGGTACAAAATATCTGATCAATGGGGTTGAATTATCCCATTTTAATTATCCTTCTAAATTGTTCCACATCCCTCGTTTTCCACTTCTTATGCACTCCACTTCCCACATGCTCCCCTAGTCTTTTGATTATATTCTGAGTCATCTATTTTTGGGTCCCTCATGACTTGTTTTCTTCTAACTAGGTCCTCTCATGCTGGGTCTCCTACAACATTCTCCTCCTACACCCATCAAGTTCCACACCAGGATACTTCTACACCTGTCAGCTATGTGCCATGGTCTTCTTGTGCCATGGTCCTTCCACATCGTGTTATACTTACATAAAAAATGAATAATGATCCTTCTACACTGAATACCAAAAATGGAACAATACTTAATCAAAATTTAAGGGCCAATAATGTCTTTTATGATATGAGCATAATTATTTGAATTTTATGGCTCAACCCTAAGTTTAAGTAGTTTTTCTACCTCATATCCAGTTAGGATGACTTCATTATCACATTTTATCCTAATAGTGACATCACCATTATCTAATAGAGTTGATTGTCATTATTGACTTATGAGAAATAGGGACAACAAGTTTCATTTTAATTGAGGAAAATAGAGAACATTGTGGAGTTTGAAATATAGAATCCATGGATACTTGAGTCGTATTATACCTCTTCCTTATGGTTTCAAACTTGATCTATTTGTGAGGTATACCACACCATAACATCCTTCACTAAACTCTTCAAATAATTCTTTTCAAAAAGTCATATTAGAATGGCACCAACATCAAAAACCAAGCATCAAACCATGAAGAATTGACTGAGATAATGTTTGCTTCATCATCTGTAATGGAAAACACACATTCACTAGTGAATTGAGCAGAGTTTGACTCTATTGTTTTATTTGATTTTTCCTCTTTATTATTATGGTATGATTAAATTTTATCCCATGAATTTATGCATTCATGAGTCTCATGACTTCCTTTTTGTCACACCATTCATAGTAGAGGTTTTGTTTATCATTATGTTTTGATCACCTTGATTTTTTTTCCACCTTTTCCCTTGTACTTCTTCTTGTACTTGTTATTTAATTCATTTTTGGAATATGTTGCCTTTTTATATGTTTTGGAAGAGTTTTATTTGACATAACACAAAAAATTTCTTGTTTTGGACTTAGTTTTTATTCCAAATTCCTTTTCTCTTTCTGCCATATTTTTAACCAATTGATCAAATGTGAGAGTCTTTAACTAATTACTTTCTTGTAAAGACTCCAAGTAGGTTGAATAATTGGGAAGAAAGGATTTTATGAATCTATCCATGTATATGTGAATTTTGACACATGTTGCCTCTAAATCATGCTTGATGGCATACATCTCTAAATCGAATCTCATCACATCACTATATTTTAACTCAAGGTTGAACAACTTCAACTGCAACTAAATGAATTCCAATTATGAGTGGGAATCATATAGCTCCTTGAGTTTTTGAAATTCTTCCCATCAAGTATATCACCCCTAAATATGATTAAATACATCTTGGTCAACATATGCCCTCATCAACACTAATGATTTCTAGTTTTTCTACTTTTATGCCTAAATATCCTTTACATTTCCTATTGGCTCAACTAGTTGTTTCTCTTTATCATAAATATCAAACCATGGATCATTGAAGATGAGTGTGTTCTCCAATTTTTGAGACCATTCTAACTAGATGTCTTTATCTATAAATATTAACTGGTATTTGAGTTGAAAATTTTGTTAGCCCCATGGTAGATGTAGCAATAGTATTTTGGTTTTTAGGAAACAAAGGTTGAAAGACATAATCTATGTCTATACTAGATGTAGGTGGATTGATAGGTATGTAATAATTTATAGTACCTTCTAAATATTCACCATCATTAGGATAATAAGTCTTAGTTTTATCATGTTTACTTATTTCATCTCTTTTAACATACAAAAATGCATCCATTAAGCTCTTATTATTATTGAGTTGAGTAATCAATGCTTTTTTATATTGTATTTATAATTGGTTTTTTGCACTAAAATTTTCAATTTATTTATAGATGAAAATTTTAAAATTTACAACAAGGTACAATAATAAAAAAAATTAGAAAACCCTAATTTTCCTAGGGTTTTATGTTCAAAGATCGGGTTCACCAAATGTTTAACCCTAAAATTAAATCTAGGAGTCCTTCTTTAGTAGATAGGGTTAAGAATATAGAAATGACAATGCACAAGGATGATGATCAGATCTACAACAAGCCAATTGGGTGCTAAACTAAGATATAAACATACATTAAATTTATTAAACTGAGATAGGCTAAAGATAGTAAGTACAACTATGCTAAGTATAGAAATGACAAAGAAGTAGTGTACTTAGCTTGTTCTGATCCTAATGGAAGTCTATATCTAGAGTAGGTAGAAATCATATTGGAAAAATATTATATAATAATCATTAGATTCTATATTTCATACTTCTTGAGCTATAAACACTAATGTCAGTCTAGGATGATTACATCGATACTAATGTTTAAACTCGATGAAAGTGTCTTGTATGAAATACCTTATGGAAAAGGATGTGACCACATGGATTATTATGGTTTTGACTTCACATTCACCCTTGTGCATTCAAATCTAGGTCATGGACTATCACTCCTCATGAATTTTTAAATCCCTAATTATTTATCTTCATGATGACCTTAGATAAAAATGAGTTAGTAGGAACACGATGTCAAGCTGACCTCAAATACCTCTATATAAATGATCACTACCTACATAGCTAATACTTTGAAGAGGACCTCATAATAATGTAGTTCTTTCCTATGTGTTGGCTTACGTGTGAATCATGAAATATGTGTAAAGCAAGTACAACAATGACCTAGCTTGTAACTTGGCCAATATAGCTCTTGGACTGATCCTTCAATACTTCAACCTATGTATGTGTTATCCCTATGACTAATATGGAAATAGGAGAAAATAGGGAATCTTTACTCACTTGAGTGCTTAATTGAATGCCTTTTGTAAGTTTTTTGGTGAGTCAGTAAGAATTTTCTAGGTGAGGAATGAATGAGGGTTGATCTTGTATTTATATCAATCCCTTTCAATAAATAACTTATATTAAAGCACTTAGGATAACCATTAGGCTACGTTTCATTTTAAAATTAAATGAATTTAGGGTACTAGACACTTGTATGAGGCTAGGAAACTAGCATCAACATAGGTGTCTATCTTAGATATTAGTGCCCAAGGAGCAAGAAAGTAGGTACAAACTCAAAACTTATAGAGATGGAATATAAATAGGTTTTAATATTCTAGGTAAGATATAAGGTCTGGGTCATTAACATAAGATTGGTCAGACTAAGAAATAGGCTAAGAGGCATAAGATAGAGTAGATGTGATACTTTAGAAAGTGGGAAAGGTCCAGAACTGAGAAAAACAACCAAGGCCTAAGTTTTTCTAATTGTACAAGACTGAGGTGATATATAATTTAGAAATAGTGTGCAAAAATTTTAAAGTTATATCTGATGATATTATTAAAGTAAAGCTAAAGAAAAAAATCAAATGAAACTAATATGATTATTTAGAAATAACTAGTCATTGAGGAAGATTTGATGAGTATAGATGGTAGTGATGAATAATATATATGCCAAGTCAGAAAAAACATACCAAAGGTCAGAGGAAAAAGAGGTTGTAGGACATTCAACATCCTCTTTGTAGCCACTAATTATAGGGCCACACTATGATGTGTTATTACTTACACAACATACCCTAATTTCATCAATGAAATCATGGAACCTCTTTTTACTCTAGATTTTGATTTTTTGACATTGATCAAGTTTGTGCCTTGGGCCTATTGATATATTGCCCTGATTTGATAAGGTCTTTGGGATGATGCACTTGAGAATTTGATCTTATTTTATTTTTATAACTAGGTCTAAACTTGAAATTCACATTACACATACACACACACATAGTTTATGAAAGATTTTACATTAAGGACTGCATTGTTCTAATTAGTTAAATTTGTGTAAATCTAATAAGTCTTGGTCTACCTTGAGTCAAGATTTGAAATGATTTTAAGTTTCCCTTTTAGGCCTTTTTGCCTTATATTAATGTAAATTCTCTATGTATTATAAGTTTATTTCATTCTCTTCCTTGGTATTTTGGTCCATTTATGTGCTTTGTTTCAAGTTAATGGCTAATTATTTATGTTTTTCTATTCTCTGACTTAGTCATTTTATCTAAAAGTGGACTAGTTTGGCTATAATTTTGAGTAGATGTGACCTTTTATTTCTATTAAATTTATCTTCCTTCGATCCATTTTTTATTATTACCAATTTAAATTGACTAATTAATTACGTGGTTTTTTATTTTACTTGGTCACTTTTTAAAAAGTGGGTCAGCTTTAGCTTTAAGTTAGACAAGTAGGTTGTTTGTATTCATAGAGTAGTTCTCCTTTTGTATTTCTCTTAGCTTTTGACTTAGCCATTTTTGGGCTAATTTCATATTTAAATTATAAGCATTATATTGTTTTTTTCACATGATAACGGTCACTTCCTTTCCCATGAAGCCCAAACGAGCGAGGTGATGCCACTTGCCACTCGCACACTACCTCATGAGCTTTTAGGACTTAACCAATTTTATGATGATCCAATGGGCCTTAGAGAAGTAAGATTCTTCCAAGTGTCTCAATCCTATCACCCTAATTCCCTAGGTCATTTCATCTTACGTTTCATATCTATGACCTTCTATATGAGTGGGATGCTACCAAGTGTCTCAATCATATTGCTCTATTTCCCTAAGTCCTTTTAGCTTTTGTGTTAGGTCTCTAACCTTCCAAATGATCAGGAGTCTCAATCTTATCACACCAATTCCCCATGTCCTCTCAACTTTTATGTAAGGTCTTTTACCTTTTAGATGAGTGGGATGCTACTAAGTGTCATAATCTAACTTCCTTGCTTCATCCTTGCACATGAATCCTTGATCTCAGACCCATGATGATGCCACGTGGTGAAATCTCACTTTTCCATAGCCATAGGGTGATCAGTACACTTCTTACCTATAATAAAGCTTATGGGTGAATGGGATGATATTAGATGGAATAATCCCATTTCACCACTCCTTAGGGTATATTCCATATATCTCCAAGCCTTTGGTGAGGATCTTAATGAGAGAGATATTGATAGGTGTCATAGTCTCATCTCACTAGGACTTTACATGTAAGTAACATAGGTGAACACTCAATTACTTAGCAGGTAAATGGAAGGCTATCACATGGCATGATCCTACCAATAAGATTGCACATAGACATCCCCATTGGTAACATAAAATTTAAATTTGATAGTCATCTTAGCCTATCAAACCATCAAAGCCTGAGCACCAATTATGTGTCCATTTTGACCTACAATGTCGAATTGAAGAAGGATGTCTTAATGGAAATATTGAACATAAAAAATAGATTTAAAAGACAATCAGGTAGTGTAATTAAATTTATAAATGGTGTACACATTGGGATCAAGTGACAGGAATCAAAAAATAAAAATATTGCCTTGACTGGGCATGGTCTTTGTACTAAATGTGGCCAACTTCTCCCATTGAGAATATTTTGAGGCTAATATACCACCCAAAATTGAATTCAAATTCAATCAAGCATGGGAATTGACATTATGACCCAATTATTGAGAAAGATTTAGGTTTGTTAGAGTTTAAAACAAGCTTGTCTCATTGAATGCCTACAACCAATAGTCAATAGGTCAAGTAATGGCACTATGGGCTTGTATTGCCTATAAAGGACCAATTATTCAATTGAATAAGGTCTAGATAATTGATCAACTGATAGAAATAGTAGTTAGATAGGATATTAGATAGTTTTTCCTCTTTCCCTTGTGCATTTTTTTTATTTTTAGGTAATTTTCTTCTTTTTATGAGTTGAGACTGTTGAGATTTAGTTTTGTAATCATCATAAGTAGATAATAAATCTTGATTATGCTTCACAAACAATTTTATGTCTAAACATTATGTGAGTCGATATATATGGTCTACACATGTATATGGTGACCTTATTTCCATTTATTTCATAAGCTAACGTTGTCCCTAGACTCTTGCATTGTCTCTATCTTCTGGTTGTGCTTCACTAACCAATAAAAGATTGGTTTTGTTAAAATATTTGCCTACTTGGTAGAATAAGATCTATTTTTATAACAAATTAGGCTCATATTTTATCTCTCCTTTCTCTCTCTCTCTCTCTTTTGATATTTTTTATAAACATTGTTAGATTAGTTTTAAAAATAGTTTGATTTGCAATAAGTTATTAAAGTTTTATCTAGATTGCATGATTTTAGTTTACTTTCCATTATTGATATTATTTTAGTATATTTTTGTTTTTTTTATTAATAAAAATTACTAAAAATAGAAATTATGATATAGGATTTTCAATGGATACCTATGATGAAGGTTGTGCACCATTGATCTAGCAAAGTGGGAAGTCCTTTTTGGCTACAAAAGATTATCTGCACACAAGAGACAACTCATAAAATAAACTAGCCCCAGGAAGTGGTACACTTCCTTACAAGGATGTTATCCCAATTTCTTAGCAATTAAGCGGATGAATAATAATGATAAAAGTGATTTATAAAATGCTAATTAAAAGATGCACATTATGAGAAAGATAACTTGATAAGATAAATGAATATAAATTATTTAAGATAAATTGATATAGATTAATAAGATAAAAAAATATAAATTTATCAAATGTGATTTAAAAGATACAAATCATGCAAAAGATAACTTTATAAGATAAATATATATAAATTATTTAATATAGATAGATATTGATTCAAAAGATAAAATGTGTCTATTCAAAGATAGGAAATCATGCTTCAAAAAACAAATAATAAGACCATATCAGATATTTGGATTTACCTACTTAATATGCTACTAGATTTGATTTGGATTTTGATAGATAAGTTTTTACAGGGATCATGGTTGATTCATGCAAGATCAATGTCGATTCTATGAATCAGTGTCGATTCTGGTAGAATAAGTATTTCTTATGAAATAGGGATTAAAAGGTGGTGTAAAGATGGTTTAAGAGATTCTAAGGATTAAATGATGCTTAACATAGATAGAAAAGAAAATAAAAAGTTGTACATTATGATTAAATAAAAAAACAAGCTTACCTTAAACATGATTTCAAATCTTTGAATACATGACTTGAATTTTGGGCTTGTTAAGGGATTTTAAAATCTGATTACTGCAAGATAGCCTACTAAGAGAGAGCTGGGTAATGTCTTGTAATTGACTAGGAGAATTCTTGTAGCATTTGGGAATAAATTCACTGTACTTTACAATAAATAAAACACATGTATATATAATCGATGTTGACCCAAAAGGATCGACGTCGATCATGGGAATCATTGTTGATTCTATTAATTTTTACCAAAGTCCATTCTTAGTTGGTTTTAACCATGAAAAAAACTAGCTAAATATAAAGCTCAGTCATTTACATGGGTTTTGATTACAAGTAAGTTGTTAAGAATATTAATTTACTTAGTTATAATAGATTTTACTTGGATATATTTTATGATTATGGGTGGTTGAGAGAATTATGATGATAATTAGTAAAAGTAATTACCATGAGGGAATGATGAAGTATATACATAAAATAAACATTTAAGTATAAGTTGACATTTACATATGGGCATTTAATTCCTTATACTTTACTTCCATATGGGTGGTTAAGAGAATTATGATGATAATTAATAAAAATAATTACCATGGGTGAATCAAGTAGTATATATATAAAATAAACATTTAAGTATGACATTTACATATGGGCATTTACATCCTTATACTTTAATTTATATTTTAAGTATATACTATCAGGATGTTTGAGAGGGGTTTCAGACCTCTAGGAGTTATGATGAAAATTATAGGTTTTAGAGGAATCTAACACATTTCAAACTTAACCTATTTTAGGATTTTAGGATATTATACTCAGCCATAATGCACATGTCATAAAAGACTTATGGTGCATAATTATAGTGTCTACATTTTCCCCCCTTTTTCAAGTGGTGTGTATTAACTAGTTACAAGACAAAAACCAGGAGGGTTCTGATGCCCCAGGTATGTGTGAAGGGGTATTCCCCCTTAAATCGAGAGCTAGTAAGGGATGATGAGGTGGTGATGGTTTTGAAATGATGTGGATGGTAGGATAGGATGAGGATCTAAGTGATAAAATCAAATACAAATGACATGTGTTTTTGAGCAAACAACTTGCATGCACTTATAAGGATAGGGATATTGCAAGTAGAAATGCCTCAAGGTAAAAAATAGATTACCACCATTGTTAACAAGTGGAAGACAAATCAGGATACCAAGAAAACAAATTATAGGGAGGTCGAACCAAAACATCTATTATGCTAAGATTCAAGGAACCACCTATAGACTATTGTCTCAGGGTGAAACATACTCTTTTAGGATCCATCAAGGATTTACTCCTAATAGAGGGTGAACTAGGATAGGTTGTGGGACCAAAAGGGGGTCATCCTCCACTAACCTAAGGTGTCATGTGTAAAGTGTCACAATTATAATGGTTGTAATCTACTTGGCTTGGGTATAAGATTACTTATTGTGAAGCATGCAAGTAAATGCAAAACAAAGGATCAAGGTTGATCACAGGGGATCGATGTAAATTATTGTTGTGGCTATAGCTAGTGCAGTCCAAACATCATTTCTTTATTGGCTAAATATTAATCATATCTTATAAATTTAGATGGTTTACACTAGATGGATGGATGGTTCTTATGGATTTTCTATGTGGTATATGATAAAATAGTAACCGAGATTGACTCAACTCCTTAGTTTGATAGGATTATGGTGAGGCATGAGATCCTTTATAATTTATGTACTCTAAAAACCTTATCTAAATCTAATAAATTCTTTGGTGATCATCAATCAACTAAGCCTAGGCTTCGTGAAAATGTGAAATGATATGAATATGAGAATATATGGAAATGGAATTAGGATCATGCTATCTCCTTAGGTCAAAGGCTAAGTCTTAGTATAATAATGATGATAGCACCAACTAGGGCCAACCTATATTTGCTTTTTATGTAGACTGATAAATACAACAAGTCTATTAGATTTTGGAAAGTTGATTGATGTGATAAGCTTTTTTGGGATATTATTTGACTTTTGATTTTATATTTTAATGGGCATGCTTTCTAACTTTTGGATAAGATAGGAAGGTTGATCAATGCAGGAAATATGCTATATTTTGGAAAGCTAATTGATGTAGGAAACTTGCTTGGGATATTATTTGATTTTTGACTTTATATTTTGATGGGCATGCTTGCTAAATTTTGGATAAGATAGGAAGGATGGTCAATGCAGGAAGCTATCTTGATTTTTTATTTTTTGATAGCCATACTTAAAGGGAATAGTCTATATGAATTTTATAAATAGATGTCCTTAAAGGGAGTAGTCTATGATTTTATGCATTTTATGAATAGTTATCCTTCAAGGGATCAATCTATGATTTTTCCCATTATTTGATGTTTTTAATCCCAAATTATTGATTTGGATTAAGGTAACCATGGGTTGGGTTGATTTGGCCTAAGTCATGTTATCAAATACAAATTTTTGACACAAAGTGATATTATGATACTTCTTATGGGAAATAATGATTTGGGGATCCTTCCTACATATAGGTAGAGCGTATCTAGTATAAAAACACTATGAGCAAAGCTAAGGTGCTCACATTTAAGGTCATGAATAAAGTCTTGTTAGATGACCACATGATTCAATATCATTATAGGCTATATGTGTAGATTTTATATGGATATAATTAATAGGAAGGCCTATTGATCTGGGAAATAATTCAGGTGATGGGTCCACCCCAATTGATGACAGAACTTCTAGGAGCCATAACTTTTGCATCGTAGCTCCAATTGACTTATCGTTTGAACCGTTGGAAAGATAATAATGAGGATAATGTGGTGAGATGGAATGGAGCTCCACTTTATGGTTTTTACCCTAGAAAACCCAATGGAAGTGCCCCAAATTTCAATTTTAGTAGTGCAGTCTAAAAATAGTAAGTTTCTAAAAATAGTAATTCCTCAAATTTTATATTGTTATAAATCATGGAAGGTAAACCACTTAATCTCCCTTGAGATTGGTGACCTTCCACATCCTCCTCACACCTTAAAAACATGTATAAATGAATATGTAACCCAAAATGTAAATTAGACATCTCTTCTTAGAGATAGGCATATGTTTGGGTCTGCAAATTTGATCAATAAAACATCTCTTCTCAGAGATAGCATTATTTGAATTGTGTTGTTCTTATCCTTTTGAGTTTTGGATTAGTGGTATCAGAATAATTTGTCTTTAGAGAGTATGATCCCAAAGATGAGGTCAAATTACAGGAAGCTTGGGTAAAAAATAGAACCAACAAACTATCCACCTATTCACTCCAAATGAATTCAAATGGTGGACAACACCAAGACATCTGATCCTTTCAAGTAAATGGTGAATGAATGCCTCCGATAGTAGAAATCATAGGTGTTATAACAATTCACTCAAATTCTCCAACAAATCTCGATGGGAAATTCTAGTTCCTCATCTGTACCCCCGCATCCTTTTAGTGCCACAAAACCCTTCAAGGTTCAGATGAATTTTGGAATCCCTACATATAAAGGAAAAATCAATGCTGATGTAGTAGAAAATTGGTTGGATCAATTGTCATCTTATTTTTTTATAAATAAATTCACTAATAAAGAGAATATCACCTTTGCTCTTTTGAAAGCATCATTGCCTGTCAAAAATTGGTGCGAAGTGTACAAAAAGAGATTCAGATCAAATGATATTGGCCTTGAGGTGGAACCTACCTAGGATGATTTCATAGAAGTTGTAAATGAATAATATTACCCTATTGAAGCATATGACGATTTGTATATAGAGTGGCAATAACTTCACCAAGGTAAGGAATAGTCTATTCAAGATTACACTAAAAAAATTTATACTCTATCTGTGAGATTGGGAATCCAAGAAAGTGAGAAACACAAGGTTCTTAATATCATGGTGGACTAAAATGATACATATGGGAAGAAACAGAACTCTTCAATTTGGAAACCATCGGTGAGGTGTACAAGTTCACAGTGAAGATTGAGTAGAAGTATGGATGAATGAATACAAAGAGTCAGCCTTAAAAATGGAAAAGTGACAAAGAAGGTCAAACATGAGGCAAAAATTTCAAGCAAAATAAAGAAAAGACTAGGAAGTGGTGTGATTATCACAAATCTGGAACTCACTCAAAATAAGAATGTCAAGCCATCAAGTCCCTATTTTCTGAGTCACAATCCTCAACATCTACTACTCTACCTCATATATACCCTATATTTGAAGAGGTTAAAGAAGAAACTATAGATGCTAAGCTCGAAGCCATTATTGCTTCATCACAGACCCACAAGGAGAGGCCAGATGACAAAAAAAGGTTGTTTCACTCTAAGTTATGGGTGAAAGGTAAGCCTCTACATTTTATTCTTGATAGTGGAAGTCAAAAGAATTTAATCTCTTCTAATATTGTGAAAAGCCTAAATCTATCCATATAGCCTCACCCAAAGCCATACAGGATTGGATGGTTGAGTCCAAGGAGAAACCTTTGTGTCACCCACCAATGTCTTATCTCATATGCAATAAAACCTTTCCAAGATGAGGTCTTATGTGATATGGTCAATCTAGATATTTGTGATGTACTCTTTAGTCAGCCATTCATGTATGATCGACATGGCATCTATGAATCAAAAACTCAAAGGATCACTCTCACTCTTGGAACACAGTGTTATAGGGTACCAGAGGTACCACCTTCTACATATGTCTCTCTGATTAGTGCCAAGAAATTTGTTCTCATGGCGTTCAAGCCACAAGAATCCAAAAGCATCGATTTTGCATCCCTAACTACACAAACAACATAAAAATATAATTAAATAGATACCAAGTTGAATAAGTTCATGACCTTCCATACATAGATTGATGTTCAGATAGAATGGTGAATAATTGGGCCCTGTCCAGTTCCATAAATCACAGTCCATTCCAAGTATGTATCAGGAATCAAATAAAAGTAC
Source organism: Torreya grandis (assembly GCA_037957365.1). Lineage (NCBI taxonomy): Eukaryota > Viridiplantae > Streptophyta > Pinopsida > Cupressales > Taxaceae > Torreya > Torreya grandis. The sequence goes on along the minus strand of JARHVA010003331.1, from coordinate 1,745,388 downwards.
AAATACCACACTTGATGAAAAATCTTGATGTAATGGGTACCATTTCTTCTCAAGGAGGGAGGAATGATCCACGCAATAATTCAAGTGACAATTCAGATGATGGGTCTACCCTAATTGATGACAAAACTTCTGGGAGCCATAACTTTTCCACTGTAGCTCCAATTAACTCATTGTTTGAACCATTGGAAATTTAATAATGAGGAGAATGTGGTGAGATGGTATAGAGCTCTACTTGATGTATTTTTACCCCCAAAAACCCAATGGAAGTTCCCCAAATTTTAATTTTAGTAGTTTAGTCTAAAAATTGTAGGTTTCTAAAAATAGTAATTCCTCAAATTTTGTATTGTTGTAAATCATAGAAGTCAAACCACTTAATCTCCCTCAATATTGGTGACCTTCCACATCCTTCTCACACCTTCAAAACATGTATAAATTAAGATGTAACTTGAAATGGACATCAGACATCTCTTCTTAGAGATAGGCATATGTTTGGCTCTACAAATTTGATCAATAAAACATCTCTTCTCAGATATAGAATTATTTGAATTGTGTTTCTCTTGTTTCTTGAATTATCTTTTAACCAAATACTTTTGAGTTTTGGATCACCTATGTTGATTTGTAGATAACCAAAACTATTAACAATAAACAAATCATAGATGCAAATTACTAAGAGTCTCTTGACTAGTTTGACTTTGATCGATGCAAAATGATGTCCCAAATCCATATGATCTAAGTCAATTAGGAGAAATTTTTTGTTGATTACTCTTTCATCATACTTATGGAATGTTAATTTATGAGGAGGATTGATCTATCCATCATACATTAAATGGATACATAGGTGAGAAGAACTTAAGGGAGGTAGCCTCTATAAGGGTGGGGTGATAAGCATGTTGTCAGGTAAGATGGCCATGCAGTTGAGGATTCATAGGGATATCAAGTTTTGATAATAAATATTCCCATAGGGAGAGTTGCTTGAATAAATGTGGGTTTGTTGGGATAGTGTGAGTTTGACCTTCATATGTATACTTGAGGTGTTGATATAATATATAGGCATGAGCCCCAATGATGGGTGCATTTGCCTTGGTTGGATTTTGAGATTTAGGAGCTCATGTCCATGATAGTGTAGCTAAAATGATTATTTGTAGGAATGGTTTACCTATTAAGGTTGGCAAGTGATTTGGGGTTTGCTTTGATAACTCTTGTGAAGAGATAAAAGGAGTGAGTTATGTTTCCTAGTCAAAGATGGGATCAAGGTAAAATTTTTCATTTAAAAGGTCATTATCCTCTAAAATATCCTAGACTATGTCTTTAAGTGTATTATAATTTTTAATATCATGTTCAAGAGTCCTATGATAGGCACACACCTTATCTTCCATATACTAGGTAGGTCTTTTGGTATAGGAACTGAAAGGTTTGAGGGGTGATAAAGAAATGAGGGATGCTTGTAAATTTTGGTTAAAAATTAAAGAGTATGTCATAATGGGTCTCATTGTGGCTTCTTATTTAGATTTGGATTTAGCAAGATGTGTTTTTTTTGTGTCTTTAAGTGAAATATTTAGGTATATAGAGGGGGAGGGTTTGGTCAAAGGTTTTGGTGTTGGTAGGAAAGGAGGATATTTTTAGATAGGCCCATTAGAAGGTGACTCAATGATTGTGACAGATCATTTGGCTGAAGGGTGAGGTCCTAAGATGGATGGCTTGTTTTGGATTATGGGTGTTGTTGATTTTCCCCTTTTAATGATATTAGATGTGTAAGTTATATTGTTGTAACTTGATTTAATGTTTTTGCCTTTGGATGGTGATGGGAACTCTAATCTTATTAGTGGGTGTTGGAGAGCTTTTTATTTTTGGATACCAAGGCACTTATTTGGATTTAATTATTTATCTTATATTTTTAGAGTGCAATTAAAAGTATATTTATAAGATTCCTCCTTTGGGGGATCCCATGTAATGAGATCAATGGGGTTCGAATGGGTGATGGTGATGGTTTTGATCAACTCAGGTTGTTTTACCTCCAAGGTATCTCCCGTAAGGAGGTATAGTATTTCAAGGGATGAGTTAGGAGACACATTAATGTATTGTGGTATAAGTTGGTCATTGATAGTATTTATCATGTGAGTTCCCTATTATTGGGAATCTTTAGTGTGTGTTTGTATGGAGTTTGGTTAGGAGGGATGATTGGGAAATGGTTGTCTAGAGATTTTTTAAGGAATGATTTAGGGGAGCATTGGGGTTATCTAATTGAATTTTCCCTCTATTAATAAGATATTGAACTATACTTTCGAATAAGTGACATTTATTAATGTCATGACATATTACATGATGGTAGCCATAAAATTCATTTTCCTTATACCAATTTGGTTTAGGATAGGAATCATCAACATACCCAATCAGAGGAAACTCTATAATAGAGGCCTTTAAAAGCTTATCCATGATAAAAGTGTAAGATTCCCCTAAAGGTGTATAATTTTTCGGGGGAAATCATGTGGGTGATTTTTGAGGTTATGTCTAGGAAGAGGAATGACTAGATTGGTTGGGTGTTGATGGAGGGGCAACATTTAGAACTATAGCATTGGCAATTCCCTTTGGCTTGGGGTTTTGTTTTGACATTTTGATTCTAAAATTTGGCTTTACCATGCTCAAGGGCTTGAATTTTTAGTTTTCAATCCATAATGAAAAATTTGTCAAAAATTTTAAAGGATTAGATTTGGAGTGTAGATGATATATGTCTGGCATAGGATCTTGAAAATAACTTGATTAATTCAAGCTAAGGAAGGGAGAAGGTTAGTTTATTTAGAAGGCCTCACCACCTCGTTACAAAGTCAATAATGGATTCATCTTCAAATTAGCAGATAGCATATAAGTCAGTGATGGTTATTTTCCTTATGATGTTTGTTAAAAAGTGCTCTAGGAAAATCTGAGCTAATTGACTAAAATAAAATAGAGAGTGTTGGGGAATGGGATTATACCAATCCAAAGTTGGTCCAGCTAATGATATTGGAAAATTTCTTAAGAGGAAGGCATCATCGTGGGATATGAGGTAACACGCATGCCTAAATGCCCTAATATATTGTTGGAGATCTTCTTTGTTTTGAAATTTCATGAATTTAGGTATTTTCCATTACACCAAATAAGGTCAGATGGGGACTGTCAGTTTTATAGGCTCATTGTAAATTTGTCCATAAGAGGGTATACCTTTATGCCCTGAGTTGGATGCTTCTAGATGGGACATTCTATCCATAAGGAAATGAAGGATGTCTAATTGGGGACATGTGGGGGAAGGCCACTTAGGATGTTAGGAAGAAAGTAACTCTATTGAAGATGTTATTGAGGAGGTAATGATATGGGAAGTGGTTGAGCTAGGCGATAACCAATGGACGTGGTGTTGATTAATAGAGTTGAGGTTATATAAGGATGATACTTAGAGGGTATGTATTATTGACCAGGTGGATTAAGAGATGATACATATTGATATTGGGGTGGTATTTATTGAGAGGATTATGGTGGAGGTATTATATTTTGAATACTAGCGGCCACATGTGTTTGGATTGGTGGCAGTATTATAGGTATTGAAAACACTAGGTTTTATAAGGGGGTTATAGGTGGTATATGAGACATAGGTTATGAAGTGATAGTGTTATGGATTTGAATGGTAATTATGGAAGGATTGGATGTTTTTGGGTGGTTGGTTTATTCCAACATTAGTGGTGGAAACAAGAGGACTACTAGTTACCAGTGGTGGTGTTATGTTGGTATTATCCATTGCATGAGGACTAGTTATTGGTGGTGTTATTTGACGGCCCATGGTCAAAACCATAGCTACCACATTTCTATTAAACCCTTATAGGGGTGGGATATGTATAAATAGATTAGATTTAGGAAGGGGATAAATAGATATATGTCTTGATCGTGATGTAAGATAGTGGTTAAGGGATATTGGGTTGTTATCTAGAATGTTAGCAAACCCAAAGTCTCCTTGCGGATAGAACTATGGAAGACTATCCTCAATGGATTTGGGAGATGTAGGGGGCTTGAAGAAAATTCCATTGAGGAAGATTAATGCCAAGAAAAAATAAAAACAAAAAAAATAACACAAATAATAATAAGGTTTTTTTTATTTATAACACTTTTAGTGAAAGAAAACACATAGTATATCTGAACAAACTTAAGTGTTTTTATTTTTTAAGAAACAAGATTTTAGAATGTGAAGGGGGAGGTGGGTTAATGAAGGTCCTAAGAAATGGAAACCTATGGTTAGTTTCAAGTTTTTTTAAGGATGTAAACCCCTATATATGCAAAGGTACATTGAGGCCTAATTTTGTGTTGGAAGTATATGGTTTGGTATTAGGGCCTACCCCCTCACTTCACACACCATAATGACAAGGTTTTCAGGTGCTTAGCCTTTATAATTCTTTCACAAAAAATTTATACTCAACTGGTACACCGAGTTTGCTTTCCCCTTGGTGATGAAATCCAAGTAGGTTCACCTAGGTAGGAAATATTTTGATGCTTATTTTTAAGATTACTGTGGTTTGGTTGTGTGTGAGAGAACGTGAATATCATGATGTGTTAATCCACCTAAATTAAACTATGTGGATTATCTAAACAAGCATGGGGATGAATGTAATTATTTTTTAAAACTTTAAAAAGGAAAACAAGAATTTTGTATTTTCTCTTTTTTGAATGAAAACACACAATCTAGAAAATGCAACCAACAAACGATTTCACAATGAAACACAACAAGAATCATTAGACCTAAGGGTCCCAGTGGGTGTGCAAGAATGTTTTAGTATATTTTTGTTCATTTTTCTTAATAAATAAACTTACTAAAAATGTAAATTATGATATAGAGTTTTAAAGGGATGCATGTGCTAAAGGTTGCACACCATTGATCTAGTGAAGTGGGAAGTCCTTTTTGGCTAGGAAGGATTACCTACACACAAGAGATAAATAAAAAAATATTGATTAATAGGATAAATGAGTAAGTTACCTAGTATGAGGCCAGTTCTAGGAAGTTGCACACTTCTTTGTAAGGATGTCATCCCACTTTCTTAAAAATTAAGTGGATGAATAATAATGATAAAAAAGATTTACAAAATGTTATTTAAAAGATGTTGATTATGAAAAAGATAACTTGATAAAATAAATGAATATAATTAGTTAAGATAAATTAATATGGATTAATTAGATAAACAAATACATATTTATCAAATGTGATTTAAAAGATATAGATCATGCAAAAGATAACTTGATAAGATAAATAAATATAGATTATTTAAGATAGATAGATATGGATTTAAAAGATAAAATGTGTCTATTAATTTGGATTTGCCTAGTTAATATTCTACTAGATTTGATTCAGATTTTGATAGATAAGTTTTAATAGGGATCATGGTCAATTCATGTAGGATCGATGTTGATTTTATGAATTGATGTCGATTTTGGTAGAATAAGTACTGCTTAGGAAATAAGGATTAAAAGGTGGTTTAAATATGGTTTAAGAGATTCTAAGGATTAAATTATGCTTAACACAAATAGAAAAGAGAATAGAAAGATATAGACTATGATTAAATAACAAAACAAGCTTACCTTAAACATGATTCAATTCTTTGAATACGTGATTTGAATTTTGGGCTTGTTGAGGGATTTTGAAAGTTGATTACTGCAAGATAGCCTACTAAGAGAGAGTTGAGTAATATCCTATAATTGACTAGGATAATTCTTACAATGTTTGGGAACAAATTCACCATCCTTTACAATAAGCAAAACATAGGTATATATAATCAACATCGATCTAAATAGATTGATGTTGATCATAAGAGTCGTTACTAATTATGTTAATTTTTACCAAAGTCTGCTCTAAGTTGGTTTTAACTTTGAAACAAACTATCTAAATAAAAAGCTAAGTTGTTTACATGGGTTTTGGTTATGAGTAAGTTGTTAAGGATATTATTTTACTTAGTTATAATAGATTTTACTTGGATATTTTAGGATTATGGGTGGTTAAGAGAATTATGATGATAATTAGTAAAAATAATTACCAAGGGTAAATCAGGGAGTATATATATAAAATAAACATTTAAGTATGACATTTACATATGGACATTTACTTCCTTATACTTTATATATATACTTTTAGGATGTTTGAGAGGGTTTTCAAACCTTTAGGAGTTATAATACAAATTATAGGTTTTAAGGACTCTACCACTTTTTAGACTTAACCTATTTCAGGATTATAATCAACATCGATCTAAATAGATTGATGTTGATCATAAGAGTCGTTACTAATTATGTTAATTTTTACCAAAGTCTGCTCTAAGTTGGTTTTAACTTTGAAACAAACTATCTAAATAAAAAGCTAAGTTGTTTACATGGGTTTTGGTTATGAGTAAGTTGTTAAGGATATTATTTTACTTAGTTATAATAGATTTTACTTGGATATTTTAGGATTATGGGTGGTTAAGAGAATTATGATGATAATTAGTAAAAATAATTACCAAGGGTAAATCAGGGAGTATATATATAAAATAAACATTTAAGTATGACATTTACATATGGACATTTACTTCCTTATACTTTATATATATACTTTTAGGATGTTTGAGAGGGTTTTCAAACCTTTAGGAGTTATAATACAAATTATAGGTTTTAAGGACTCTACCACTTTTTAGACTTAACCTATTTCAGGATTTTAGGATATTATACTCAGCCATAATACACATCATAAAAGACTTATGGTACATAATTCTAGTATCTACACATGCATTGATGGATTTAGTTAAAAAATTAAAAGTACTAGTCAGTTATAGGTTTCTTGTATAATCTGAGAGATTTGATTCAATTATTCTAAGATTATTTTCATAAGTGTAAACCACAAAAGGCCCCTTGACCTATAATAAACCATAACAACCAAGTAAGTAATATTAGTACGTTAAGACCTGGTAGAAAAGACCTTAGGGAAGGGAAAGAACTTTTCCTTTTAGGAGAGGTAAAATGGGAATCATCGCCATTTGATCCTTCCATTTTTTTCATGCATGTTGGTGTGTCAAAACACACACCAACATGATGTAGTGGAATTTTTATTTACATTTGGTTCTATGCGATGTGCTAAAATAAATCTTCTGATGTGTTCACATGTTTGAAAAAATCATATTGTAAAATAAGATCAATTAGATTATTGTCTAGATGGTTTAGGAGATCGTAAAATATGAAGTATGGGGAGAGGGTTCCAAGAACTAGAGAATTCAACTTAGGAGTTATACCTTTTCGAAGGTTATGAGATAATTTGATGGATTTATACATGTTCCAAAAAATATTTTTATAAAAAAATTCTAGAGAGTGTGATTCTTTTCTCCTTTGTTCACACTAGGAGAAATTCTAGAGATATTAGTGTGAACATATTATCTTTCTACAGAGCATGTCATGTGATGTCTCTATATAGCTATTATATTGGTAATTTTATGATGTGTTGGCATAGTTAATCTCCTTAAACTAAGGATAGTGTGATAACTAATTCCATATTTTTAGGGGATCTTAAGCTTATTCATTTTTATTTTTTTAAATAAAATAATATGAGCTTTGCTCTTTTAGAGGTTCAAGTAGTGAACAAAAATTTATAATTTTTTTTTGTACAACCATTTATTTTAGGTAATGACTTGTAATAATACATGAAAACTAGTATCACATTTGATGTCTTTCATGACTTGTTAACCATTTCACTATTTAAATAATCATAATTTTGTTGTTCTACCATAAAACTCTTTCTTTTAATGATGTATCTCATTTGTTGATCCAAAATATTAAGATAAAAATAAACATATAGTATTTTTTTAAAACAAATTATAATTTTATAAATTTTAAAAACATAAAATATCGAATCACATCTAATGCTTTATATATTTTTATATTATTTAAATTTTTTGAAAACATTCTTATCCTCATTATAACACGTTGTGAGTATAAATAACAACAAATAGTCATTTCAATACCATAACCCCCCAAAAATAGTTAAAAACTTCAAATAAGCTTGACAAGATCAACATAAATTTCTCTTTATTATTTTCAAAATATTCTAACTTCAAAACTTTTAAATGTTTGAGGGTTTGAAAAACAAATCATATAAAAACAAAAAACAATCCATTCCATCTATTACTTTTCAATACTTTATCAAAGTATTTTTTCACAATATATAGGCAAGAATAAAAATAACCTATATTAAATCTCAAAAAAAAACAATAATAATCTTCAAAACAATATACCCAAAATTCAATCCAAATTTTCTTATATGGATTTAAACTTCTCAATCATGGAAAAAAAAACCTACAAGTTTTAAGCTCAACATATTTCCAAACAAATAAAATAAACTTATAGTATTTTGAATTAAAAGAGAAAATATAAATCCATTATGTTGATTTTGAGGATAATTAATTCTAATACTAAATTATATTTTTCATCGAAATCCATGAAAAGATATTGTAATTAATCAAAACTATTGATCAAATTAAATAGATTTTTGAAAGTTGATAATAAAAACTAAATCCATTCAAATCCAAGCCAAATCTTACTTTATACCATTCAATTAAAAATATCTTACCACATTTTAATAATATGTTATATAGAACTTATAATCATTATGACAACCTTTAATGAATGTGAATTTAAATTAATGTTCAAACCATTTATGAAATATAAATTAAACATGCATATGTTCAAATAACATAAAATATAGCTTAACAAAAAAATTCATCCATCAAGATTAAATAATTGTAAGTACAAAATTAAATTTTATTGTATTTTAATGGATTCATATATTTTAATGTTAATCTTATTGAATATGATTTAATGTGATATAATTTATAATTTCATTTTTTCCCATCTCACATGTATTAACATCCACATCATTGTGAGAAAACAAATATTTGATAATGTTATCAATTCATATGTTTTATTATTTTCATTTATATAAAGATAAAATGATTCAATACATATGATATTGGAGTTAATATGTATATGGATGGATGTATGTCTCCTTCAATTCTCATGTCTTTGCATCCAACGAATGCTTTAGTTAAGCTTTATGTTATTTCTTATTATGTTTTTTAAATGTTAGTGGTGGTTAGGATGACAGATAAACAATAGATATTGATAACGTCCACTTTGTACTTAATGATTATGAATTAAAATTATGTTCAAACTATATATTATACATAAATTGATCATTTATATGTTAAAATAAAATTAAATATAATTTATCAATAAAATAACATATACAAATAAAAAATATAAGAAAAATAAAATTTATTGTAATTTTATAATTTAATTTAATGTTTGAATAGGACAAAAGAAACTCATAATTTGGTTCCCTCCACCATGACTAGAACAATCTCCCTCCATTTAGTAGGAATTATTCTTCAAATAATCAATAAATAGTTTTTATTGAAAATGATATCATTTATTTATTTAACTATAACATATTGAAAATATTTGTAGCATTCACTCTTCTTTATCAAATTTATAATAAATAATTTAAAAATTTATAATTAAGATAATATAAATCATTATTTACAAATCCAATAATATTTTTAAATGTATATGAAATTCATCTAAGTATATTCACTCATGCATTAGAGGCAACTTTATTCCCCCATTTCACTAAATATGATATATTGTTTAAATTATTACATAAATTATAGGCTAACATAGTAAACTTATACTTTTTGAACCCACAACAATTTGTAAAATTGTACTTAAGATTATAGAAAAGTAGTAATAAAGACACTTTTATGGAAATTTTATTTTTGAATCCAACAAAAACTAGTCATCATGATAAACCATGATATTGGATTTATATGTAGTGAATGGTAAAAAGTAAGAAATGTCTTATTTATAGGCTATCACCAAACGTTCTTTAATAAAATAGTATTTAAAATAAATCAATTTATCAAAAAGTTCTAAATCACCATCTTCTTCATTCTCATATGGAACATATTATGCCTTCCCCTTATCTGACTATATTGTTTACTCAATAGCTTCCTATGTACCCCATTTACAATCAAGAACATATCACCCATGTTCTTAATTGAAACTAGGTAAAGAAATAAAAGGATGAATATTATAATGGTGGATCAATTGATATATACTTGCATGAGAATGGATCATTATCTAGATTGGGAAATTTACATCCAAAAGGTTGTTGAAGCTATGTTTTCATCATGTGGAGCACTAAGAAAGAAATCACTTGTTACTAAAATGATTATAATAAGGGTTTTATATGTTTCATTAAATACAATTAAGTATAAAATAAAATTACATTTAATAAATATCAAAGAGGGGAGTAGCAATTAGAATGTTCCCATGTTTTTAGTAAATTAGGCATCTAAATAAGATATTGGGGTAAGATTTTAGGGAATATGTAATAATGACCATTATAATTTATTTATTTTTATTAAAGGTAAATATGGTTTTTAAAAAGGAACAAAACTCTTATTAAATAATATGTGATAATGAAAACTAAAAGGATAATAAAAAATAGGGTTATAGAACAACATGAACAAAGGATTATTGTCAAATAATTAATTAAAATGCAAAGGTTTTTAAAAAGGGCATAAAAATATAAAACATAAAAACCTATTAAACTTTATGTTTATTATATTTTATTTTATTTTTAGGATTTTAAATCCTATTCTTTGAGAGATTCAAGATTAGAAAAATCATTTTTTCAATTCAAGATTCCAAGATAATATCTTGGAGTTTCCAAAAAAATTTATTGATATTCTACTGATCTTTTGTTCAGATTAAGGTAAACCCAATTTTGAACTGGTATGGAATCCATCCTAGACACAATATGAGGTATAGGTCTCCTCCTGGCTTATAAAAGATAAAGGAAGGTGCAACTCATTAGGGAAATAAAAAAGACTAAACCAAAAAAAGAAGTGATAATGAAAATAATAACTATTGCATTTGATTGGTGAGGCAACCAACTAGTTTTAGCTAGACCAAAAACCAACTTGGACTAATGGAAAAAGAGGCCCAAACATCTAAGAGAACCATCGGTGTCCCCAAGGGACCTAAACCCAACACAATGCGATAACCCAACACAACCTAAGCAATAATCAAGATAAAATTAAAGAGATAAAGACCCATCAAAATCTCAAGAGGGACCCATAATTGGCAAAGCAATAGAAAAATCCAATAGGGTCCTAAAAGGTACCCAAATCCTAAAAATTTAATTAAAATTACATTCAAGTTTGTAGTCAGTGATTTTGGTCTGACCCCCAAACCAGAGTTTTCCCAAAGATGCAGCCTAGTCTCCCTAAGGGGGTCCATAACAACCAAAAACCAACAATCCTAGGCACAATGGGAGGCCCAAGTCTCCCATGTCAAAAAAAGAACTTAATGGCTACCTTGTATAGGGTAGCATCTTTGAAATATGATCATTCCTAAAAGGAAGCTTGAACTAGCGAATCTTCCAACAAAAAAGAACTTGAGCCCATTTGAAGACCCTGAAACCTTCAATGAATCATAGATCTTAAACAGAACAAAAAGTTACAATTATAGGATTATCTCTTGCTTCTGGATTCAATCAAAACAATGTTCTTTGGGTCCAAAACCATGCCAAGTCTATAATTTCAAGTTCTGAAGATTAAATTAAGAGCCAATAAGTGAAGCCCAAATTGGAGCTTAATAATATGAATGGGTAATACCCTAGCGATATCATGGTTTAGATTGAATAGCAAGTAGGAATCAATGAAAAAAGCTTGGGACACAAAAAAATCCCCTTAAATATAGTGAAAGGGTAGTAGAAAATAGTAAGGATAGCCTTTGAACCAAAAAAAATCTAACTAGAACCCTTGAGGTCACAACCTAATTGAAAAATCTTCAACCTCTACCAATAGGCAATACTAATGACCTGACAAAGGCAACGCCAATGATCTAAAGATTTTTGTTGATAAATATTTGAGGGACATTTTCTTTCATTTCATATCCTGACCACAACTTTGAATATCCTCCTTCTAAAACATGGCCAAAATCTTGACACATAACCATTATCTCCAAGATCTAGGAGAGAAAAAAGCTTAAAGACAACGGATCTAATAGTGGCAAAAGCTTTAAGTTATATATTAAAATGTTCAAGATTATCAAGGAACCATTTCATAAAATTTATAAGGAGACTAATCTGGGGTGAAGTCCTCATCTGAGTATAATACTTAAAAATTTTAGGAAACAAAACAATAACCCTTAACTTGCTGAGGTAAATCACCAACCTATCAGTCCTAGTGTCTAATGCAATAGAACAATACAGAACACAAAGCTAACCTCCTTGAAATATGTCAATCTAACCATAATAAAGAGAGCAAAAATAAGTAAAGAGACCAATTTTACCAAGCTTACCTCCCTCGATTCATGCCTTTAACCGATACAAGGCCCAAACTAGTACAACCTAAATATCATGTAGAGCCATCTCCAACACATAGTTCTTCCTCATGCCCAGTTGATAAGCAATAGCTTGGAACCCTTCTCCTACATATTCTCATTTTAGAAGAAATATTTATTGATGTAGACTAGAGCCACATATAATATTTGAAAGCACAGTTGGAGGTGTCCCATCAAAAAAGGGACCTATTACATGAAAAGATGGGTTTCTTCCATAGGGTAGAGTATCTCTAAATCCCACATCCATAATAACCACCAACCTAGAGGTTGATAAAAAATCACCTTATAGGACTTAACAAATATGAATTTGAGATTCACAAAGAGAGAGATCTCCCAGGATAAACTTACACCCTTTCTTGGTCTAAGGTGAGACCATTTCGGTAGTGTTACTAACTCAGCCTGCACAACCCTAATGTGTATCACCTCATAGAAAAAATATTTATGAGTCACTCCACCACCAATGTTCTTCACCCAAGTAATAGAGTTAGATTCAGATAGAATAAATGAGCCTCTTTTTCCTTTGGTTAAGTGAAACATGACATCGAGATGCAAGTAGGAACTTCTCAAAGAGGATTCACCATTCTTTCCTTCCTTTATGTGATCCATATTAATTTTTGAATAATATGTTTTCCCCAACTCTTGAAATACATAAAATAACCTTTCAATAGATCTTTTTTGCCTAGTGACCTCCCAGACAAGCCAAACTTGAAAATCTTAGGGCTACAAGAACAACCATCCATTTTACACATACTCTGAAAATGCCAAACCCATATTCTCCTTCAACTCCACATCCTCCTCATCCTCATTGTCATCTCCATCTTCTACTATTGCCTAGTTCAAATTATACTCCTACTCCTTTTACCACTCAACATAACAACTCTTTTTGTAGTGTGTTAGTTTTCTAACTCTACTAACCTTTTTTTATCTCCAAGATGTTCATACTTTGTTTGAAAGTGATTACTAGGTAAAAGTTAGACTAAATGCTACCTTATTTTGAGGTATCCTTAGCTAACTCTCCATAGAAGAAAGGATGTTCTAGTGACTCGATCGGCAATGAATACCCCCAATGTTTATCTCCCCATTGTTGATTTTATCTTTTGAATCTCTTTTAATGTGGCCATTTGGGAATTCCCTCTTTAAGTGGTTTGGTTTTTTTTGACATCCATAACTTTAGAATATATCTATGTTAATATATATATATATATATATATATATATATATATATATATATATATATATATATTACAAATAATTAAAAATAATTCAATGTTTTAATGTATAATTATAATATATGCTTATCCATTTTATGGAGTTTCCTAAAATACTTATGGGGACCCATTAGGATCATTAATTTGTTGAGAACTTACCAAAGCCTAAATATGTGGATTGTTTATTAATGATATGTATTGAAACAAAATAGACTCACCCTCTAAATTAAGAACCATAAATGTATGCATACACATTTTTATATTGTAATGTTAGAAGATGTTCCTAGAAATACTCTAGAACATGCTAATTAAAGGGATAACTTGCGAAGTGGAGAGCAAACAGAAACCATAATTGATTTTATAGACTTATAATTCATCAATTGCATACATAATTACACATACAAGTTAGGAAGAACATAAATCCAACAAAAGGCAGACCATAAATGACATAAAATATATTAATAGATTAAATCAAAATGGATTATTTACTGTGAACTAACCATACGTAAAAGATTATTTGGAAAACCATATCATAATGATTCTATAATATCTATCAACATATCAGAACCATATTCTATTACAATAAAGTGTTATATATAGCCTTTTACAATCTGATGTCTCTTCGCATTCCAACCTTTTGAGATATAAAAAGAAACACTCTTTACATTCTTCTATTACCCAAGTAGGCTTATCTAGTTGAATACATACAAAATTTTATACAAAAAATAAAACTATATAATTTACACATGTCCTTATATTATGCTTTATGGTTTTACCATGCTTTATTTCATGCCCAACACTTTCCTATTGGATGGTGGAGCCCGATCTTATTTTAATGCCCAGTTCCCGATAGGGGGTGGGGGGCAGGGGGGCAACACCACCCCCACCCTGCCCCACTATAGTCATTGTGGGGGTCCAAGACTGTAATTTAGTTTAAAATGCACTATAAAATATTATAATTTCATAGTAAATCTAGACTATTCACTATTAGGTTGTAGATCTAACAATAGAAATTATGTCTATGCATTTTTGCCCTATATGTAACCCTCTTTTTTCCCTATATGTAACCCTCTTTTTGATATGAGGTAATTATAATTATGGTAGCATGTTGTATGTGAGTAAAGAGGATATTGCAGTGGTTGTATTTTAGGTTTTTCCCTTCATTTGTTGGACTAAATAATAAAGACTGGTTGTTTTTGTGTGGACGTAGCCCATATTGGGTGATCCATATTGAATCTGTGTCTCTATTGTGTTGTGTTTTCCTACATTTTATTTCCATCTTTAATTCAATAATATTTCTCTATGTTATATATTCCTAATATTTATTAGACTTAAATGTTTGTCTCATCCTAAGATAAAATCATAACATATTCTAAACTGAACTGAAAAGATGAGCCATAAACAAAATTCATAATAATTGCTCATGGTGCCATTTATCAATTTCCACCCTTTGCACACTACTTATCCAACCTTTTGAGTTTTCAACTAAGTATCATACTAGCTTACCTTCAAGTTTTTAATAGAATACCCTATCTAGGTGGCCACCCTTTAAGGGTTTTTAACCAGTCTGGCACCATTACTAATGTTTAGGCTATATTACAAAAATTGCAAAATTCCTAAAGTCACAAAATTAGAATGCACATTAAGTACTACTATAGAGGTGGATAAATTTGATTGAGCTAATATAGAATCTATTACATTTTCTAGGCTGTTTACCTAATGGTTTATGGTGCACCCAATGGTGGAGGTTGTTGTTGAGATTGTGCCTTTGCATCCAGCATTTTATTATGTAGAATTTAGAGGCGCTGTTGCAGAGGAATGAATTGTGGCTCATCTATTATTTGGTAAATAGTTGCATTGACTTGAGATATATCCTGCTTAAGCATTTTATACTCTATAATCATTTCATGGACCATGGAAAGTAGAATGCGCAAAGGTATTTGAATCATCATCATGTTTTGCACATATTTATCCTTTGGAATGGTGAGTAGTGTTTTGGTATTAGATAGATTAAGATAGATATCCAATACGATATCATCCAATCTATCTACAGTCCTTTGGGATTGAATGTATATAAAGGTATTTTTCATTATTTTAATATGTCATACTTATATTTTTTGCATTACAACACCCTAGAATCTAGAAGTTGCTTGAGTTCCCTATGCATTGCCTTTGTAGTAGCTGTATGGTCATCTATTACCACTTTAGATTTTATTGAAGTGGAAAACTTAGGTTTCACAGTAGCCAAGGACTTATTGAAAAGTTGTCTCCAATTTAGCATATCCTAGGGTATCTGCTTGGCATGTTGCACAGTTGTCTCTAAGACCTATTCATGTTATTCAATGAGTTTGTAGATAGTTTTTGTTTCATTATTTATAGCATGCCCTTGTCTGAACAATGTGATCACTTTTTGCACGGCCACCCAATCCTTTGTAATTTGTATCAAAAGAGTAGTGAATTGGTTAGCCTCTAACATTACTTGATCACCTAGCACCTACATAACTAAGGTGGGACAAGTGTTATTTATTAACTAGCATGCATTTTCTAGCTGATTTTTTGCTTCAACATTTAATTCATATAGAATTAGAAATTTATGCTCTAATTCTGAAGCCTTATGCATAATTAACTCTTTAAATACAACTACACCTTCAATCTAATTTTATAGTGGTAGTTGAGTCATATCCAAAGATGTTTCCATCATAGTTGTAGCAAACACCATGGATATCATTACAAGTGTCACAAGAGTTGGTGTAAAGTTATCCAATGGAATTAATAAGGTGTTTCACTAAGTTGATGTTGTAGGGACATCCCAAATTCACTGCTAGATATTTGTGGTTTTAGATACTACACCTCTTATATGGCCTTTGTTTGGATTGTGATCTCTATTTATGTCATTTTTTGGCTTCCTTGTCCTTCTCAGTCTAAATTAGAGCTTCAATTTTACCCTTAGCATTTGATTCAACTTGTGCTTTGGCTTCCTCCTCAACCTTAGAGTTAACATCACCTTGAGCCTTGGCTTTAGCACCTGCCTTAGCCTTAGCTTTGGCTTAAAATTAATCTCAACTTCATCTTTGGAGGCTTGTTCTTCTATTCTATACTTGTGTTGTTCCTCAATATCCTTGGCTTATCCTTTTTGTTCCATCAAATTTTATTATGTAGGTTTCACCATTTATTGTTCTTGGTGGGATTTCTTCTATTCTTTCCTCTTTGCCTCTACTTATTCAACTATCTTCTTTGTAGCCTTTGCTTCCTCAAATTTCTTCCTTATAGCCTCAGCTTCTTTGACCTACTTATACATAGCCTTTGCTTCTTCAGATTTCTTTTATCTTTATTTATCTTTAGCTTACTACTTTTATTGTTTCTCCTACTTATATTCTTTTTGTGTTTTCTATGCTTCTTACGCAGATGCTTGTTCTACCATTTCTTTCTTATTTCTTTTTCCTTATTCATTTTTTTGCTTCCTCTCTTCTTCCTTTTTCTCCTCTTTAAGATCTAATGTATCCTAAGTATTTTCCTATTCTTTTGCTAGCTTTGACACATTTATGTCCTTGGGTTCCTTAAAAATTTCCATGTCTACCAACTCAGGTTTTGATTCAGTATGTTCAGATGATTTTGATCCAACCACCTAATATTTATGTACAAAATTATTCTTCTTAGATATGGTTCAAGGATTGAAAGTCTCTTTTTAATTATTCAAAACATGAGTTTGGGCCTATTTTTATGTTACTTATGTCTATTATGCACCACTTGCTCCTTTAGTTTCACTAAAAGACACCATCCTTTCTTTGACAATTTGTGATGGTTTGGCAATGGGGTATGTATGTGGTTATGGAAACAAGGGTCATGTAGGAATACTATGTTCTATTAGATCCACCACCTATGCAGCCAATGATCTTGTGGTTGGATCAGTTACAAATATATCTACCTCTAGCTTATGTTGAGTGACATCCCACCCTATAGTATTCATAATAATAAAGGGAGGTGGTTGAGTAATGTCAACCCAAAGGTCTTTGCATACTTGATTTTTCACTTGACAAGTGTGCACTACTTGATTTTTCTACCACATTAATGAAATAAAATGGATCCAAATCATTTTACTTGGTTTATTGAATACCTAACCCAATCCCCATCTCCTCTTTCTATGCATCTATGAATAGGATCAACAACTGACCTTTCTCCATAGCTATATCAATGATCTATGATGAATGGTTATTGTGATTGATCAGGATCTAGTTCAAAATCCATTTGAAAGAAGGTATTATGAAATTAGATCATAGAATTATCTTGTTATTCAGAGTTTATAATGTTTTGGCATTGTCCATACCTCGCTCTTATATAGTTATTGGCACCCAATTTTATCTTGCTGACTACTTTGAATGCACTGAATGTTTGTGCATGAGTGTTCTTATTCCCATTAATATTACTTATTATAATTTATCCTAATAATGACATTTTATGCTTAAAATCTTTCATTTACCCCTTTGATAATTATTTTATGTGATCGGTTGTCTTTTTATCTATCTAATTTGTTTTATGACTCCACCTATCCATTTACTACTCAGTCTACCTCAAAAATAATGAAATATTTTCAAACACTACATCATTAAGGTTTGGCATGACCATTGGCATTCCTTTATTTTTACCTGTCTTATAAATTCCTTCTTGGATTTAATTGATATCCTCAATGTAGTTGCAGCCAGTTATCTCTAGAATATGATTGCACCTTATAGTTATAACTATTTTTCAATTGTTACGATGTGTTACACTGTAATAAACATATTGTACAAAAATTCTAACCTAAGAAAATCAAATAGAAACAAATAAATTTAAATAAAATCCTAATTACATGGTGTCAATTGGCACCCACTCAATTTTTTACTAGAATGATAGAGATTAAAGGCAGAAAGGCTTAAGCCTACAAACATTTATACATCCTAACAGTATGGTTCCCTATAAATATTTTAGCACTATAATACCCTATTTTTATACTTCATGATTAATATAGGGTGATTTCCATATAATGCATATATTTCTTGGGAATGCTTTAAATCTGCTATCACAAAGCAATATCATTTATTCCAAGAAAAATTTCTTAGATCATAAGTTATGATTGTGTCATGCTTTTTGCTTGTTAATATATTATATCCATTATGAATTTTGTATATTTTCTTCCATATTTATTAATTCCATCAATTGTGCTTTCATTGAATATTGATCCCCTAATCTCATAATCATCATAATGTGTAGACTAGGAACAATATACTCCATAGGCATTACGACCTCCAGGCCATATACTAGTTGAAAAAGAGTGAATCCTATAGCTCTTTTTTAATGTGTTATATAGGCCCATAGAATCATAGGGACGTGATATTCCAATTCATCCATTTGTACATTACAAACATTTGTTAGCATTTTCCCCAATACTTTATTGGATGCTTAAGCCTATCCATTTTCCTGTGGGTGATAAGTTGTGATCTTATGGTGCGATATCATAAATCCCTTAGTGAGATTATTGATATTATTATTGAGGAAATGTGTGCCTCTATCACTGATCAACTTAATTAGACATAAATATTATAATGATGTTTTCATATAAAAATTTGGCAGCATCTTTTGCACCATAACTTGGAGTGGCAGCAGCTTCCATCCTTTTAGTGAAATAATCTATCGTGATAATAACATATCATGCATGAATTTATTTTCTTAGTGGACTTATATGATCAACAATGTTGATTCCCCATTACTCAAAATGTTATTTTGTAAGCATTGGCACCAAAGATATCTCATATTTTTGGTTTGGCTTTCTCAATCTTTAACATGCACCACAGTGTTTGGCATCTTTATGCATATCCTAAAATAATGTAGGCCACCAAATCCCAATTTGTAAATATTTTGTTACATTAGCTTCACCAGTGAAATGACCTCCTAAAATCCTTTGATGTGATTCTTGTAACAACTTAGGTCGCTCATGCTCTAAAACTACTATGCGCAGTACATCATCTTTGTCGAGTTTGTACAAAAACACATTAATGAGGCTATAAGGTATAGCTTGGGTGACCATTTGATTTTTATCTTTCTATGTATAATGTGCAGGGAAGGTTCCTTGCTCCAAGAAATTTTCAATATCTTACTTATTATTATGAACTATAGTAGTTCTAAATAGATGCACATCTAGAGATTCATCTCCAACTTCTCTTAGTTCCTCCCCATTATTAAGTTTGCTAACGTGATCTAGCCCAACATTTTTGTGTCCTGACTTAACATTAATACAAAATTAGAATTCATGAAACAACATATAGATATGTGTCCTCCCAACATTGGCTTGTTAACTAAGTATAACAATGCCTAGTGATTTGTAAAGAACTCAAATGGTGTAGCCAACAAGTAGTGCTAAAAATTTTGTAGTGAAAAAAACATGGCTAAAGCCTCCATTTCAGTAGTAGTATAATTTTTTTTAGATGCAAATAGATATCTACTAAAAAAATGTATAGGATGATCTAATCCACCCTCACCTGGATGTACTAGGATAAATTTTATGGTAGTACCATAAGCATCTACGTTCACCTAGAATGGCTTCTTCCAGTTAGGAAATACTAAAATTGGTGATATTACGAGCCTTTTTTTATCTCTATAAATGTTGTTTGACATTTCTATTCAAATTTTGCATACATGCACAATATTTTTTGCATAGGAATAGATATAGTTTTTTACCCTTTAATAAACTTCCTATAATATCATGTATGATTGAGAAATGTGCACACTTTAGTAGAATTAGTAGAAGGTGACATCCTCGTGATGATATCAATCTTAGCTAGATCATCCAAAATTATGTCTATGTATATGACAGGTTCAGTAGAACACCAAAAGGTGTGAAAAATATGTATTTATTTAGATTTAGATCAATGTGCATGCTCAATACCATTTTATCATGAGTTGCATCTTCGACAAATATTATTTAACTAGAGCTAAAAAAACCCAATCATCCAAATACACTTATATAAAATCATGAATGAAATCTTTGAATGTAGTTACTATGGATCTATAAAAGACTACAAGTGCATTCTTCAATCTAAAATACATTACCTTATATGGAAATGAACCCCATTCAATTGCAAACATAGTTTTTGTTTGATCTTCTACTGCAATTAGAATTTAGTGGTACCCACTAAATCCATATGTAAAGGAGTACACTTTGTGTCCTATGACTGATTCAAGGACTTCATTCATGAATGGTATTATATAAGGATCATTCACGTAGGCATCATTGAGTATGTGGTAATCCCCACAAACCTGTATCTCTCTAGTTTTCTTTGGTTGCACCATTATGGGACTTATCCAATATGCTTTTTCTACTAGATATATGATTCAAGCTTCTTGCATTCAATACATCTCTATTTTTACCTTTATTTTCATGTTAGGATTTAATCTATATGGCCACTTATTAATGGGTCAAGTGTACTCTTTCAATTATATATGAATGTATCTTAAAGATGGATCTACAACTTTTACCTCTAAGAATTTGGTTAGGAAAACATCTTGGTAGTCCCTTAGCAGTTGTAAGACCTTTGAAATATGCTCTTGTTCCCAATAGTCTCCCACCATAGCAATATTAGGAACCAATTATGTTCCAATGTTCCCTTTAATCTTTCACAATGACTCTTGATATATTTTTCTTGATGCATTAGGCAAAGCATATTGTAAAATGTGATTACTTTCTCATTACAGAATGCTTATGTTGTGTAGTCTTTTTTCTTCCAATTAATTTGCACTTTGAATTGGGTTTGATTCAGTTTCTCATTTTGGATCAAATAAACCTTTGAGTTAGAGATCTCCATCACTATCACTAGACTCTATCAAGTCATATTTTATTCTATTACATGGCTTGATAATAGTTTGTACTTGTTGGCTAGATTTATAATTATGAAGTGCCACATTAAAATCATGTGCAACCTCTTGCTATGATGATTATTCAGCTATAGTTACTAAATCTTATATGCATCCATGACAAATAAATATTTTTATTTTATGTAAGGAATTATGCACCAATGGATTATCATCTTTGAATATAAAGGTCTGAATGAAATCTTGTTGAACTTGTGACCAATTCTTGGTTTCTCTTATGTGCTCTTGGTGCATATACTAGGCCATTAGCAAAGGTGATAATGTGTGGCTAAAGATGTGTACCCAATATCTTGGCTTTACTCCCTATGTGGTCCATATATCCACACACTAATGAATGTGTGTAACTCTATACTTTGACCTTCTTCGAAGAAAGGCCATTCTAATTTGATAGTATCTAGTAGCTATAACCTTACATATAAGAATTCACATGCTTCCTCCCAATGAATTTATATATTTATATAGACTTCCCATTAAGTTGCATTAGTTCCTTTTAGTGCATAACTGAGTGCATTGACTTATTGATCTAACTTCGGTACATGGTGTTTGAGACTCAATATAAATGGATTGAGATTCTCTATCACAAAATATTGAGGTATCTAGCATTTTATAATGAACACCATGCACATAGGTCATAACTCATGATCCCTATGATCCTAGTTCAACATGTGAGTGTTTGAGTCACCACTTATGGATGATGTTAATTCCTATAGTAAAACACCCTTAGGAGTAGGCTCCATGTAATCCATCATTTTGGCACTTATATTATACAAGATGTCAACTTTAGACTTCATCAAAGAGTGCACTAACAAAGAAACACTTTCTTCTATATGAACTTGCCTAACTAGAGACTTTATTATAATAGGTTTATATATCGGTTGCTCTTTTTAGTATGCAATATATGATTTCCTATTTTTATATTCTTCAAGTTACAAACATTTTGCCTTTCATCTATGCCAACTTTAAACCAACTATTATCCCCATAGGCATTAGTGGACTCTAGCTATTTTGGGATAATATATGGCTTTTTCTCAGACTTATTCAGGGGCATGACCACTATTTTATCCCCTTGATGTACTTTTAGTTAGTTGCACATAGTATTGATGGTAATTTGGCCATCATAAGCCCATTTTTTGTTGATTAAAGTTGGATAATAAGTCTTTATTGTCTTCATGTTGATGATTTTAAAATCTCCTCATACGCTGAGTATGGACACTTTGATTTCAACATTTTATAACCTTCTGATGGGTTCAACATGACCATAATCTACCAGACTGAGAGTAACTAGACTGTAGCTTAAGGTTGGTTGACTAATGGATTCCCAAATTGATCATGGAATCATATTGAATTTTCTCCCAAAATCCAATATTGCATTTGTAAGCTCATATCTAGCTAACTCAATATCCATTCAAGAATCAACATCCCAAGGTTTCTTAGTTTTAACATACCAAACTACCTTATCATTCCATAGTTGACCTTGTTGTGTGCACTCCAGAACATTATGTAGGAGATTAGTGATATTCTATGAGATATCCTCATTATGTAGTATACTAAGTAACTTTATTAGGTCTATTAAATTAGTCACAAAACCCTCCTATCTCATGATATTGATAATTTATCCATACATTAGGGAAACAATGGTTGTGTTATCACCCTCAAAATATATTGTTGTTGGATCTCTTGTAAGACTTACACAAATTGATACATCAAATTATTTTTCATAGCAGGATCCAAATATTTTTCCTAGTGCACTTTTATAATGCCCTAATCCTGAGGGATTTCTAAAGGTTATAACCCTTGCTTGGCTCTTTTTTGTTAGGTGACTGCTTGCACAAATGCATTTTCCTTTGGCTACACACTGATCATATTTATGTTGTGCATTGTCTTCTCTTTCCTTTGTTTTTACAATACAACACAATCTTATATTTGGTGATGGACTTCTAATTTATAGTATACATAGTAGACTTGTCTCTATGGGTCAGCAGGGAAATTCTTGGCATAATGGTTAGATGCACCACATAGATAACATTGTATAGGTGATCAGTCTTGATGATTGTTTTTTTTATGACTGCCTTGATATCCTCTATGATATCTTCCCCTGTATCCTCCTCTATAGCCTCCTCTATTATATTGGCATTCCCAACCTTGTGCTTGTTGTCCAACATACCCTCCTTATAATCTTGATTGTGCATCATACCCCCATATTGGTGTTGAGGGGAACTTGGAACCCAATTTGATTATTGTTATTTGAGATTTATGTTGGTCTATGGTTGTGCATATTGACCATAATATTGGTATGATGGAGTTAATGTATTATTCTATCTTGATAAGCCATGTTATTGATATTTCAATGATGAAGGCATCTAATATTGAGGAAATAAAGGCATCCATCTCAGACTACCTTGATTTGCACTGGTCATCTCCATTTCTAGTCTTGGAATTACCTACTTCATAGTTGGTACTTGTTATCCCACAATTGCAAAGACATTCTTAGTATTATTTTCCTTCAACTCCTACAATGCTTAGCAATTATTTTCATCATGGTTAAAGGATTTAAAAAGATTACAGAACAAACCCTAGAATTTTTGTATGTAGTGATGTAACATATGACACTTAGAAGCATATCTCATAGAATTTATGATTAAGCTTAGGACAATCATTTCTATGATGTCCTTCTCATCCATAATATTTGTACCATATACCTAGTTTAGGCTTGTCTTTTTCATGTATCTCATTGATTATTCTCATGAATTAATCTATATTTTCTTTAACCTTGGAACCAGTTATGGGGGAATCCCCATATTCCTCTATTTTATATACTCACAAGGTGATGGATCGAGCATTAGCTTTAATCAGATACCAATTCTACACAATGGAAAATATAATTTTTGGTTACAGTCCTTCTACAAACCAAGAAACCTTATCTTTATCCTTTAGAATGAATTAAATTTTGTTCATAATGTCAAAAAATTTATGATCATATTTTGCAACTAGTTCTCCCAATCTCTGTCGAATCTCCTTTAAATCCTGAATGGTTTGGCTTGTGCATCTCTTTAATTTATATTCTATTATCAATAGAATTTTAACTTGCACAAGGTCTAGGGTGTTTACATCCCTCTTAAAAATTAAATCTAGATCTCATCCTAATAAAACCCCTGTAATTTCACATTTATTAACATTATATTTTATTATTCCTCTCATATTCCATTTCATGTTGTAAGTTATTAGATATTGCTCTAGGTCTGTAAACCCATCATAGGGATTTAGAGAATTAAACATTCTTATAGTCAATGACATAAGGTAATAATTATAGTTGTTGTGATAGGTTATTGAATAGTATAAATTATGACTGAAGTTATTTTTATAGTGGTGACTA
Organism: Torreya grandis; assembly: GCA_037957365.1. Lineage (NCBI taxonomy): Eukaryota > Viridiplantae > Streptophyta > Pinopsida > Cupressales > Taxaceae > Torreya > Torreya grandis. The sequence continues at coordinate 1,720,473 of JARHVA010003331.1, read as the reverse complement.
TGAATTTATGTGATGATGCACTACTGCTTGTGCACTATTGACTATTCACTATTAACTACACACTAGACTTTTAAAGTGTCTTAAACAAGAATTTCACTCCTATTTTTATTCTATCTATTATTTACTTTATTTTTTCAATTAAATTTCCAAACTTATTTGTAAATAAATCAAACCAATCCATATCCACCTTTTCACTTGTAATTTTTCTTCTATCAAGTAATAAACTGGGATAGGGGGTGTGTACTGTTGAAGTGAATGATTTTTATTTTGGAATTATACAACTTTTAGATTTAAACCTACCAAATTTATGCATTTGAATCTTACTTCTTCCTAGGAATTTTCTTCTCTTGGTCTAGATAGAAACCCTTTAATTAAATTTGATCTGTCTCTACTTTTTAACTATTCTACTACTAGCTTACGTTATTCCTCCTATTGTTCTACCTCCATATCTTCATAATTACTATCTACATCCTCCTCTTCATAGGGCCTTTTTGCATTCTCTATGCATCCTTTTCTTCTAGAAATCTCCTCATCTCTATCATCCTCTTCCTACGTCATTCCATCTCTAGCACCTTCATCTATACTTCTAATCTTTTATGTAGTTAATTATGGGTTTCTTTCTTTATTCCACCTTCTCTGCTATCACAATTCCCTTTCTAGTCCTAGATTTTTCTTCACTCTGAGTCTTTTTTCCTTCCATTTTTTGGGACTAGGTTTAAGTTTATTTTACTCAACTCCTCATAATTCACTTCATCCCACATGCATCCCCATGGTGCCTGAAGAGACTACTCTATGTTGGTTGGAGTAGGCACCATAGCCTTTTCCATAACCAACATTTTTATTAATAGAGGTAGTCATTGAAAAAAATTCCCTATGATTCCTTAAATGAACCTGTCTTATGCAGTCTCAAAAGATGTGTATCCTTGCACTACAAACTTGGTAATATAACCATCAATTATAGTCCTCATCCAATAATATACCACTCGAGACTAGCCTATATCTAGGTTGTATAATCTATGTAATTTTTCTTCTGACAAAATTATAATCTCTATCCTCTTTGGGATAAATCAATAGTATTCCAAGCTAGCTAACCATGCAACTTACAATCTAGGAAACTCACCATAATTTTTTGTAGATTTGACCATAGATGTGTTATTGGATAATCTTTTTCAAAGTTGTTCTAACTCTCCTTGCTCATTCCATGAAATTTTGGATTATTTCATCCAACCATATCTTTATATCTCTCTATCATGGCAGCCATCTCAACATATTTCATCTAAATAGGTTCCACTCTCACTAAACCATTGTTAGCAAAGGTTCCTAGAAATACTCCAGAACATGCTAATTATAGATATAAATTACTCAGTGGAGAGAATATAGAAACCATAATTGACCTTATAGACTTACAATTCATCATTTATATATAGAATTACACATACAAGTTGGGAAGAACACAACTATAAATAAAGGCAAACCATAAATGGCATATCATATGTTAATATATTAAAGTAAAACAAAGTATTTGTTATGTACTAACCATATGTAAAAGATGATTAGGCATGTCATATTAGAGTGATTGTATTAATCTATATCAAGACATCAAAACATGTTCTATTGCAACAAAGCACTATATATAGCCTTTTACAATTTTGTCTCTTTGCATTCCATCCTTTTGAGATACTATTTTACTGAATTTGGGAAACTATAAGAGTTAATTTCATAAATAGTAAAGGGGTCTGGATTAAGGGGAAAATCAATAAATAAATTTGCCTTAATTAACCTACTAATTTATTGAATTTAGAAGTGCTTAATTGATTTATAAAAATATAAAATAAGGGGATAGAGAGTAAAACTTAGATAATTTTGGGCTAAGATGGAGGAGATAGAAGCTGAAAATTATTGATCTAGTTGGGTAGACTATCCAAAACATGATCTAGAAGTTTTTTCTCTACCTAGATAAGAGCATTATAAATGGGACACCTAGAGGTCTAGCAATATAGTCCAAGTTTTGGAACTATATTCCTTAGTGTCCAAGCTTTCTGAGCTTTTTGGGTTCTATTCATCTACTCAAGGAGATCCTTTGCCTAAAATATTAAGTCTTGGTTGTTTACGAATCTCCATGTGCAATTGATTTTGTTTTCAAGGATCCTAGTTTTTCTTCATACTTGATAAGTGATCTTGAATCCAATTGGAAAAATGGGTTAGTGTGTAATATTCACTGAATGTGTGATCACACCCCATGTGTGGGCACATTGCCTACATACCAATACTCTGAATAGGAATCAAGGCCAATGTAGTTCTCCCATTTTGAATTTGTATTATGCAATATTTTGTATGAAATGCAAGTGTATGTTAATTTTGGAAAGCTTGAGATGACTCATGACTGGTGTGGGAGCTTGGATAGGCTAAAAATAACAATGTTTGGTTGTATGTAGAGAATAGGAAGATTTGCTTGAGTGTGCTTTAGTATATTTCTAGCTTGTGCCTTTTGAATGATTTTTAACCCTTTTAAATGACCTTTGAATGGGATTTTATAGGGAAACTAGTGATCTTAGGTTAGATGAACTCACATTAGGCCAATAATGGAAAAGATAAGGATTAAATAAAATGTAACTATTTGAGGCTATTGTGGACTTGGACAACAGTGTTAAAAAGTGGAAACCCTGTGTCCCAGCATTGTAGGCCAATAAATAACACTATTGTCTAGGTGGTAAAATACCCTGGGGGATAGATTTATGCTTAGGAGGGGAGCCTAGGATAGTAGGGGTTAAATCTAGAAGGCTTTGGATGACTGAGAAATAGTGAAAACATGCCTAAGTAGGTTGTGTAAGTGAGTTGAAGAGACCTATGGTTTGGGTGTCATAATTCATGCTCAAGTTGTACTAATTGCAATTTTAGTATGACTATATTTCCCCCCTTTATTCTAAGTATGTAGTAAAGTGAAATACTAGGATAAAGGAAAAAAAGAGAAGCGTGCATGAACTTACCTATGAGGCTAAGCCCAAGAATCTATGTGATGTTGGGTTGTGCATAGTGAGAGCATGTTGTACTATGTAAGTATAAAAAAAGGAAATCAAAATTAGATCAGTTATTACTAGATGTGTTATATCTAAAATAAGAATGTGTAAAGCTCAGTAAAGAGAGAGGAAGGAAGAGAAAGGAATGAATATGCCTCATTGAGTATGTGAACCAATACAAAACCTATTATGCTATTGGGTTTTTTTGGGTAATGTTGGAAGTATGTTTAACTAAGAGTTATATCGATGAATGAGCTGAGTGCTCAATCCCCAGGAAGTTGGCTCAAGAATGTAAAGGTAGGTCCTTTGGCTCCATCATCACCAACTATGTGAAGTTAATGAATCATGCATGTATTAATCAATGTCTGGATCATGTGTCCAATCCCTCTAAATAGGTGGCTCAAGAATAAAAAGGTTAGCTAGACCTTTGGATCCATCATTTCCCTATGATGTGAAGCTAAATGAGAAAATACCGGTATAGATGAATGTTGTATGAGATGGCTCATGGAGCCCCTAAATGTGTTATGATCTAATAATGTTTGCTTGGATATCTAAATGTAAATGAGAAACTAGGCCATTCTTAGCCACTTCGAAAGATGGAGATTGGACTTGTATAGAAGCCCCTCCTAAAATGAAAATCAAGGCTTAGAAAGCCACTTAGGAACTCAGGTACATGGGAAGCAAACTTATATGAAATTTTACTTGAATGTGATACCAACCACTTGTAGATGGAGTAAGGCATGAAACTATTAGGAATGTGCAAGAAAATGATATAAACTCAGAAATAGAGAAGGCCAATGTGTCATGCACATTACCCCCAATAAGTGGTGTTTGGAACATAGATAATGAACTAAAATTTGTATTAACTGCCATGTCTAAACTAAAACTGGAAACCCTCATGCCATGCATGATGCCCCCTATATGTGGATTCTTTGAGCAAAATAAGTGCTAAAAATTGATGATTTATAGATTGAACTATACTAGAAAAATTGTGATTGAACTCACCTCTCTACCTAATTTTCGAAAAACTAAATATTTTTCTATTTGGACAACAGCACCAAAAACTAGACACTTTGGGGTCTAGCACTATAGTCCCATTTTTGGCTCTATTGCCTCGAGGCAAAATTGATGACTGATCTAGATTCTCTATTGTCTACCTGATCTAGTTTGCCTATGCTAAGTTATGGATTCTAGATTGTACTATTCTAAAACTACTTTTTTGAATGTTAAGAGCTTTGATCTCTATGACAAAACCCTTGTTTATTACCCCCTCTTCTGAGGGTAGGAATGAAAACCCTGTAATGATTGCCCTCAAAAGAAGCCCTACAAGTGTGTTAAGTTGTAAAAACATTTGATATAGCATTGATATACATTATCTCAAGATATAGTAAAAGTTGTAGAGAGAGATTGTTAGATCAATAGGGGTATACCTAGATAGATATAACAATGTAATACCATGTGCATAAGAGTAAACTAGAATTTTAAATGTTAGTTGTTAGTTGTTAGTGGCATGGAGGGATGGAGCATGATGTCCATCATGGCATCCAAGAAGTAAGGTAAATGCATGATTGGAATCATGGCATTGCACACAAAGATAAGCAATCAAGCAACAAGCATACAAATCAAGAAGTAAGAAACATGCAAGGGTGGCCAAGGGGCCAAATAAGCACACAAAGCATATAAGGAATGTTTAAATTTTACATACACACATAAAGGGAAAAAGAAAATATTGGCACAAGGGCCACAAGCACATGAAAGGCACACACATATAGATAAGAATAAAGGACATTGGAAAATGTCCTAAAATGTAAACAGGAAGCAAACAGGAACTAGAAAATGCAAACACATCTAGCTAATCAAATCAAAGAGTGGAATCATGCAAAATACTAGAAATATAAACATGCATCTAACTATGGAAAGCAAGAAGCAAGAGTATACAAGATATATAATACAAGACTAATGTATATGCTATGAAATATAAATGTATGATATATGTTAATAGATGTTGATATGATATCTATGTAAGTAAGGAATGTACTACAATAAGATGAGTGTATAGTGTAAGAATGACATAACTTGGATGGTGTAGTTATGTAAATTATGCCTCTAGTGGGTAGATATATCAATATGTAGCTGGAATGTATAAGTAATATGCCCCCTCGATGGGTGGAGTGAAGCAATCAAGGCTCTGGATGCACTGCATACACTCAAAAAAGATTAAGTGAAGCCTGGTAATATACATAAATTGATGAACAATAGCATAAAATAGCATAATTTAAATCTAGCATAATGGTTAGCAATGTAAAACATAAATGATGTGTACAATTGACATGTTTTTGTATTTTTGAAATATTATATTGTTTTTGTATTTTGAAATATTTGAGCTATGTACAATCAAGTAGAGGAAACTATGTACAATCAAGTAGGAGATAATGTGTACAATCAATGTTGGAAAGAAATGATAGTAATCGATGAGTCTCGAATGAGACTCCCTTTCATTGTGTCATGTATCGAAGAGTGGAATCGTGAGTGATTGTGAAACATGATGGAAATGTTGAGACTATGGCTCTAAAATTTATATATGTTGTAAATGCTTTGAAATATTTAAAGTAGAAACTGACTATGGGGACCCTCTATAATTTTGAGAAGTGGATATAGTTGTACGGATCTTAGGGACCCATCTGGAAGTAGGATAAACTTGTTGAACATGTACTCTATGTGTAGATGCATGAGATCTCAATAAAACTACTCTGGGTGTGAATAATGTAACTAGAAGTTGTCTAGAATCCCAAAGCTATGGAGGTGTATTAACCCTCTATCCTAGTGATGGATATCATATTTGTGTCTAATGTGAATTGAAGAAAAAACTAGTGGTGGAGCTAGAACTTGTAATTAAACTAAAACTAGCTCTGGAACTGAAACTGGATCTGAACTGAAAGTGGTAAATCATATGGAACTCTAGTAACTATGATAACCTGATTAGCATGAATGAATTTCATGCATCTATTTACTATAGATGGAACTGCTCAGATTTTTTATATCCAAGGTCTTCCAAGTAACATGTCAAAAACTTTTGCACTAAGAACTATAGTAAATGAAGTGGTCATATGTGTAAGACCAACCTGTAGAAGAATGAGGATCTCACCTAATGTAGTCTAACTATGTCCACTAAAACTATTGATAACTATATTTGTTAAAGTAATTTTATGCTCTGTATAACCCAAGTGTTGTAGTAGTGTCATAGTACACATGTTAACATTGGATCCATTATCAATTACAACACTGTGAATGGGATGATCGTAAATAAAATCTCTAATGAAGAGTGCATGATAATCTATGTCATCCTCAATAATCTCCTACTCAAAAAAGGAGATGGAAGGCTAAACTAGAATGCTAGAATGAAAAGTACCAATCATGTGGCTCAATGGATGTAAATCAACTGTCGATACCCTATATGTAACCAGTGGAGGATATGCTTGATATGCATGATGTACACCTAATGTGTCATATGTCTATAACTTACCATGTTATGGAAATGGATATAAAACTATTTTGAGCGACTTATCTTGCATTGGTTTGGTCAGAGGAGGCTCAGCTGAAGTACCTAAATCAATTTGATTACCATTAATTATATCTTGTATCTTATTCCTGAGATTAATGCATTTATTTTTAGTATGCCCTGGTGCCCTATAATAGTCACAAAATGCATTATGGTCATATCCCCATGGAAAAGGATTTTCTAGATCAATTTCTATGATAGGAGGAAGAGATATGATGTTACATTATAATAACTATGTAGAACTTTGGCTGGAGGAATTGGTAGATTTGTAAAAGATCATCGAGGAGGTGCTAATAAAGTGACTCTTTGTGAGGGCTCTGAAGTTGCATTAACTGTCTATTGAGTTGGTCCTTTACTATCATTTAATTTGACCTTATATGGGGCTTTATTGTTACTCTTATTAGTTGTATTTGGTGCACTTGTGTACTTAAGTTTGATCATTGAAATGAATTTGATTTCTCTTTCTTTTAAAGTGTGACACAATTTAGTGAAAGAAGAGAAACATTTGAACATGATTATCTCTTGTAAAATAGGTATAAGACTCTATTTGAAGAGGTCCTGTAACTCTTGATCTACCATAAGGCTAGTCATCTTAGCCAATATGGTCTTGTATTTGAGAACATACTCAGTGAGGGGCTCATTTGATTTCTATTTTTGTTGTGCAATCTAGGCATATGGAACCTTATCACCGATACTAATACTAAAATGTGCTAGGAACATGTTGGTAAGAGGATTGAATGCATTAATTGACTGCTTTAGTAGACTATAAAACCATTTTAATGCATAATCCTTGAGGCTCCTCAAAAATAATTTAGTTAATAGCCACTCATTTGGTACATAATCCAAACATGTTGCATGAAAAGATCTCAAATGTGTCTCTAGATTACCCTTTCCATTGTAAAGAGTGAGCTTAGGTTGTACAAATCCAGGTGGCAAGGGTGTAGCATCTATATGGCATGCCAAAGGTATATGCAATAGAGTGAAGGATTCCAATGTCTATGTAGATCTAGTGGTACATTGCTCAAGATGTTGTACCTTGGATTTAAGAGATTGAATCTCTTGCACAAGGGCTACCACATCAGGAGATAGGGATGTACTAGTTATAGCTGGTGGCATAAAAGAAGGTTAGGTTGTTATAGGGGATTGTTGTGACATAGTTAACCCTATAATGTCATGTGTAATTGGTGGCTCTGTAGTTTGAGAAGACTGATCATTGGATACCTTTTGTTGTTTCTCTTGGAGGATTCTAATCATGTCATCTTGCATATCTGGGTGTTTGGTTAAGAGTTTTTAAATCTTTCTTTTATCAATTTCACCATAGCTAGTATATTGGGCCATTGTTAAAGTAGGAAAACAATTTGAAATGTGTTTGAATGTTTTGTAATAAGTTTTAATAGGTAATGTGCTAAAACTAGAAATTATTGGACATAAAAATTGCAAACTTCTAAAATAATAGTTTAGAATTTGCACAAAAAAGGATACGAAGCTGCCAAACATGTAAGGTAATACCATAAAAATCAAAGTAAGAACTAGTATATGCAACTAGGGATTTTTCAGAAATATTATTTGTAAAATATTATGAACTTTTGAATTTGAAATTGATTTTCTGAGCTAAGTATGCAAGATAAAATTGAGAAAATTATGAGAAATTTCTTGCTTGAATGGAACCTCGTAGATGCAACTAGGGTTTTGAGACAAATAAATCTTCTATAATTAATATGAATTTTTTAAATTTGAAGATATTTTTTATTTTAATATTCAATCAAAATTTGCAAAAAATAAGTGGAATATTACTTGAAAATTACTAGGATTTAATTGATGCAACTAGGGCTTTGAAATGAATTTTTTCAAAATTAATGTAATAATTTGAAAATTTTGTAGAATTGAGCTTGAAAAATTTAGGAAAAATCTAAAAATATTTCTAAAATCTGTAATATATTTTTCCTAGTGGTTTGAAAGTGTTTGTATGGAAATGGGACCTAATATGTGCAAACTAGGGTTTAACTAAATTATTGAAAATATTTCAATTAATTTTTAGGTTTTTTATTTTTAAATTTAGAAAAAATCAAGAAAATATTGAAAAAAATCAATAGTAATTAGTCCTAGGGTTTCTAGGGTTTTTGTGAAAAAAATTGAAGTCAACTTCAACAAATGTTTTATTAGATTTGGGAAACTATAGGGGTTAATTTCCTAAATAGTAAAGGGGTCTGGATTAAGGGGAAAATAAGTAAATCAATGTGCCTTAATTAACCTATTGATTTATTGAATCTGGAAGTGATTGATTGATTTCTAAAATATCAAACAAGGGGATAGAGAGTAAAACTTAGTTGATTATGGGCTAAGACAGAGGAGACAAGCTACAAATTGTTGATCCGGTTGGGCAGACTATCAAAAATAGGATCAAGAAGTCTATTCTCTTCCTAGACAAGAGTGCCAAAAATGGGACACCTAGAGGTCCAGTACTATAGTCTAAGTTTTGGCATTGTATTCCTTAGTGTTTGAGATTTCTATTCTTTATGGGTTCTATTCATCTGCTCTAGGAGACCCTATGCCTGAAATATTGAGTCTTGATTATTCACGAACCTTCATGTGCAATTGATTTTGTCCTCAAGGATCCTAGTTCCTCTTCATGTTTGATAGGTGATCTTGAATCCAACTATAAAAAGGGGTTAATGTGTAATATTCATTGAACATGAGATCACACCCCATGTGTGGGCACACTGCCTACATACCAATACTTCGAAGAGGGATCAAAGCTAATGTAGTTCTCCCAATTTGAATGTGTATTGTGCAATCTTGTGTATGAAATGCAAGTGTATGTGAATTTGGGCATGCTTGATATGACTTGTGACTGGTGCGGGAGCTTGGATAAGCTAGAAATAATAGTGGTTGGTTGTATGTAGAGAATAGGAAGATTTTCTTGAGTGTGCTTTAGTATATTTCTAGCTTGTACCTTTTGAATGATTGCCAACCCTTCTAAATTACCTTTGAATGGGATTTTATGGGGAAAATAGTGGTCTTGGGTTAGATGAACTAATATTAGGCTGATAAGGGAAAAGATAAAGATTTGGGAAAATCTGATCGTTTGAGGCTATTGTGGATTTGGACAACAATGTTGGAAAGTGGACACCCTGATTCCCAACACTGTAGTCCAATCTATGGCAGTATTTTCCAAGGGGAAAGGGACCTTGGGGGATATATCTATGCTTGGGAGAGGATTCTGGGACAACAAGGGCTGAATCATAAGGCTTTAGATGACTGGTAAATAATGAAAACATACCTAAGCAGGTTGTGTAAGTGAGTGGGAGAGACCTATAGTTTAGGTGTCACAAGTCATGCTCAAGTTATACAAATTGCATTTTAGTATGAATACAGATACAAAAGGAAAGACTCTTAACATTATTTTATTACCCAATTAGGCCTATCAAGCTGAATACATATAAAATTTTCTATAAATTACAAAATTATGTACTTCGCACGTGTCCTATTATACTTTGCGATTTTGCAATGATCTATTTCATGCCTAATATGTATAAAATAAGTTTTCATAGTCTATCCTTTTTTAAATAATAAAAATCTATAAAATATCTATATAAAAATTAAACAAATCTAATTTCATTCTTAGGGATTCTATTTTTATTTTAATATTGATTTTTTAAGTACAAAAGAGGGGGGGGAGCGGGTTGGGTTTAAATGATTATCAAGGAAAGTATGTTATGTATAAAACAAAATTAACTAACAATGATCCTTTACAAATGTAAATACATATATATTCATTTGTTTTTACAATAATGCTTTTGTAAATAAGTGTTGTGATGTGGCTTAAGTATATTTTTATTGAGAAGACAAAATTTTGGGATGTTATTTTAAGCTAGTTTGGTTTGAAAAATGAAGTACTCATCATGACAGATAATATTGTGGAAAAATTAGTAGCTTTGCTAAGTTAATTTTACATGAATAGAATAATAATACTATTGATATCTCAAGGGCAAGAAATTTGGAATCACATTTTAGAGAATAAAATTGAATATTAATAATTATACCAAACATTCCAAAGATAATGTGAAAGATCACCACTCAATTTATAAGGAAAACTTCCATTACATGATATGATTTGAGTACTTAATTTTTTTTTATAGAATTTGGATTTTTTAAGGCTATGAAAAATTAAATACAAACTAATATTATATGAGTATTTTAAATATTGAGAGTACTCCTTTGGTTCAAATATTTTGAGAGGTGATAGTTCTTGTTGAGGTATGTTCCTATTGTTGGTGTTGTGGCATTTATATTTTCATTGATGTCAAAGGTAATTAAGTGTAATTGATATCTCATAGGTTATATTTTCAAGATGCATGGTAAGTGACCATGATGGCTTAAGCATGGTCTAGTATGTCCTTGAGTTCTGCATAAGGTCTTGGCAAATGACCTATATGGTTTGAGAAGTCTTGGTCAAAGGAGAATGGTGGTAGATGTTTTGGCTCCTATCTCAAATGTTTGGAGATGATTTTTGAGCTATAGAAGAAGTATTTAAGGTCTAAAAGTGGCATGGTGCCTAGTAGGTCTGTTTGATGAACTAGTTCTTAAGCATGGATATGGCTTGTAGTGACATGGTGAATTGGTATGTGACAAGGAAATAAAGTGACAAAGTGAAATGAGAGATAATTTTAAGGAAACATATGATTATTTTGTGTTTTATGTCAAGGCACATCACATTTTATGAATGTTTGTGTACTTATTATTGAGTGCAAGATTCTTGATAAGGCTTGTGCATGGGATGCCTAGTCTACTCCAAGAAGAAGCATGATGGATCTATGAGATGAATGCACAAAGGCATAAGATGATGTCTTAGAAAATTTAAACATGCATATGAGGCATTGAATCACCTAAGTTTGATTCAAAGTGATCCTACAAGGGTAAGACTTATAGACCTATCATGCAATTAGACTAGTCTTTGCCTGACCTAATGAGGAATATTGAGGTGTTATCAAGATATATGAAGGATGAAAATTAGTGGCAAAGCATGAGAGAATTTTTTGATGCTATGTAAAAAATTTTATAAGGTATATAAGATTTTAGAGGAGGTTTCAAGGTTATTTCATGGCTTAGTCATTGCATGAAGAGACCTTGTGAGAAGGCATAAGCTTGGTAGCATGTTGAGGTGAGCAGTTTCAGTATTGTGATAATAATATTGGTAGTGTGTGAGAATGAAATGAGGTTTAATGAAATTATTATTAGATTTTAAAAGAATTTAAAGAGGTTTCAATGTGTGTTTAAGTTCTAAGTATGGCTTACAAGTATAGGCCTAGTATGCAAAGAGACCTAATGTGGCCTAATGAGGGGTCAAGTTCATTTTCTAAGGTGATAAATCTCATGTGAGATTTTTTATAGGTTTGATAGGTTTTTTAATAGTTATCATGAATTTTTAGGTCTTTTTTTGAATTAAAAAGCATAGAAAGTGAAGTTAAAGTCTCTCGAGTGTTAGAATGAGGTGTTGTAGACCCGAGAAGTTTTTTCTTGTGCTCGTTGACATGTGAAACATTTGCATGAGGATCCAAGTAGTTCATGGTAGTTTTGGAAGGGTCATAGATCAAATTTATTGGAATTATTTTATGGTTTGAGGGCCTAAGTTTTATGAATGATTGTTTAGAGTGGAAGGCAGTCTAAACCCTCTTAGAACCCTAATAGTGACCCTATATTGGATTTTTGTTTTTGAGTGCCCATAATGGATTTTTAAGGATATTTTTTTTATTTGAAGCTATATTTGACTCTCTCAGGTATCTCCAAGTGATATCCAATGTTTAGGAGAGTGAGTAGAAGCTATAAGAAATCCTTGTTTCTTAGATTTTTGTTATAAAAGGAAGGGTTGAACAAGTCAAAGTATGAAAATGATTAGATGAAAAATTTTGAGACTTATATTTTGTTACCATGTATATTTTTGAGTTTTTATAGTGATTTATGTGTGAAATTTTGATATTATAAGATGGGCAGTCGCTAGCAAGCCTAGTGAAGTAGTTTAGTGCAAATCCAGGTAGTCATGAAAAGGTAGTTTATGATGTTGTTTCCTAAAGAAGTTACGGTTCTTAGTGATTGAATTTATTTATTTTGGAGTTTTATGTCATATTAATTCTTGTAATATTATTTTGATTTTGTGAAAAAGGTTTAAATCCTTGTTGCCAAGATGGCCTATCTGAGTGAGTTAAGACTATGTGTAGTAAGGCTTTGTAATGGGTCTACAAGTTAAATTATTGTAATAAGACCATGATTTTTTTATATATAAGAGTTATCTAAAGGTATCATATGTTTATATTAATATATTTTTCATCATTAAAAGTCTCTATTTTAGTATGAAAATTCAAAAGGCATGTTAATTGGTTTTTGAGGTTTTTGGCAATTCTAAGTAGTCTTCTAATAGAGATGAGTTTGAGGTGATTTTATCATATTTGAATAGTATAATTCACATGAATATGTTTTTATGGTCAATAAGGCTCTTATGAGTGCATGTATAGTCATTAAATTTTCCTATATAGATGTTGGTGGTTCAATGATCATGACTAGGTTTTAAAGCTAGTTGGCAGTTCTGAGTGGTCATGTTGCAAGAGTGAGTTAGAGGATTTAAGCCATGTATTGGAGTGTTTAAAGAAAATGGTGATGGATATGAGTTAATTTATTTTATATAAATTTTATTTAATGGTATTTTTATATGATAAAATTGGTTATGTGCTTCAATTTTGGTTGGTAGACTTTATGGCAGTAAGAAGGCTTAATTATGAGTAAGCTTAATGGTGTGGTTCAAAGAGTGAAGTGAGATAAATGGTGTTGTTGAACTAAATTGATATTATAATGGGTATATTTGAGGTTTTTATTAAGTTTTTTATCTATTTTTATAGGCTCAATAACTTCCAATAAGGCTAAGTGTAACATGTTGCTTGAGAAGGCCAAATTGCATTAGGTCTCCTTTAAGCCTAATGGTGGTTTTGATCCTTATGAGTGGTGACCAACATATGTATTGTATGCTTCATATATGCAACGTATTCCTTGACCCATTATAAATTTAATATATGTATGGATAGGTTTGTGTCCAGCCAAGGTATGTGCAAGCAAGAATCAAGTATAAGAATAAGGCCTAATAGGCCTATTTTGGGTGTTATGAGGTATGATTGAATGAGCGAAGGAGATAGGAGATTTATGAGATAAAATAGGTATTTCAGACCATAATGTAGGTCAATTGAAACTTTTATTAATATCTAGAATTTTTTTTTAAGCTAAATAGCAAGGTCATATGATCTAATCAAGTCAAGAAGAGGGATAGTTAAGCAAAGAGGCCTAGAAGGTTGTTTAAGAGAGATAAAAGTTTGTGAAGATCAAAAGAAGGTGATCATAATTAGCTGAGTGAGAAACAGGTGTCCAAATTTTATCAAATGTTCCAGGTGGTTGAGTTAGTTCTGAGTCACCTAGGGGCTTGATTCCTCCTTGCAAGTTGGTGCTTGTTATATGCCAGATTGAGTTGGTGCTTGATTAGTGAGGGGTTGGTGTTCATTGTGAGGTTGGTACATCAATAAATATTTATTCATTACTTATAGGAATATATTATGAGATTTTTTTCATTGGTTTTTATCTCCCATGAGTTTTTCCCACATATCTCGTGTGTTCATATGTTATATGCTTATGTGGATGCTTGTTTATGCATTTGGTTGATGTATGTGTTTGAATGAATGCTTCATGAATGAAAAGTGAAATTGAATGATTATTTTAAGGGCACTGATTCACCCCCCACGTATTGAGTATATGTGATTCCAATAATTGGTATCAGATCTTGTCCTTTGAGAGAGGCCCAACATCCTAAAGGTGATCCTAATAAGCACAAGCTTGAAGTTTGATGATGATAGTGTTTATCATGATTATAATGATGGTCTACCAAAGAAAAATGGTACTGGTAGAGTTGATTGAGGAGAATAAGGATGAAAATATGGGTCACTATCAACTCATAAACCAAGGTGAATTATATTTTATTGTAGGACATAAGTCATATTTGAAAGAATTTCAAAAGTGTTATTTTCCAGCTTAGAAGGATTATGTATAAGCCAAGTCAAAGGTCAAGCCTAAGTTGATAGTCAAATATAGAAGGACATTAAATACATTTTGAGAGAAATTTATAGGTCTAAATGGCTCATATCTTCTTGATTAATCTTGTGTTGAGGTCATAACTTGTATGGAATAGGTCAAGGCATCAAGATATCTTGTAAAACCTTATTCTAGGCCTTATAAGAAAGTATGTACAGGTATATTGGTGAAGTAAGTAAGCCTAGGTGTTTGAGAAGTTTTGTTTCATTGTATGGGATTAATAATCAGGTGTATAATCCTTTATAATTACTATAAGATAGATATTTGAGGATGATTATGCATATATATGAAGCATTAGAGACACTCATCTATTTGTAGATGTATGATGTTGCAGTAAAAAAGATTCATCTTGAGAAGATATATGTGGTTCAAAGTGAAAATTTGATAAATATGGTTGGTCATAAAGTGTTCTTGAGAGAACACATCAAGTTATGGGAGCTCTATGTTCTTTGTTGATATTTAGGTCCAAGGTTCAAATAATAGTCTGCTAGAGGTGTGATTGCAAGAAATGGGTTACAAAGTATTTGGATGATGACTTGATCAAACCAAGTCACATTCATAATAGTGTTTGAAAATCTCATGGAGATAAGGGGAGCCAATCATGATCCAAGAGTATGTGTGTATGCCAAGAAGATCTATAGCAGTCATGAATAAATTTGAGTTATGGATTGGTTTGCAAGACCAATATGTTCATAAAGATAGTTGGTTGTGAGCCTAATCTATGTTGAGGCTTGGAATTGGTTTCAAGATCTTGTTGAAGGTGGTTTATTATGCAATAATGTGAGTTTCCTATATGCATATTGAGATTGGGTTGAAATTTTTGAGTGTTCTTATGATGGTACCAAGTATAAGAACAAAGGGGGAGCCATTCAGATTGATCATGAGCTCCAAGAAGGCATATGAGTTATAGATTGGATTTTAAGACCAATGATATTATGAGGACCATTTGAATATTTTTAAAAAATTTGGAAGTGTTTTTGAAAGGTAATAATTTGTTCTTTGTTTCACTCTATTGGTGTCCAGCAATTAGTAGTTGAGTTATATAGCTCTATGTTAAGAAAGTGGTATTAGTTTAAGAATCCTAATGACTCATTCTTTGAGCTCAAGTTATGAATACAATGTAAGGTTATTTATTGGATGTTAAGGTGAGGTGTCCTAATGAGAATTATGAGTGTGATAAATTTATTTGAGTCATGTCTTAGACAAGATGAGTAGTAGTGCATTTTGAGTTCATTTGAAAATGGTATACATGGTGTTAGGGGGAGCATGTGTCAAAGATGATTTGTTAAAGGGAGAGATCCTTCTTAAGTTTTTTCTAGATATCAATCAAGGAGAGTGATATGTGTTTTAGGTATGATTAAACTTAAGAGGAACATGGTGGAGTAATTTTGTGAGTTAAGCTTCTATATGGTTGATCAGAGGAAGATTGAGCTTGTTTGGGGAGAAAGCATGTTTCAATTTCAAGGATCAGAAGGTAGTATTATTAGAGATGACCCTTTTTCACTAATCTCAATGGGGGAAAAAGATATAGTTTGGGATAAAGGTCAATTTTAAGAACATCTAGCTTGGGGAGATAAGAATGATCATCTTTGTTTGAGTGTTTGCCATCAATGACAAAGGGTGAGATTGTTGAGGTATGTTCCTATTTTTGGTGTTATGGCATTGATATTGTCATTGATTTCAAAGGTAATTAATTTTCATTGATATCCCATAGGTGTTCTTATGAATATGCATGTTAAGTGATCATGATGGCTTAAGCATGGTCTAGTAGGTCCTTGAGTTCTACATAAGGTCTTGGCAAATGACCTATATGGTTTGAGAAGTCTTGGTCAAAGGATAATTATGGGAGATTTTGTGGATAATATCTCATATTTTTTGAGATGAGATGAGATGTGAGATACAAAAAAATTCTTCAAGTTTTAAAAGTGGTATGGTGCCTAGTAGGTATGTTTGATGAACTAGTTCTTAAGCATGGATATGGCTTGTAGTGACATGGTGAAGTGGTATGTGACAAGGAAACTAAATGAAAAAGTGACATGAGAGAAAATTTTAAGGAAAATTAATGATTTTTATCTAGTTTATGTCAAGTCTCAGCACGTGGTATGCACATTTGTGTAATTATTCTTGAGTGTAAGATTCTTGAGAAGGCTTGTGCATGGGATGCCTAGTTTGGTGCAAGAAGGAGCATGATGGTTCTATGAGATAAATGCATAGAGGAATAAGAGGATGTCTGAGAACATTTGAATATGAATATGAGGCATTAAATTACCTATTTGTGTTTCAAAGTGATCCTATAAGGGTAAGACCTACAGACCTATCATGTAATTAGACTAGTCTCTACCTGACCTAATGAGGAGTCTTGAGGTGTTATCAAGATCTATAAAGAATGAAAATTAGAGGTAGATCATGTGAGAAGTGTTTTAAATTATTTAAACATGTGTATAAGGTAGATAATATTTTCTAAGAGGTTTCAATACAAATTCATGGCTTAGTCATTGCATGAAGAAACCTAATGAGAAGGCATAGTCTTGGTAACATGTTGAGGTGAGTAGTCTAAGGATTTTGAGAAGAATATTGGTAGTGTGTGAGCATGTAATGAGGTTTTATTACATTATTATGAAGTTTTGAGATCATTTGAAGATGTTTCAAGGTGTGTTCAAGGTCTAAGGGTGGCTTACAAGTATAGGCCTAGTATACAAAGACACCCAGTGTGGCCTAATGAGGGGTCAAGTTTAGTTTCCAAGGTGATAGAGCTCATGTGAGCTTTACCAGAGGTGTGAGAGGTTTTTTCAAGAGTTCTCATGAATTTTTAAGTCTTTTTTGAAGTAAAAATCATAAAAAGTGAAGTTAAGGTCTCTTGAGTGCTAGAATGAGGTGTTGTAGGCCCAAAAAAAAATATTGTGATCATTGACACGTGAAACCTTTGCATGAGGATCCAATCAGTTCAGGGTAGTTGAGTAAGGGTCCTAGCTTAAATTTATTAGAATTATTTTTTGGGTTGATGGCCTAATATTTATGAATTATTGTTAAGATTAGAAGGTGTCTAAACCCTATTTGAACCCTAATAGTGACCCGATGTTGGAGTTTTTGTTTTTGAGTGCCTAGAATGGATTGGTAAGGCTAGTTTGTTGATTGGGAGGTGTAGTGGACTCTCTCATTTATCTCTAGATGAGCTTGAGTGTAAAAATATTATATATATTAGTTATTAATCCTAGGTGTCTAGCTTAGGTGTCTAGTATTTTATCTCATTCAATAAGTTTTCCATTCCTGTAGGAATAGGAAGAGTCATTAGGAATGTGAAATGATTAGCCTTTTGTTAGTATATTTATTATAATGTTTGTTTGTTTTTTTTATTGAATCATGAAATACAAATTTCATTATCATTTTTTATGAAATTTGGCTTATCATTGGTATCAGAGCTTGGAAAATTTTAATTTTTATTCACTCTTTCTCCTATATTCTAGCCATATGGCCTACATAGTCTTGATTTCATTCAGTAACTTGTTCTTTTCTATCTTTTAGTAGCATATCAGTTTTCAAGGAGGAATTTTTATGAAATAAATTTAAAATAACTATTTTATGATAGGTTCCTAAGGCATGACAAACCTATGTGAAGCTTACTAGCTGAAAAAAAGGTGTTTCACATTCATGGACTACGTGCTTACAGCTTTAGTGCAATTTTGTGTTGATTATGATGTTGTCTCAATTGTTTTTGGCCTCATTTGAGTAGAAAAATACATTGAGACATATTCTTTCCCTACAAGTTTCTTTCATTGGCTATATGGAAATTTATTCAATTATTTTGTTGTTCAAATTTTTGGTTGGTGTATCACCTAGTGAATGGGAGGCATGATTGTGGTGTATCTTCTTATGTGAAATCTACTCTTTATTTATGATTTTATGAGTCGTGACATGTATGGAGGAGTCTTGGCATTTTATTTCCTCTAACCTACCAGCATTTACTATGCCCTATACTAGAATCTCCATGGAAGTTGTGTTATTTCCAAAAGAAGGCATTTCAAATTCTCTATGATAGTTGGTATTAAGAAGCATAGAAGTCTAATTTATTTGGAGATTTAATTATATGTCCAATATAATGCTACATGGAAAAAGCTGATTTTTTCATTTTATTTCTAATATTTGAAATCAAGTCAAACAAAAGGAGAGGTATATTTTTATGCTTTTTCATTTAAAAATCAAATTATGTTTTTAAATGCCTTTTTTCAAAATTTGAAATCATTTAAAACTTTGAGCATTTTTTTTTTAAATTGCATTGAGACAAGATACTCTATGTAAAATTGGCAAACAACAACCAATTTTCTGATTTCAAAGAGAAAAAAGGAGAGCTACTCTTTTACCCATTTGTGTATGTCAAAAAATGTAAATCCAAAAATCAAGAAAAATCGAGTATATTAATGTATGAGGTTTTCTTTTTAAGCTGGTGTTAATGACAAAGTGAATCCTTTTTAGTACCTTTGCATATATAGAAAAGGGAACCATTTTGGAGTGATAAGGAATCAATTAGGGTTAAAAAAAAACTCAAAACCTCCAAAAACTCAAAAAAAACTCAAAATCATGCATTCCATCAAATCCATTATTGACACTACCTTGAATGGCAAAGATAGTTGGCTAGAATGGTCTTGGAAAATGGAGAACACACTCATCTTCAATGATATATGGTTTGATATTTTTAATGGGGAAAAGCAATTAATTAAACCAATAGGGAATGAAAAAGACACTCAAACATGGAAGCATAAAAACCAGAAGGCTTTGGCCTTGATGAGGGAAACAATGGAAAAAAATGTGTTTCGTCATATATAGGGGTGAAATACACCATGGGAAGCATATCATAAACTAAAGGACCTATATGACTCCCATTCAGAGTTAGAATTAATTTAGTTGTAATTGAAACTATTCAACCTAGAGTTGAAAGATGGTGATGTGATGAGATTGACTTCAAATATATGTGTTATCCAACATGATGTTGAAGTAACAGGTGTCAAAATCAACATATACATGACTGCATTCATAAAATCCCTTCTTCCTAAATATTCAACCTATTTGGAGTCTCTATAAGCAACTAATCAATTAAAGACTCTCACGTTTAACCAGTTGGTTGAAAAGATGGTAGAAAGAGAAAATCCCTTTCGAAGGAAAATGGAAACCACAACAGGTGAAAGTGTGTGCTATGTCAAAATAAATTCTTCCAAACCATCAAACAAGGCCACATCTTCCAAAAATAAATTCAATAACAAGTACAAGGGAAAAGGTGGTAAAAATGAAAATCATGGTGGTTAAAATAAAAATTAGAATGATAAACAGAACCCTTATTGTGAACAATGTGATAGAAAAGGTAGCCATGAGACTCACGAATGCAGAATTCCATGGGATAAAATTAAAACATACCATAAAAAGAAAGAGGGAAATTCAAAAAAATAATCAAAAGATTCAAACTCAACCCAATTCACTAGTGAATGTGTGTTTTCCAGTATATATGATGAAGAAAATAATGTCTCGATTAGTTCCTCATGTTGTGATACTTGGGTTCTTGATACTGACATCACTTAAAATTTGACTTTCTAAAAATACTTCTTTGAGAAGTACAGTGAAGAAAGTTGTCTCTCAGTATACCTTATAGATAAATCAAGTCTGTAACCATAGGGAAGAGGTACAATTTGTCTCAAGTGTCCAAGGCTTCCAAACTACAAACTTGAGAATGTTCTCTACCATCCTTAATTGAATTGAAAATTGTCCCTAGTTCTCATAAGGAAATAAGGCCATTCCATTCTGTTGGATAATGGTGATTTCACAATCAAGATAAAAAGTGACAATGTAGTCATCTTGACTAGATATGAGGAAGGGAAACTACTTAAACTGAAATGTGAGCCATCAAATTCAAATTATGTTCACCTTGTGGAAGACATAATGTCTCCAAACATGTTGTGGCATGCTCAATTTAAACACACTCACTATAATAGAATTTGTATACTGTAAAATAATGGTGTTGTTGGCATGCCTACATTTCCCACAAAATTAGATTAGAAGTTTGAAGCCTACATCTTGGCTAAACACGCAAGAGAACCATTTTCAAAGTCACAATGGAAAGTAGATAGAAAATTGCAGTTTGTTCATTCAAACTTGTGTTCTCTTCAATCCTCTTTTTTGGTGGTCATAATTACTTCATGTTTTTCATTTATCACTACAACAGGATGACATGGATATACTTTTTCAAAAAGAAATCAAAAGCCTTCGATACTTTCAAAAAAAATTGAATGGTGATTGAAAATGAAGCACAAACCCGCATCAAGACACTCAAGATTGATAATGGTGGTGAATTCACATCAAAGAAGTTTGAATCTTATCTTGAGCAAAATGGGATCAAACACAATTTCATAGTTCCTCATAATCCACAACAAAATGGATTAGTTGATTTAATGAACATAAATGTGATGAATATGGTTCGTGCAATGTTATATTTCAAAGGGGTAAATCTATAATTTTGGGTTCAAGTAGCTAAAACAATAGTATAACTTCACAATAGATCACCATCAATAGCTCTTGAATCAAAGACTCTATATGAGATGTGGTGTGGTCACCTTCCTTTAGTGCAACATCTTTGGATTTTTGGATCCACTTGTTATGCATTGATTCCAAAGGAGAAGAGAAATAAATTGGACCATAGGAGTCAAAAATGCATCCATTTGGAATATTTTGATTCCTTCAAGGCATTCAGGCTATACGATGAAAAAGAAAAGAAGTTTCTTCTCACAAGAGAAGTTGTCTTTTGTGAGATTGCAAAGGACAAAGAGTATATTAATCAACACTTGAATTGACTAAACAAATATTCAAAGTTTTATGTCTACAAAGAGAGTGATTTAAATGTTTTAGACAATGAATGGGGGACACACAGTTGGGAATCTGTTGATTTTCTATTATCTCCTATACATGAACTTGAAACTCCTCCTAAAGGAGAGAGTGAAACTTCATCAAATATTGAATAGGGGATAGTAGAATAGAGGGAAGATACTAAAGGAACTTTAGAAGATGAACCCAAAGCACTTGCAGCATAGAACAAGATGCCTAAGTGGGCCACTCAAACACTGAAAGATGTGAAGCCTTATAAAGTTGGGAAAATAGGCACTCAAAGTACACATGCAAACTCCTCTCAACCAGACAAGTTTATTGATGAAATTTAGGACATGATTGGAAAACTTACATTGGATGATTCTCAAGAGGAACTCAATGTTGCATTTGATTTAGAATCAAAAAAATTTAAATAAGATGTAAACTTGACTCTTGGAGAAAAATGATGAAAGATGAGTATAATTCACTGGTGAAAAATGGGACTTAGAATCTGATTGATCCACCATATGGTTAAAAATCAATTGGTTATAAGTGGGTCTATTTAAATAAATACAAGGTAGATGACTCACTTGATAAACACAAAGCAAGGATTATTACAAATGGGTATGCTCAAAATGAAGGAATTACTACAATGAAACCTTTGCACCTACAGCAAAATGGATTACCATTTGAACCATGTTTGCTCTGGCAGCTCACAATGGATGGAAAATTCACCAAATGGATGTTTAAAATGCATTTCTGAATGGATACCTCAAGTAAATTGTGTACAAGACACAACTTGATATTTTTTTAGTAAAGAAACAAGCACAAAGTGTGCAAACTAGAAAAATCATTGTATGGTTTGAAACAAGCCCCTCAAGCATGGTACAAAAAACTAGTTGAGCACCTAATAAACATGAACTTCAAATGTTTTGAGTTTGAATATGCAACTCTTTTCATCAAAATTATTGAAAAAATAGTTGTATTTATGGTGGTGTATGTTGAGCATTTTCTCAACAAAGGGAACAATGAATGGTACACTATAAAATTCAAATCATAGTTGATGAAAAGCTTTGAAATGACTAATTTGGGTTATCTTCATTACTATTTGGGTATTGAAGTAATTTAGAAACCAAAGTATTTCTTCATCATTCAATATAATTACATTGGTGACAATCTGAGCAAGTTTAAAATGGAATATTGTAAGCCTCTCAGCATGCCCATGGAATAGAATCTCAAATTGGCATCTAAAGATTCAACAGATTTGGTTGATGCCACTAAATATAGACAACTCATTAGAAGTCTA
Organism: Torreya grandis; assembly: GCA_037957365.1. Taxonomy (NCBI): domain Eukaryota; kingdom Viridiplantae; phylum Streptophyta; class Pinopsida; order Cupressales; family Taxaceae; genus Torreya; species Torreya grandis. Next base: position 1,697,624 of record JARHVA010003331.1, on the reverse strand, counting down.
ATTTATATGACTACCACTTGACCAAATATATCATATGTATTTAGTGTCCCCTCAAGATTCATGAAACGACCCAGGGAGAGTCATTGGGTAACATCAAAAAGGGTCCTCAAATATCTCAAAGGCACACGACGTTTTGGAATCAAATACTCCGAGGCAGGAGACTTCAAACTAGTTGGGTATTTAGATTTTGACTATGCTAGTGATCATGAAGATGGAAAGTATACCTTAGGTTTTATAATGAATTTGGGAACAACATTTTTTATTTATAAATATAAGAAGCAATCAATGCTATCAATTTCTTCAACAAAAGCAAAATATATGGCCACTTTAGAGGCAACAAGAGAGATATTGTGGCTCATAAGGGTTGTTTCAGATTTATAAGAGCAACAGGTTTTGTCAACACCTCTCATGGTTGAAAACACTTCTACAATAAAAATGTCAAAGAATCTAGTTCATCATGACCGAACCAAGCACATCAATACCAAATTTCATTTGATTCAGCACTATGTGAAAGATGGCAGTGTCAAGTTGCAACATTGCCGGACAACAGAATAACCAATAGACATCCTAACAAAGGTGCTTGGATGAGAAAATTTTGAAAATTTTAAAGGAATGCTTGGTCTAAAAAATAACCCTATATATTAAGGGTGGGATGTAACAATATTGTAGATATTATTTATTAATCCTAGGTGTCTAGCTTAGGTATCTAGCATTTTGTCTCATTCAATAAGTTTTCCATTCCCGTAGGAATAGTAAGAGTCATTTGGAATGTGAAATGAAAGGTATTTTGTTAGTGTATTTATTTAAATGTTTGATCTCTTTTTCATTTAATCATTAAATCAAAATTTTATTTTCATTCCATATGAAATATGGCCTGTCATTGAGTGTTCAGGAGACTGAGTGAAAGCTACAAGAAAGCCCTTGTCTCTCAGATTTTTGTTATAATAGGAAGGGTTGATGAATTAAAAGTATTAAAATGATTGTATGATAAATTTTTAGACTTATATTTTTTTCCCATTAAGTTTTATGTGATGTTCTAGTGCTTCAGGTGTGCAAATTTGATATTGCAAGATAGCCAGTCGCTAGCTATCCTAGTGAAGCAGTTTAGTGCAAATCCAAGCAGTGATGAAAAGGTAATTTCTGATGTTATTTCATAAATAATTGATGGTTCTTAGTGATTTAAAATTTTTTTGGGACTTTTATTCCCTAATATTGCTTGTCATAGTACTTTAAGTTTGTGAAAAAGGTTGAAATCCTTGTTTCTAAGATGGCCTATCTAAGTGAGTTAAGATTGTGTGTAGTAAGGCTTTGTAATGGGTCTGTAATTTGAATTATTGAAATAAAACCATGATTTTTTGTATATTATATTTATCTATAGGTCTCATAGGTTCATATTAATATATTTTCATCATGAAAAGTCACTATGTTAGTATGAAAAGTCAAAAGGCATGTTGACTAGTTTTTGAGGTTTATGGTAGTACTGAGTAGTCTTCTAGAAGAGATGAGTTTGAGGTAATTTTATTAGAGTTTAAGAGTATAATGCACATTAATATTTTTTTATGGTCTTTTAGGCTATTATGAGTGTATTTATAGTCATGAAATGTTCCTATACAGATGTTGGTGGTCAAATGATCATGACTGGGTTTTGAAGCTAGTTGTCAGTTTTGAGTGGTCATGTTGCAAGAGTGAGTTAGAGGATTTAAGCCATATGTTATAGTTTTTAAATAATATTTTGATGACTCTAATATCATGTAGGTTATATCCATTTTATTTAATGGTATGTTTGTTTGATCAAATTGGTTTTGTGCTTCAGTTTTGGTTGGTAAACTTTCTGGCAGTAAGAAGGCCTAATTATGAGTAAGCCTAATAGTGTGGTTCAAGGAGTGAAGTGAGATAAATGGTTTTGGGTACCCAAGTTTGGATTATTATGGGTTTATTTTAGGTTTTTATTAAGTTTTTTATCCATGTGTGGATGCTCAATAAGTTTCAAGAAGGTTAAGTGTAAGGTGTTTCTTGAGAAGGCCAAATTACATTAGGTCTCTTTTAAGCCTAATGGTGGTTTTGATCCTTATGAGTGGTGACCACCCTATTTAGTGTATTTTTCATGTATTAAACATTTTACTTGACCCATTTTAATTTTAATCCATGTATGGAAAGGTTTGTGTCCAACCAAGGCATGTGCAAGCAAGAGTCAAGTATAAGAATAAGGCCTAATAGGCCTATTTGGGTGTTATGAGGTATGATTGAATGAGCGAAGAAGATAGGAGATTTGTGAGATCAAGGAGGTATTTCATACCCTCATATAGGTGAATTTAAATTTTTATGAATATTTATTATTTTTTTTGAAGTTGAATAGCAAGGTCATATGACCTAATCAAGTCAAGATGAGGGATAGTTGAGCGAAGAGGCCTAGAAGGTTATTTAAGAGAAATAGAAGTTTGTGAAGATCAAAAGAAGGTGATTATCATCATTTGAATGAGAAAAAGGTATAAAAATGTGATTAGAGTTTATAGGTGGTTGTGTTTGTGTTGATTCACCTAGGGGGTTGATACGTTCTTGAAAGTTGGTGCTTGCTAAAGGCCTAGTTAAGTTGGTGCTTGACTAGTGAGGGGTCAGTGCTCCTTGTGGGGTTGGTACCTCAATAAATATTTATTAATTTCTTATAGGACTATATTCCAAGTTTTTTTTTAGTGGGTTTTATCTTCCATTAGGTTTTTCAACATATCTCTTGTGTTCATATGTTGTATGTTTATGTGGATGCTTGTTTAAGCATTGGTTGATGTATGTGTTTGAATGAATGCTTCATGAATGATAAGTGAAATTGAATGATTGGATTAAGGTAAATGATTCACCCCCCCCCCCCTCTCATTATTTTTGATTCCAACATTTCTTCTAATCCATAAAGAATATTTCAACTTGGATTTTGAGATTATTTTTTATTATATCACAAACTTTGTCCATTAAATGCTATGAATGCCTTATGTTATGTAGGGAGAAAATTTGTAATTCAAAATCGTTATGAGATAAATATTACATGGTGAGGTTAATGAGGCCTATCTTCACCAATATTTTATAAAAATTGGTAGTGGTAGTTATTTTTTATATCAAGGAGAAAAAAATTAACAAAGAAAAACTTACTATAACAATCCCCATGAAACATATGTTCTTTTATCACCCTGATGGTATAATATACATTTACTTCCCCTAATTTACATTTTGAGTTAAAGTCATATTTTTATATATTTTTCAATGTCAAAACTATGTTCTTACATTTGTCAAATTTAAATTTAACTTGTGCTATTATTAAAGTGGTATAGATTTATCTATATAAGGAATTCACATCTATTATTGTTACATATGTTTTATTCTCAATGATGAATTAAGAGAAGTCATCTAAGAAATCGATCAAAAAATTATTTACAAAGTTTATCTAAAAACCTCTTTTATACATATCATGAACTGTGAAAACATAAAATTTGTGAATATTAAAAATATATATTTATAGATAAATAATCAATTAAGGATTTCATAACAACACGCTCTTACACATAATTTCATTATAAATTAATGTTTTAGGTAGAATGTTAAGGTCACATCAGCCCAAAATTAATTCATACTATGTTTTAGAAAATGGGCTCACTTTTAATAATATTCTTCTTTCATAATATGTCATGTAACTTATGTTAGGTATATCATTCTAGGAGTGTGTTGAATTTTTTACAAAGGTTTTAAATTTTCAAACCTTAGTAAATTTACAATGGTATGGAATTCCAAGTCCCTCCAGGATAGAATGTATTTTATGAAAGATATTTGCACATGTATTGAAAATGAGGCGGTGAATAGTGACATAAGATATGAATTATATCTAGAATTTAATGCTTTAGAAATTTGCATCCAATAATCTATGTAAAGATATAATAAATTAAAAATAACAAGGTGACCCCATGCAACCCATGCACTCCATTAATTTCATGACTCTGTGATCTATGGGAGGTTATCATGTGTCACTCTATTATTGGTCATACAAAAGGTAAGAGGAAAATCAAATCTGGAACCTTGTGAAGGCAGGGTAGTCAATATATGCCATATGTGATAGTCAAAATCAAAATAAATAATTTATTCTCATGGCCAATGAAAAGATAAGAGAGATAAGGGCTCATGCATAGTTTATAATAAATAAGTGTTGTGTACTACCTAGTTATAGCCATATTTTTTTTTAAAAAAATTATTCAGAAGTGTGTGAGATGATGTGATAGTTAATTACGAGGCCATTTAAAATATTAAAATTTTCATACATGTTTATTTAATATTTTATGTTATGAATGGTATGATAAGCTTTTAATTTTTTTGTAATGAATGCAATAAACATGTCTTTTGCAACGATCACTTGCATATATATTATAAATATTTCAATGTGGCTGGTTTTTTAAACATTTATATATTATTATGTGGTTTAAGATCCTTATAACTTATCATGACATTCGGTTGGGAACACTTGAATATATGTAGTCAAATTATAAATATTAAATAAGCATAGAATATAAGTTAAATAAGATTATATGTTAATATAATAGGTTACCTCAACCCAAATGAATATTTTGTGTCTAATTTTGAAGAAGGGAATGTTTTGTATATATTAGTGACCATCCATATTACCCAAGTCCTAAGGGTCTTCTTTAAATAACTTTAGCCACTTTAATAACCTAGATCTAAAGGTCCTCACATTATTCTATAAAATGTCATGGTCCCTTTTATACATACCTCAAGATAAATCCTTTGCATTACATACACATTTTTATTGGTAGATACTTATAATTATAAATATTCACATGCTCTCTTAAGACCCTTGTGACCACCCTACTAGACTTATGGGTTCACACTAACAACAAAGACAATCCCATGTTATGTGGCCCATGAACCCAATATTTTGATGTGTGCACCTTTAAAATTTGTGACCATTATTTTGTATCCCTATGAAATGTGATCATCTTTTGGATTTTGCGTATATTTTGATTATGAGGTTACTTATGCTTTATATAAAATAAATGTGATAATGTATATTTATCTGATTGGTCGTATATGTTTTTTCATAAATAAAAGTGATCACATATATTTGTTTGTTTGTGGGGATCAAAAGAGGCCATGTGGAAATTTAAAATGGACTAATGGCAGATGCATGGGAATAATTAAGAAACTTAGAACAAATAGAGGGTCCATGGGATAGGCAAAAAAAAATAGCAAACTCCATGTCATGAGACCCCATTGTCATTCCACATGAATAACATGGATCTTCCCATTCACCTGAGGATAAATTCAACATCCTTTAGATCATGACCAAAATTTATCTTGTGAATTATGTGACCTCAAGACCACATGGACTCTGCACATATTCTATTGGTACTGTGTAAAAATTGATGGGTTTCACTGACCATCATCATATGTCATCCTATGAATGATAAACCCAATGGGCCTATATGTGGAAAACCATGCCATCTCATGTACCTAAGCTTAAATATGATGAGCACACAACCATCATAAATTTAAAATAATATGAGTCCACATGAAAAATGAAGTCTATGCCATGATATCTCATGATTATTCCACATAGATGGCATGGATCTTTCATTCACTTGAGGTTGAATTTGATATCCTACATACCATCACCAAAAGTGATCACATGCACTACACAACCTCAAGACCACATGATATTTCTATGTGTACACTATGGATTTTTCATCAAGGCACTATGTTAAAAGTAAATGTCATAATCATCTATCACAACATGTCATCCTATGAACCAAGAACCCAATGATCTTGCCATGTGGATGACCACGTCATCCCATGAATCCAAAGTTAAATTTTACCAACACACAACTATCACCAATCTAAAAAAGTATAAGGCCGTGTGAATAGTGAAATCCATGCCATGAGACCCATGATTGCACCATGTGGATGACATAGATATCCCATTCACCTAAGACTAAATTTGGCATCCTTAATATCATCACCAAAAATGATTTTGTGTACCGAGTGACCCTAAGGCCACTTGATATTTCCATGTGGATGCTCTTGATATTTAGTTGGAACTATGTTCAAATTGATATCCATCACCACCCATCATCCCATGAAAAAATCACTAATTAATCCTACCAGCTGGACAAGCACGTCATCCCATGGACCCAAGCTTAAAATTTTATAGGCATGTAACCATCACCAATACAAAAATTATGAGGCATTGTGAACAAAAAAAACTCTATGCCATAAGACCCCATAATCATACCAATAACTAAAACACGTTATTTTCAGATAATCACATCATCTTCCTCACCAAAAAATTCAAATATTTACATATTTTATTCAAATCCAAATATATGATGATCTACCAATACCACAAATGGATGCCAAAATTAATATTAAGAATGAATTCTAAAAAATAATGTACAAATGCACTACATTTCAAGTGTAAATTTTTAATTTAATTTAATATAATTTATCCCTTGATAATACTATACATATGATACACATGTGTCCCCTTTAAATCCTTTTCTACAAATGATAAATCTTACTTTTAAAATACAATCTTAAAGTCATTAAAAATGGACCAATATCATGTTCAAATAATATGGTCAATTTTAACTATTCCTTCCATATTTACATATCAAAATCCAAATGGAAGATGAAGATCAAGATGAAGATGAAGATGATGATGATGATGATGATGATGATGATGATGATGATGATGATGATGATGATGATGATGATGATGATGATGATGATGATGATGATGATGATGATGATGATGATGATGATGATGATGATGATGATGATGATAAATGTTTTATATAATTATAAAAAAATTATCATATTGAACCTAATTGTCATCCAACACCTATAATTATGATTGGATCAATCCAAAATTTTAAATGAAATGCTCAAACTCTGACTCAAAGAGATTACCAAGGGATAACAGGAAGGTGAAGCTTCTCTTGGAGGAGATTTAATATAGGTATGGGATAAATTTTATTTAAATTTCAATACTGTTAGTCAAATTTGACAATGAATAACTTATACAATCTTAGAATCCACTGGGTTCCCTAGAGAATTTGTCACAAATTACATTCATTACCTTATCCTTGCACATTGAAAAGCTTTTGTTCATGTCACCAACTTTACATTTTAATTCAAATATTTACATATTTTATTCAAATCCAAATATATGATGATCTACCACTACCACAAATGGATGCCAAAATTACTATTAAGAATGAATTCTAAAAAATCATGTACAAATGCACTACATTTCAAGTGTAAACTTTTAATTTAATATAATTTATCCCTTGCTAATACTATACATATGATACACATGTGTCCCCTTTAAATCCTTTTCTACAAATGATAAATCTTACTTTTAAAATACAATCTTAAAGTCATTAAAAATGGACCAATATCATGTTCAAATAATATGGTCAATTTTAGCTATTCCTTCCATATTTACATATCAAAATTCAAATGGAAGATGAAGATGATGATGATGATGATGATGATGATGATGATGATGATGATGATGATGATAAATGTTTTATATAATTATAAAAAAATTATCATATTGAACCTAATTGTCATCCAACACCTATAATTATGATTGGATCAATCCAAAATTTTAAATGAAATGCTCAAACTCTGACTCAAAGAGATTACCAAGGGATAATAGGAAGGTGAAGCTTCTCTTGGAGGAGATTTAATATAGGTATGGGATAAATTTTATTTAAATTTCAATACTGTTAGTCAAATTTGACAATGAATAACTTATACAATCTTAGAATCCACTAGGTTCCCTAGAGAATTTGTCACAAATTACATTCATTACCTTATCCTTGCACATTGAAAAGCTTTTGTTCATGTCACCAACTTTACATTTTATTGTAATATTCACATCACATTAGATAGGTACCAAACTCAATCACCAATAAAAAATCACAACCTCAAACCTTACACTTTCACATCTCATTTTTAAATTTATTAAACTTGTTAACACTACCTAATTATCTTGAATCAACTAATTAATAATTTATTTAATTTTACAAAAACCACAAAATCTTACCTTTGAGATTCTTCTCTCTATGGAAGCCTACAAACTTGGAATTACATGATGCCTCTATGCATATTAATTCATAGGGCACCATCTATATGTCTAATCTAATATTACTATAAAACCCTCCATACAAAGTTAAGCAATCTGAGAATGTTTGTTTTGATGTAGAAATCTAAAAACAAGTGTAGACATGGAGATGGAAGATAAATAAACCTAATAGTTATGTGGACACTCATGTTCTATAGTGGCACAAAAAACCACATGTTCCATATCATTTAAAGTATAGACAATGGCATGGGGCTATAATTTGTTGCTAAAGGATTAATGACTTACATAAGAAGAAAACATCATAACTAGGAATATCCATGTGAATTACAAGTTTCTCATATTCATCATATGGACTCTGTTCCAATTTTATTTCTTGAAAAAACAACCTAAGAATGTCATTTTTGATGTAGAAACGTAAATAGAGTAAACACACGAAGATGGAGGAGAAAACTTTTGATGGGTTTGGGGATCCTCAAATTTTATAGTGGTATGAAATATGACATGTTTCATATCTATTAAAGTGAAAAAAATATGAAAGTAAATCTTTACCATGTATTTACACTACACATTCACTATACAATAACCTATCTCAAACTATTTTTCCACTATTACAATGGACTTATCCATTTTATTGTGATTGAAGTAGTATTTGATTGCATTTACATCTTCATCTACCCTTTTGGTGGGGTGTTCGTAATCCTAGTCAATAAACATCAATTGATGTAGGTACCACTGTGTGTGAGTGAATCGCATTGAAACCAAAATTTTAGGGTCTTATATATCATTTTCCCCATTAATACATTTTGCAATAGCTCCCCAGTTTTACAAATATTTAGATGCTCTTAAATGATCGAGCTTGTCCTGATCTATCATAATTTGGTATGCCCTATCAACACACATTCATTCAATGTAACCTGATCCAACTACAATCCCTATGTACTTACAACTAGCTCACATGAATATATGGTGACATTTTATCTTTGAAAAATAAGAATCCTATAATAATATCTATATATTTTGCACCAATGAAAAGATGGATAAATAGATATTTTTCAAAATTTAATTTAAAAATGAAAATTTCAACTATTGAAAAGGTTTAAATATTTTTATGCACACAAAATAATTCCACTTCATTAGCTAAACAATACATGATTTAATCAAATGTTAAAGCAAAATGAAAAATATAGTATCTATTTGGGACTAATAAGATGATAGATCTTAAACAAAAATGACATTAGAAAAGGTAGTCGAGATAATCACTAGTTATGGAATGAAATGTAGGTGTCATTGACAAAGCTTTTCATTATAGGATTAATTATAGTCTATTATTCTATCTTTTTTGTTATAAAAATTACTTTGCATTTGTATTAATCTATGTGTGTACTTAATATAAATTGAATTTATTATGAAATTCATTTTTTCTTAGACCTCACATGAATTTGTTTTAGCGAGGGATAATGTTGTGCTCAAAATTTATATATTTTATGCATAATAGTCTATTTATAATTAAATGCTTTAAATTTGGTGTTATTGAATGTTATGATGATATTAAAGACTTGAAATTATTTTTATGAATTTATGTGTAACAGTCACATCTACTTCATGTTTATCAATTCTTTTAACCATAATTGTTTGTATTATTTTAACACTACTTCTTAGACAAATTTAAAATTGAATTACCCACCTCTATTCATTAAAAATGGTCACATATACTAATTTCATTAAAATTAAAATTTATTAATTTATAAATAAACATGATATTTATTTTAAAATATTAATTTATAAATAAACATGATATTTATTTTATTTATCATGTTGCACATAACTTATCTCATTAGTGGAGTCCCTCCCCTCCACATGTTCAAAAGTCATAAGGGAATACAATCCAGTTCAATTATAATTTTTCAATAAAACTACATGAATTCAAAGAAGTAAACAATCATCCACTTTTTAGCATATTCAATATAAAGAATAATTATATATGTCACATTCTATTTTATATTCCTTGAAAATGGGGATGATTGGTGCTAATTTAACCTATGATTAATTAACTAGATATGGATTTCAAGGTATGAAGTAATGAATATATTGTTATATTTAATCATTTTTATTAAATGTAAAATATATTGATTTTATTATTTTCTTAACTTAAAATAAAATTGACTTGTTTATTTTTCTAACATCAAATGAAATTACCATGTGTATAGTAACAGTTGTGATGTTATTTCATAATTAGATTATATTAGCTAGTGGATTTAATTACTTATTTTTATGTAATATTATTTGAAATCTCAAATGGATTTGAAGTTATATTATTATGGTTATTATTTTTATTTGATATATTAAATAAATCTAACCACTATTTTAGTTGTGGTGAGTTTGATTGTAATAAAGGTCCTCCCTCTTATAAAGAGGGAGAACATCATCGAGGAGAGTCAAGTAGATGCTCAACTAATACAACATGAGAGAAGACTAAAAATGCAAGTCAATAAAATCACCTTTGACATTAACTAAATCTATCACCCACCTTGGTAAGGGTAGATATAATTTTGTTGAAAGTTGTTTTGATTTTTAGGGAATAAATCATATTGCATGTTTGATCTCATTTAATTATAATGACTAAATAATTTTATGCTTACGATTTTAATATGATCGATCTCTTTTAATTATAATGACTAAATAATTTTATGCTTATGCTTACGATTTTGATATGATTAATAATATGTATTCTTAGTGCTTATAACTATGGTATCACCATTTTCATCACCTTTTCTATAATTAAATACTTATGGATATGGAGTTTTCATTAATGATGGAGGTATTGACATGGATAGACCAAGTTTATCACAATAATACTAGTATCGTTACTAGATAAGTAAACTAGGTTTGAGTTTAGTTTTCAACTCATCAACACCCATAAAAATGTTGAATTGACATCCCATTGTCAAATTATTGTCGTTAGTTGTAACTTAATATTGAGGTTGAGCTATAATGAAAGTATTATATTTATTGGTGATTTAAAAAAATCAAAACTTGGTTTGAAATATAAACGTGAATTATTGTCTCAATCTCATATTAGCTTAAATTCAAAGGTCAAATCGTGACCTGAATTAGCTTACAAACCTACCAACTTGGACTTGGTAAACATAATGCCCTATCTTGACACTATAAAAATTAATAAAAATATTCATATGGTCAATAATTTAATTTGAACTCGCCTTTTTATAAAGCACATTCAAGATTAAATTTCATATTATTAAGGTATAAACTATTAACTACGCTGGAGGCTTATATAGCGGGCGAAGCCTGTAGATTAGTCTCACATCAAGACAAAACAAAAATATGTTGTTCTTAGCCATTCTAACATTGACAAACTCAGCAGTTTTGCCTAGCACGATGGTTTTCAATTTGGTTTGCTATGTAGGTGGTTGTTGTCGATGTGGCTCCATGCATGGAATCGGGCTTATGAAGATTCAACAAAATAATGCAAATGTTTTTGCAGGACATGATAGGCTACGGAATGAAGATCTCTGTAAAAAATGGATAGAATTATTGGCAAGGAAAAATCAGTGAAAGAGAAAGGTATCACTGAAATTGAATACCTGCAATCCATAATGAAAGAAACGATGAGGCTCCACCCCATTATATGTCCATGTGCCTTCTCGAAGAAAAAGCGACACAAAGATTTAGATTCATCAATAACACCAAAGCCTTCTACTTGAGTACCATTGTATGGTGGAGGTAAAGATGCAACTTATTAGGCTCATTACAGCCCATTAGATCTCTCTGGTTCGACACTCGGAGATGCATTCATTGTTACTCTTTCATTTCATATTGAATCTCCATTTGTTGAGGCTCCACACAACCTATAATTTTGATTCTAATTCCAATTCCAGTACCAATAATGAATATAACAATTTTAGAAAAAAAAAAAACACAAACGAATATAAGCTTCTCTGTCTCTGTTTATGACTCGTGCAATCTGCCCGAAGGTCACACATGGACACAAACATATCACGCAGCTTACATATTGCTAGCCCCTGACGTGGACTAAAAGTATGTGGTCATCCCAATAGAAACCTGTGAAAAGATCACTTATGCCAAATACTAACTTTCAACCCGATTGGACTAGGCCTAAGGATCCCGCAAAAAATCACTCACAAACAAACACAAAATGTTTCTTAAAAACACAAATATAACCTATAATTGAACATACATAAAAAACAATTAAAGGATATTAATTCATGAGAAAAGTTTTACCGACCCTGCAACAACAAAAATAAAAACCACAGAAACGTTTGGGTCATTGAGATTGCAGATGAGCAGAAATGAATTTGCAGACAGAAGATTGGAGAAGCTGTGACGATTTTATCTATGTTATAGCTGCATGGCTTCTTCAACAAAACCTCGACTTCTACCAATAAAAACCTGTCTCTCAATGAAAACGTAGCATGGTAAGAAAACCCATGCAAACTAAAACCATTACCAAGCGACACATTAGAATATCAATATTCATAGAGCCTCTCCTCCCGCTAATAAATGCATAAATGTCCAAAATAATTCAAAACTTTGATTTAAAATAATTATGATAAGATATAAACATATCAAGTTTTATGGCTCTACGCGAATAGAAAATCAAGATGCATCACGTGAGCTATTTAAAAAGTATGGGAATTAATCATCTAGCAGTCATTATATAATAATGTTAATTATATATTTATATTCAATATATTATTAATTTTCAATATTTATAATTATATTATATTAATATATGATTAATATAATATGATAAAAAATATCAATACTACATTAATAGATATTATATTAGTAAGATTTTTTTTAAGTATTTTTTGTATTGTTAGAATATATTCCCCTTCCAATCACATGATTTGGGCACCCTCTAATGCATGAGAATTAATTGTACCACCTTATTTATCACCTAAGACCAATTGTTAGTCAATCATTTGTTCCTTGAACCCATGATGCCTCCACCACAACTCACTTCAATCATAATGAAAGTAATAAAACAGACTCCATAGCTTCGATGTATTTCCTTCGCATTAGGGACATTACATTGATGATTCAATTCGCACACTAAACATGAAGTCTTTATATAATAAAATAGAAAATAGTCAATATAATATGTCACCACTCTAAAGCTATAAACCCTTTTGTAATAGGCACAATTTATGTAAATCCAAAAGCTACCTTGATGTTGAGATGTGTATATGATATGAGCCTTATGATGTACAATATCACTTAAAATACCATCGTTACTCCTCATCATCACTACCCAACACACTTTGAAATATATTTCATCACTTGAATTTTTTAGATTAATGCTCAAACCATAATAAGTATATAATCACAAAAACAAAAGTACAAAACAAATGCTCAAACCATAAGTATATAATCACAAAAACAAAAGTACAAAACAAAAATATGTTGTTCTTTGCCATTGTAATGCCGACACGTAACAGAGAGCCTGCTATGCTTGTCGAATAAGCGTGATGATGTCTTCATGAAGGCCACCGAAGAAATGGACAGATTTGTTAAGCGTGATGATGTCTTCATGAAGGCCACCGAAGAAATGGACAGATTTGTTGGCAAGGAAAGATGGGTGGAAGAGAACAGTCAACAACAAAATCTGAATTTTACATTCATCACTTGAATCTGTCGTGCTACTTTGAAAAAGAATTAGTCTGCACATAGGAAAAGCTAGATTAAAACCCTCAAGCAAAACACCGCTTAAATTATTTGGTGCAGCGCCTCTATTTTTGGTAGAAAAGTCTTGATTTAGCCTACATAAATGCCTATGTACTAAATTTATGGCTGCTGAAGAATCTATACCTGCTCCGCTAAATTAGATAGCGAAATGTGACTCAACCAATGTTTTGACAATACACAAGGTGTCCTAGAGTTCACATTTATCCACAATAACTGCCTATGATAGCGTATTTCTCTAATAGACGCACATTATCTCCCTTCTTCTGTTATTTTCTTAAAAGAAAAACATATTAGGCTATCTCTCTTCTTCTTCGTTATTTTCCTATCAGAAAAAAAACATTGGGTACCTGTAACGAAGGTCGTAATGAGCATTAATGAATTCCCCAGCTTGACATGGCCATTGCTTCTGGCTCCCAGGGATGGCAACATGCAGCTGAAGTAAGTGAAATGGCTGTCCTCTACTATCATCTCTGCTCGTCTTTTAAAATTTGGACTACACATTACGCCGTTAAACTAGTTTTTACTTACAGCCACCATGTTGAAGGATCGAATCTCCTCCCCAGAAACCCCTTTAGATTTACCTGCAAATTATAAAATAATAAGAAAAGTGTGAGAGATATCCTTCACAATTGTTTCAGAAGATGCAATTTAACAAAGACAAAGGCAGGTGGAGGGGTCCTCCTCTTTCCCTACATGTTTCGCTGCCGCCTGTGCAAAACGTGGCAGGTGTAAGAAAAAATTATATTTTATTTTTTAATAAATATTTTTATTAAATGATTTAATATATACTTTTAATTATGGAACTTTAAAAATACTTTATTTTTTATTCTGTAAAATATTAATTTTTTTGAAACAAAATATATATTTTTAATGGTATATATAGTCTTAAAATATGTTAAAATATTTATTAAAAATTAATATCAATTAAAATAAATATTCCAATAAATTTATTTTTATTAATATTTTGCTTTTTTAAATATGTTAAAATATTTATTAAAAATTAATATCAATTAAAATAAATATTCCAATAAATTTATTTTTATTAATATTTTGCTTTTTTAAATAAAATTTTAATAATACGTTTAACACACAATTCAAAGAAAAAAATTTAAAATAAAAATAAAAATATACCTATTTCAATATTTTTATCTATATTTAAAAAACATATTTGAAATTAAGGAAAAAAATAAATACTTAAAAATAAGTTATAAACATATTTTAATTTTAAATATTTGACTATATAATTCCATTTACATTTATAATTTATCATAATTCATAAATATTTAATTGTATGTTGAATTTTTAAAATAAATAATTATTATTAAAAAAAGAATATCTACTACAATATCGTAATAGAGCTTCTCAATGACTATTATTATTAAGGTTGATGATAAGATGGGAGCACTTGGAAGTGGTCAAGCACCCCCTAATACATGAGAATTAAACCTACCAACCTTACCTACCAATTAGGACCGATTGCCAATCAACCACTTTTTGTCTCAATCGACGATGACTCCAACATAACATTCACATTGTATCACCAATGATGCCCCCTTATGCACCCACATGGCATGAACTTTGCAAAAGCTTTGGTACTCACTTCAACTGCAATGAAAGCTATAAGATAGACTCCATAGCTTCAATGTATTTCTCTCACATTAGCGACATTACATTGATGATTTAATTCGCACCGCGAATGTGAAGTCCTTACATGATAAAATAGAAAATAGTCAATAAAATATGCCACCATTCTACAAGCTATAAACCCTTTTGTAATAAGTGTAGTTCATGTAAATTCAATAACTACGTTGATGTTGGGGCGTGTGTATGATATGGACCCTTTGGTGTACAATATTACCTGAAATACACTATCTTTGTCCCTCACAATCACCACCCAACACTCTTTGAAATATTTCACCACTTGCATTTTTTAGATCAATGCCGAAACCCACTTTAAGTTATAAGTGGAGTGACAATGATACTAGAAAGTTGAGATCTCTTAATAGGTTATTGAGAGCTTTATTGTATTTAAAGAAATGCTTTCTAGATATAATCGCAAAAACAAAAGTACAATTTCTCCGATTTTTCTTGCACTGTCGAGACAATTGCTAGTACCTAGACTTTGAACCAAGACCTAAACACTATAAACATTGAGAATATATATATATATATAATGGCATGTATTTCATACAATATATTAACTTAAATTTTAACATTAAGTTTCAGACCTAATAATTTATTTATATAAGAATATATTATAAATTTAGATTATGGCATTAGATGTTAAGCTCGAACCCAATGGAATTTGAAATAAAGTTAATATAATTTTTGGTCTATAAATGTGAAATAAAAATATTGGGGTTAAATTTTTTATTTTGTTGATTACTATCGTTTTAAGTGGTCGATGTGATCGACAAAACCTCAAAAAATATTGTTTGGCCTTTTGATAAATGGAAAATACTGAATATATTTACATGGAATCATTATATTGAAATCATACTATTTTCAAAAGAATGTTTTATTGAACCCATGAAGAAGAATTGTGTGGGCTTCCTCTATTTTAATTAAAAATAAGAAACAACAATTCAAAGTTGAGGCTATTTTTAGACGAGTTATTCTAAGTTGAGATAATTTTAGCCATATCGCCCAGAGAAAAAATATGGAAGATGGGTTTTTAATATCCTTGGAGAAACGAAAAGATGGAGAGAGGAGTGGAAATAAGAAAAGAAATATATGGAATGTTAGGGGGTTCGAATGGAGACTTTCCTCAAATGTAATATCCCTCTTATAACAGACGATAAATTTTGTCTTGTGTTTTGGATAGTATTAAGTAGTAATAATAATTTTGTTGTAGTGCCATCACTAGACATGAAATCTTCCGCCCTCTATCATTACAGGTCTAACACCATGTGCTTTGCCTTATGTTTACAAATTGATTTAATCAACATATTAAAAATATTTTTTCGTAGTCTGATCGGTGCACTCAAAATAGTATATTACGTTAGCGGTATGTAAATAACCTTTTGTCTTTTATGAGCCTCGTGATTTCCAAGCGAAAATAATTGTGCCTAGTTTAGGGATATGCCTTTTCTGAGCAATGCAAGTGTTTAGAGTGCAATTCGTTGGATGCGTAGTGATATAAAGGCGATAGTTGTCGTGGTTGTCAGCTGAGGTGATGGTTAGAGGAATGAACTAGCTATAAGCAAATAAAAATAAATATTTAAGTATAATAAATTAAATGTTTTTATTTAAATCTTTACTTTAATTATAATATATATATTTTTTCAAGATGTTTGCCAGTGGTTTTAGATTTATAGAAGTTTTAATGCAAAATTTAAATTTTAAAATATTTTACTAAATATCAGATTTAGTTATATTTTAAGGTTTTTGGATTTCAGAATTAATTATATCCCAAGGTTTTATATTTCAAAGGAGACATTGTAAGAGGTATGAAAGATGCATGAATAAATGTGGGAATAATAAAATGTTATGTTGTGGACCCTATTTCTATATTATAATGTATTTCAAATATTGTACATTAAAATGTATTGTACACTTTTTATGTATTCTCATTGGGGTTTGGAAGCAACAACGCTCGAACAGGGGTTCGAGGGTAGCGTCCCCCCAAAAAGCAAGGTTCAAGGACAGCAGCTCTCAAGAAAAATTCTGAACCTCCTTAATGGAATGTTGTTATGGGTTGACTTGACTTATGGTTTTGGTACTTATTGTTTTTTAAAACCGTTATGTTGGTTATCTATTGATGTATTTTAGATGGACAGACAGTAGGTAATACATAAGTGGTTAGCACAGTGTGAGAAGGTGAACAGAGTGTGTGAACTCAGGGACGAATTCAGAAAAATTTGTTGAGCGCAACTCTAAACAATATTTGTGCATTGTAATTGTGAAAACACTGATTTGAAAATGGATTGTACTTTTGTTGGCTTGTAATAAAATTTGAGCAAGTGTTTTTTGGTGGATGTAGCCCATATTGAATGAACCACGTTAAATTTTTTTTTATTATTTTTTTTTTAATGCAATTTTATTTCTATTCATATCTCTTATTATTATTACGATTCTATGAAATTATTCTGCATTAATGTTTTGTTTTATTTATTAACATAAAATAGTATCAAAACATCTCTCACAAGTGCCACAAGTTGATCCACCATTTTTTTGAGTGCATACAAAATGACATTTATGATTTTAAGAACAATCTAGATAATTTATTTTAAAAATAAATGTGTTTTTTATTTAAATGAATATATATGTGTGTAAATATATGTATATATATATATATATATATATATATATATATATATATATATATATATATATATATATATCCTTTTATAAATAAAAAATAAATATTATGTTTTAAATTATATGTACTTGTTTATTTGTGTAATAGTGAAAGAAAATTTATTTATTATTTGCTTCCTATTTAACATATTTATGGATATGAATAACTTGATGGATTTATTATTTCAATGGAAAATTAGCGCAAGGAAATAAAGGCATTCTATTTCCTTAGAGGTAAGGATATTATGAAAAAAATCATCTTAGCTTAAACTTGTGTATTGATCAATACATAGAACATTGTTATGATCTCATTGCAACTTCTTAAATAATATTTTTATTGATTAAGGACAATTGTATTGTTCTTATAGCTTAGGTGGACGTACTGAGATAAAATTAGTTTGTATGATGTAATCATGTCTAGGTTAGAGAAATAAAAAGTTTGGTCTATTAGTATTCTTGCCTTGTTTATGTAATAGGAAAGCTTTTTCAAAAATAATGAAAGTCTTGTTTAGTAATATTCTCAAAAATTAAAAAAATTTAAATATAATAGGTGGAAAGCATACTTTTGGTTATTTATCAAATAATTAAAATATATTTAAATTTTAAATGTTGAAATCGTTTTGGCTTTATATTTGATGTAATGTTGTGAGTGTAACTTTTTATTAATAAAAATAGTTTTTGGCATGTAAATTTGAATAGTTATCAATTATTGTTCAATTAACCTTTTTTTAAAAAGACATAAATGAGAAATGAGAAATAATGTCTTCAAGTCAACAATTATTAAATTGAGATGATAGTAAGATAAAATATTTTCTTAAACCAGAAGTTAGGCATCACTTAAACTCCTAACTAGAGATTTAATTCAAAATGAATATTAAATTGCTTGTTCTAAACTAATTAAATTCAAGTTTGTTTTCGATTTAATTAATATCCTAAGATCATTGAGATCAACCAAAAGTGATACCTAAAACAAATTTATTATAACTACATTTATTGAAATCTATAATCAAATAAAATTTTATTCTTTTCGAATCAATTTTATCATTTGAATTTGAAGGGTGTTTATGGGGGAAATTTATCCTATCTCAATTTAACCTATATAGTCTATTTGGAATCAATGTCAAATAAATAATCAGATGTAGTTTTCTCTAAAACCGAGAGTTGTTTCAATATTCCTCTACCTTTAGATTATTTGTAGAACCTTCAAATAATTTTTATCAAGACATTTACTATTTTATTAAGTCATTTTCAAAACAACTTTGTTAATATTTTATTGGTAAGACAATTTTCATCATTAAAACCAATTTAGAATGACAATAAAATTTAGAATTTGTTTCGAAAAAAATTATTCCAATGTCTCAAAGTAGATAATCCTAATTTAAAAAATTGGATTTCAGCATTAGTAATAATTTTCTCTCTCTTGGGATATTTATTTCAGTGTCGTTTTGTAACCGTTTTGTCTAGCCAAGGGATAGACGTGTTTTGTCCCTGAAAGAGTGTTCTTACTATTATGGTTGAAATATTGTCTTGGTACATGCATAAGATGTTTTTGTCTATTCTTTTCTTATGACTGTTCTCATTTGTGAAGGTGATATGTCCAACTATAAGTTCTTCATAACTATCGTAACTTTTGGATGTCATCATTTATAAATAGCAAAGATTGATAAACGTGAATAAACAGGTGTTTGGTTGATCATAATGAGTTAGCCGATGTGTGCTACCATTTTACTTTGTATTGGTATTGCGTTCCCTCCGTGATTCCAGTTTAAATAGATTCATAAAAAAAGGGTAAATTTATGCGATCTAGTGTTTGAGAGATGTATCAAGAGATGCCAAATCAAAATGAATAGTACTTATTTTTTACTTACATTAACCATGTTATTTGCATGACTTAACTATGAAGATAGATCTATTTGTTGAGAAGTCACCTTGGTTGATCATGATTATATATTTTGATTCATCTTTTAATCCATGTGATAGATGTTTAGTAGTCTCATTTTATTAGTACTTGACGGTATTATAGGTTTCATCTGACTCGTTTAATGTCAACTTGCTTCTTGCCAGCGACCAATCACGCGTAGATATTTCTCAGCTTGATTTCAATGTACCTAAGTCAATTCTGAATGGGTGAATAAAATAATATAATTTCTATTGTTGGGACCAATGAAATGCTTTGGCGTATGTTTTGGTTACTCGTTTTGCTTGGACAAGCACAGTGAGGAAGTGGGTCGTTATGGAGGGTAGGGATCGTAGGCACATGTTTTGCGGTGGCAAATGGCGCTCTCCCCTAGAGGTTCGTGACAGCCAGTGCCTTAGGTTTTCATGTATGTCTTTTTAGCCATATGTTGTTTGATGTTGCTTTAGTTTCCGTCTGTGGTCTGTTGCGAATAGGGTTTGAGGGAAGGGCGAGACGAGTAGAGAGACATTGTTGTGCTTGATGCTGCAAAGAGGGGCCATTGAGGGTTTGCTACTTTCCAAATCAGGTAGATTTTGTAGGTTTTCGTTTGTTACTGCAATATCTTATAGCTTCTGTAAGTTTCTCCTACATGATGATTTTGCCAATATCTATGAAGTCCTTTTTTTTTAAACACCACAGACAAAACATCGCACCTTTATCCCCTACATTTTCAATAGTTGTCTTCGCCCCTATCCCTCCCTTATCTACCATCAGGGCTGCCATAGGGATGTATTCTTCACATTTTGGGTCCTATAACTTTTCTCAAAATATTACTTTGGTTTTCATTTGTTATTATATAATTATATATCATCGATTAGGGTTTTGTGTATCATCTCTTTTTTAATGGAATTGTTTCAAGTTAAAAATATTACCATATGGGGGATATGGCTATATATCTTCAATGTAATAGATATTAATAACCTTTAGTCATTCTTGCAGCTGCATGTCTCTATTCTTGGCTTTAAAAATTATTCTGTTTGGTCACAGTCGATTTATACATATAACAACTATTGTAACTCACTTTTAAATGGCACTAGTGCTTTTCTATGAGCATGGTATTAGTGCTTTTCTAATGACATCTCATTCTGTATAACAATGCCTTGTATGTATGCTTAAAATGCTATTAACAGCTATCGATGAAATGCATCGGCAGACACGATTTTTCTACTTGCTTATTATTTTAAGGTAAACATGAGGATTTCAGGTAGACTAAAGATGTTAACCTTTTCTGTCCATATTGACTTTCTGTGCATGGTAAATGCAATGTTGATTATGCATGATAAACATGATTTTGCCATATCATTACTTTCTATCAGGTTTTTTATGCCGTTCATTTTCAGATTTTGAATGATCAATAAATGTTATCAGATTTCCATGTTTCTCCTTTCTTCAATGCTATAGCAGCAGAATCAATTTAGTAAGTACCGAATGCCGTAATTAACTCTGAAACCCAATTTCTGACGATGACAATCTGGAGTCTGGACTACCCTTTTGCGTTTTTATGGGTAAATCTTCCCGTGATAGGAAAGTGATTGTAATTTGTTTTCGCTGGGAACATTTTATGACATGTTATGCATGCTACATTGAATGTGGCCGTGTTCATCATTGTTAAGGGACTGTTTTTCAGTTTACCGATTAGAATTTTGTAAAGAGAAACAAAAGTGTTTTAAATTCGAGAAAGGGTTTTCATTCTCTTTCTGTTAAATGAAAAAATCTTCCATAGAAAAACATGATTAGGGTCTACAAACCACAGCCCTCGTTAGGTTTTTTTTTTTATTGGTCAATTTTCATTGTTGGGTGACCTTTGCCTCCTTGTCATGACCTAAGGCTACCTCTTCCATCAGATTCACCCGGGCCTTGTCTGTTGGTTGCGCCACATCCAGAGACTTGGATTTGTAATTTACCTAATTTTAACACTCCATCATGTTATCTGGGGGTTTGGACCTAGGGTTCATCTTTGGAAGTCTGGCATTTTGCCCAATTTCAACACACTATCGTCTCTCCTGGGTTTTGATCCTAGAGGCCTGCTTTGGAAGCCCAATGCTTTTACTATTTGAGTGCATCCCATTCGACCACAGCTCTCCCTAATTTACCATTTAAGGTTGAAATCCATTTTTTTAATTTAGACAAAATTAATTGTTCTAACCTCCCTCGCAGGAATTCTCGGACGAGAGTGCCGTCGAGCTTAGATCTCTACTTGGTATACAGTTCCTAGTGGATGGAAGGAGAGTTTAGATCTCTATTTAGCATACAGTGCCATGGACGGAGGGAAAACCATCCTGGCAAGGGACCTAGTCTCCGTGGGGCTCAAACCTTGATTTTCTTTGGGACATGGCTCCATCTTTGCCACTACGCCAAATTCATCAGACTAATTTGACTTCACTTTATTATATGATTTTGGAGATGAGTTGTTCTGTTATGATTTCCCCATAAAATTTCAAAATGGGTCGGCCCCTGCCCTTTTATTTGATTTGATTATTTGAAATTCCAAACCGTTTCTAGACTAAATTTCATTTTTGCCAAGGAAGAGGTATGGCTCTCCCATCATAAACTTTCTCAAATTCAATTTCACTTTTGTGGATTTTACCATGTACTTATATGGCAACTATCTTCAACAAAATTAAAATTTTGTCCTCAAAAGCATCCATCAATTCATGGGATGACTCAATGCTCTGCTTGTTTTTTCGTGATTTGGATGCAATTCATCACAACATAAGGGGTGCGAAGAAATTCAATATTAATATCCCTAGGTCGATATATACTATCCCTATTTACAGTCCTATCTATATATCAAAATGATATTTTACACATATGCCTATATTTCAAGATTGAACAACACACCATGTTGGGTAAGGTCTAAGTGTATCTAACTCTGTTATTCTCAATTTAGGATTTTATATTTTATTTTAGTGTGACAGCCTCTGTTGTAGTATGTTATTGCAGAAGATGGATGTTATAACCAGTTTTTGCTTGGCTTTCAGGGCCCTCCTGATCTGTTATCAATGATTCGGTTATAAGGTGTCATTGTAAGTGCCTCACAAAACACCCATATTTTGTGTTTTGGTGTGGATTTATATTAAAAAGTGAATTAATTATCGTGATCACTGAGTTGAAGGACACATGTCTCATTATCACTCTTGTTTATTGTATAATTATACTTCTATATTTTTTGCGCTGGACCACCTCACAGATCCCCAAGTTTTACTGATCCTAACATGCAAAATAAATAAAATTTGCTAGTATGTTAGCCTGTGCACATTAGAAGCCCAATGCTCTTTGGCAAAGCATGCTTTGTAGATGTTCATGAGCCATTTTCATTGTTTGTACACATGGAATGTAGCATAATTAAAGCAGCCCACTCTTAGATTACATTGCTATATGAATAATTATCATACTTTAGTGCTTAAATAGTAATAAAATATTACAATGAAAACTAATTATATAAATTGCACCCTTTATTATGAATATTTTTGTACCTTTCAATAAATATGCAGTACAAATGTAGAAATATCCTACCATGGCAAAGCTTTGTATGGCGAGCTTTTTAAATCTTCATGATAGCCCAAAGCATGCTTTTTGTTACCATGTGTGCAGCCTATGTATTATAAGTTTTGAATCAATCTAGGAAAGAATGCATTCTACAGCGCTTCATTCTTACACGAATAAATGTATTCCAAGTTTTGGAGTCTTCTTCCATGAACCTTATATGTTGTATGACCTCTAGTTGCAACAAATTATAATTCAAAATAATATAGTGAAAAGCAATAGATAATTTTGTCAAGTTATTCTTGTTGAAAATGCAATGCTTTCCTAAATGTTGAATGATAGTAAGCTCCTTATGCTTTACTGAGGCGAGTCTTCTCGCCTCAAAATTTATATTAATTAGTATATCGAGGCTTTTGATATGATCACCTACCATGGCAAAGATGTACATCTCATTTTTTATTGACAGTTTGTGAGTTATCAAAATTATGCCTTATTGAAGACTCTTGTTTTATGACTATATGCCAAAATATTATTTGAAGATTCTACTCCACACCTTGCTAAAGTCCTGCACATTGCACAACAATCTTATGATTATTATCCCTGACAAATGCTTTTGATACCAATATTCATTCACTTATAGTAACATAATATTATTCCATATTCAACTTTCTATTTTATGCACTATGTTTTCTCATAACAGCCTTAACAAATTTTATATGTACAAAATGATATGCCCCAAGCATGGACTGTAAACGCACCTTGTCGTTGTATGTCAATACAAGTTTAAACAGACCTTCATAGACTACGAAGAGTAGTTTCAGCATACTATCAACATATTGGTATCCCCAACCTCATTCTGATCAAATGCTATCCATCCGAGGTAAAGACAAATCCTTAAAAAAAACATTTCTCTCTTCAAGTTGCATCAAGTTTTGTTCTTCTCAATAATTTGGAATTGATTATCATTGTGGAAATTTTTGGATACAACTGCAGATGATATTTTTATTTCCACATTTTGAGATTTATGCTAGACTCGTCATCAGGTATGAATCCTATGCTTCGACATTGACAGCAACATCCATCTACAAACCACATTTTGGTAAGGCATTTTCACAAAACAATTGTGTGCCTTCTAATTGCTTCAACTTTTTCATATTTTCAACTAGCTCCTCCAAACATTCAACACATTTTTGCATACTCACAACAAAGTTTAATTTAACATTGGCAAGAAGAAATGGGCTCTAAATTATGCATTCATGAGCCTCTATGTGTTTGCAGTTGTTTTAATCTTTTTTGACTTGGGCATAGAAAATATCATATGGTGATGACCTCCTTTCATTCCAAGGAAAGGCAGGACCTACACTTGGATTGAAGTTTCCCATCGAACATGCCAAAGTCTATGAAACATAGCAGGGCAACAAGGATGGAACACTGGAGATGCCCCTACTCTCACAGAAAAATTTGGATTATACTTTAAGTATATTTAGATCATCAAAATAAGTAGTAAAAGATATCATCTTTGTTAAAAATTGTTCTCATTATACATAGATAAACAGATCATTAGCTGACCACTATCATGCTATGAAGTTGTTCAATTAACCCAACAAAAAAATTTAGATGGAAAATATAGAATTTAAACATTTTGAATAGCATTCTCTTTCTTTTGACCTCTCTCTATACATAGATGAATCTCGGAATTGGACTATGAAGCTATCGTTGAGCCCATTGTTCTTTGCTTGGATGAATGAGTATAAAAGCATGGACGGCTTTGTGCCACTCTTAACTCTCTTTTTCATATTGTAGATGCATTTAGTGTATGGGGAGGAGGGTTCCTTTTCTAGTGAGGGTAGTCTGCTGCAATGAATGCCAGGAAAGACTCATGTTTTATGACTATATGCCAAAATATTATTCGAAGATTCTACTCCACACCTTGCTAAATTCTTGCACATTGCACAATAATCTTATGATTATTATCCCTATAAAATGCTTTCGATACCAATATTCATTCACTTATAGTAACATAATATTATTCCATATTCAACTTTCTATTCTATGCACTACTTTTACTATTATATGTGTTTTTGTTATACATGCTTTTTTTTGGTAATGTATGCAATTATTTTATTGGTAGTTGAATACAGTTGATGTTCTCCCTTACATGGTTGGTGAATGTTGCACCATATGTTGTGATGTTAGGGTCTATTGAAACTTTGACCAATGTTGTGGTTGGTGCATATTAGCACCAAGAACTATTGACAGGCAGAAGTTGTTACCCTGTTACAATATGTTGTGGTTAAAAAGGAAACTAATGCTAATGAATTTTAACTACTCCAAGCATGAAAGCATTTTTTTATTGTATCTTTAGCATAAAGTATGATGTAGAGTATCTGCCACTAGGTGCATGTGATATTTGACTTTCTCAAAAAAAATACATAAGTCTCTAAAATCATTAGAAACAAAAGTAATGGATGTAGGGTTATTTTTGCAATTTTGATGACTATATCCTATGCATAAATTTATGGGTTCGTTGCTTATGTATAAATAGCCATTACAATAGCTTCTATAATTGGAAGGTAAATATATGGTAAACGTATATGACATTATCTTACTAAAATCATAATGAGTTCGACAAATTTTATTTTCATTTTTATGCATTATATTGCATTTGGAAAATTCAATTTGGCTTTTTTTGTAACATGTTACAGGGCATAATTACTTGTGTTTTTCTTTGTGTTGCACCAAGGGCTCTTTTGTTTGTGCTGAAGATATACTAGAAGGTCTGTTAATGTCAATTTGTCTCACTGTTACTATTACTGTTACATGTAAACTTGAACCAGATTTTATACATTGTGAAT
This sequence comes from Torreya grandis, assembly GCA_037957365.1. Taxonomy (NCBI): domain Eukaryota; kingdom Viridiplantae; phylum Streptophyta; class Pinopsida; order Cupressales; family Taxaceae; genus Torreya; species Torreya grandis. The sequence continues at coordinate 1,671,160 of JARHVA010003331.1, read as the reverse complement.
CTTATGATGTTTTGCATGTTTGCTTTAGAGTTTCTTACTATTTGCAAAACATGACCATTTATATTATCATATTGATATTTCATATACCATACTTTCTTGTTTGTTGCAACTTTAGGATTTTATTTTCTTATTATTTCTGTCATCTTAAGTATTTTATTTTCTTATTAATTTTGTCATCTTAAGTTGTTCAATGGATATAATGATTTGTGTATTTTAAATTGAATGAAAAGAACTTCAAGCAATACATTTCTTGGCCACTGCACATGTTTCAGTTTCCATCTAAAAATCCTGCATGCAGCGCATGCTTTATGGTGCCAAAGCATAATCAACACTTGTTGTTGGACTTGAGACTATAATATCAAACTTTCTTGTTTGTTGCAGCTTCAAGATTTTATTTTCTTATTATTTCTGTCATCTTAAGTATACTATTTTCTTATTATTTTTGGCATCTTAAGTTATTCAATGGATATAATGATTTGTTCATTTTAAATTGAACAAAAAGAACTTTAAGCAATACATTTTTTGGCCACTGCACATGTTTCAGTTTCCATCTAAAAATTTTGCATGCAGTGCATGCTTTATGTTGCCAAAGCAGAATCAACACTTGTTGGACTTGAGACTATAATAACCCTCTGGCCACTAGTTGTCAGGTACTCATGCCGCTCCACAGTACTTGTTTTGGATATGAATTATGTGTGCTTGGAAATCTTTTACTAAAGATATTTGTGTCTTTTCCATCGTTCCTTTCTTAAGACGTAAGGGAAATAGTCTTTGTTTAAATAATAATAATAAAATAGTGTGTTTTCTTTTCGCATAATCGAGACATGAAAATTTGGGCATGACATAGAATCTCATCATCCCTCCATGATAAATACAATGACATACTATTATTTCATTTTCATTTCATAAATATATAAATTACATAGTTTATATTTCATTTTCATTTCATAAATATATGAATTGCATAGTTTACACATTTTTTATTGAAATGTGAAAGAGAAGTAGATGCAAATTGGTGTGAAAGGGCACATCAATATGCATCAAATTCGTATTGGGATGTTAATAATTTTGTCTTTTTGGAACTTGTTAAGTAGCCATATCTTTTTGGTGCTTAGTTGTTAACATAGTATTGAACTTCTTGTGACCCTAGTTACATCTATGTTTAAGTTATTATGCTTGAAATGAGCGTATTAAAGGTGAGTTAGATTATTAGTCTAGGAGGGAGACTATTGGCATGGTTTTCATTTAAATTTTTATTACTATTTAGTGTTTTACCCTATCAAATAATTTCATTTTTGGTGTACATCTACCTGTTACTTACTTTTATAAGCTTGTGTAAAGTTAAAATGCAAGCTTTTTAAGGATTAGAATATAATATTAATTTTGTTGTGTGTTGATTGATAGTAATTTTTATATGATATGAAAGGCCTCATGTGATTCAAGGCAAGCTCATTTATTTCTAACAACCAATTTTGCAATAACCTAGAGTCATTTAATTTTGCAAGGATGGGTGGTGCCCTTGACACTAGCCATTCGCCATTTGTTACTAATGTTGAGATGATTTCATTGAAGATAAGCATGGGGAGACATCTGCAATGGATATCTTAGTTGGTGATTCCAAATGAGAGAGATCCAAATCCATAGATAAATAAATAACTCGAGGGAAAATCTGAATCAAAACAACCTTTGGGAATTTTTGTTAGGTTGTGGAGCTAAAAGTTTCAACTGTTTGCAGACACAAAGAAGAGGATGCTGAAGAACCAGAAGAACCGACGTCGGTAGCATGACCGACGTCGATCACAGACAGTGGAGAAGGAAACCGGTGATGGCAGAGAGTCGGTCGACGTCGGCAGCACCAGTTAAGCAGGGATCGGCGTCGGTCGCCTGTGTGTTCCAGAACTGTTCGTTGCACGAACAGTTAGTTAGTTGAACTGAGTGTTTGCATGTTAAGGGCTTAATTTAAGTCGCGAGCTGTGTGTCTAATTTTATTAGTTAGATTTCTATTTTTGTAACCATGGGATTCTATTTAAAGACCCATGAGGCATGTATTGTAATTATCAAAGTGATCAAGTAAAAGCATTGAAGCAAGCAAGGTCAAGGAGATCTACAGGTGTAAGGTCAAGGAGATCAGCTGAAGCATTCAAGGAGGGATAGCAACTCAAGTTGTAGAGTTGGTTTTGTGTTGAGCAAGAGAGAGAGGGAAGAAGGCCTTGAGGTGTGGTAAGCCTTTGAGGTGGAGGGAGAAGTGGCATCTTCCTTATTGTATTTTCTTCTAGTAATATCTAATACAAGAGTGTGTATTGTCTCTCAAATTCTTTGCTATCTCATGTTTCTAGTTACTTTATCATTCTGGTATAATTCCGTGTTTAATTGCTCATAAATAAGTAATCAATTGTGCTTCCGTTGGATAAGGGGTCTCCTAACAGTTGGTATCAGAGCTACGGTTTGCAGGAAGCAGGTTATTGTTTTTTTATTACAGGTCATTCACAGGGTTTTTTGATTGAGTGGGAGTTCAGCAATGGCAGAAGAAAGTAAGCTACGAATGGAGAATTTTAACGGCAAGAATTATCATCACTGGAGGATACAGATTGAGGATTATCTATATGAGAAGGATCTGTACTTATCGTTGGGTGGGGTTGCATGCAAGCCCACAGATATGAAGGATGAAAAATGGAATGTTCTTGATCGGAAGGCTCTCGGTTCCATAAGGTTGAGCCTTGCATCGTCTGTGATTTCCAGCTTATCACAGTGCAAGACAACGGAAGAGTTGATAAAGTCCTTGGCGAATTTATACGAAAAGCCCTCGGCTTCTAATAAGGTATATCTTATGAAGCAGCTATTTACTTTGCAAATGCAGAAAGGTGGATCGGTACATACTCATCTCAGTGATTTCCATGGTTTGGTAAACCAATTAGCTTCAGTCGATATTGTTTTTGATGATGAGGTAAAGGCTCTCTTGATTTTATGTTCTTTGCCTGAAAGTTGGGACAGTTTGGTTATGGCAGTAAGTAATTCTGCATCTGCTTCTAAAATCTTAAAAGTTGATGATGTTGTGAGTGTGATCTTGAATGAGAAAATACGCAGGAGAAGCACAGGTGAATCATCAAGGAATGCTCTAAGTGCAGAAAGCAGGGGAAGGCAAAGGGAGAAGATTGAGCAAGGGAAATCAAGGTCGGGAAGGAGATCCGAGTCCAAAGGTATTACCTGCTAGTTTTGTGGAAAGAAAGGACATACAAAAAAGGAGTGTTGGTTGCGAGATAAAGAGAATCAACCTGAAGGTAAAGAAGAAGCAAAAGATGCAAATATCATGGTACAGGATGCTCTCATACTTTCTTTGGATAGTCAGGTAGGATCATGGATTTTAGATTCTGGTTCATCTTTTCATGCATCCCCAAACAGAGATTTGTTTCATGAGTATGAACAGGGAGACTTTGGAGTGCTCTATTTAGGGGATGGTACGCCTTGTCAGATAGTTGGCAAAGGGAAAGTGCAGCTGAGATTGCAGATTGACAACACATGGGTGTTGAAGGAGGTCATGCATGTTCCAATTCTGAAGCAGAGTTTGATTTCTGTAGGAAGGTTGGGTGATGAGGGATGCACAATAACCCTCACAGCGGACTCTTGGAAGGTTACCAAGGAAGCATTTGTTTTAGCTAGAGGTAAGAAAGTAGGTACTCTTTATCTATCTACTTGTATTACTGATTCTACTTCTGGTGTAGATTCGAAGATGTGGTCTAATAGGCTGGGTCACATGAATAGGAAGGGAATGGAAGTTCTTGATTCAAAAGGTATGTGTTCAAATTCAAAAAGCATAGATAGAGTTCATTGCAGGAAAAGGAAATTTGATGCTTTTGACAAGAACAGAGAAGTCTTGGTGTTTTTGGAGAAGATGAAGGCCAGAGAACAGTTACAGGCACTGAATAAATCTGAGCAGGGCAGTATGGATAGAGATTTGATCCAAAATGAGCTCACGGATGAAGAATTCATCACTCACAGGAACACACAGGCACCGATGTCGGTTACTTGGAACCGACGTCGGTCAGTCAGACACCGACATCGATCATGTGCAGGCCAGTAGGGTCGGTAGGTCGGACAGGAGGAGTCCGATGTCGGTCATCAAGACCGACGTCGGCAGGGGGGACACTGGCATCGGCCAGGGGTAACGACGTCGGTAGTCAGGGTCAGTGCAGGGAACCGACATCGGTCGGGAGCAGACTGGGAGATGGCCGAGATTGGTCACTGGAACGGATGATGGGTGGACAGTTAGCTATCAAGGAGTCTCAAACACCCATATAAAGGTCAGAAAAGGTATGTGAACCTCATATTCGTTGTTCACCTTCTTTATATTGCTTACTGTTAGTCATGAACTAGGAAGATGGAGGAAGCAATGCAGGTAGAATCCAGAAACAGTGGGAGCTTGACATGGATGGGGAGTGTGAGTCCTTGGAGTAGAGCCAAACAGGTATTTGTTGATAGAGTTGTAAGCTAGAAGAAAGTACTGGATAAAGGGATGGATTCCCGTTTTAGAGAAGAGAGTGGATGGACATCTGAGACAGAAGGCTATGGTATATGGTCTTGATTAGGCTGCAGACAATGGAGGTTTGACCATTGTATTTTATCTTTACCAGGTTGGATAATATTAGCTACATTACCCTGTTACTGTATTGTGTTATTTTTTGCAGGGTTTCATATACAGGGAGTTTTCTGAGCTAAGGGTAGAGTTGGTTCAGAAGTATGTCATGAAGAATTTGGGAGCAGCAAAATTCTTGTGGCATAAGTGGCAGGTATAGCATCACAGGTTTGCACGGTGGTTGGTCTTCAAGGGTGACTTTGAAGAGGGATATAGAGCCAAAAGAACAAAATAGATGGTGTACAGCTCCAGGTACAGTAGCAGCTGTTTATCTCCAAGTGGGAGATTGTTAGGGTGTGGAGCTAAAAGCTTCAACTGTTTGCAGACACAAAGAAGAGGATGCTGAAGAACCAGAAGAACCGACATCGGCAGCATGACCGACGTCGGTTACAGATAGTGGAGAAGGAAACCGGTGACGGCAGAGAGTCGGCCAACGTCGGTAGCACCAGTTAAGCAGGGACCGGCGTCGGTCGCCTGTGTGTTTCAGAACTGTTCGTTGCACGAACAGTTAGTTAGTTGAACTGAGTGTTTGCATGTTAAGGGGCTAATTTAAGTCGCGAGCTGTGTGTCTAATTTTAGTAGTTAGATTTCTATTTTTGTAACCATGGGATTTTATTTAAAGACCCATGAGGCATGTATTGTAATTATCAAATTGATCAAGTAAAAGCATTGAAGCAAGCAAGGTCAAGGAGATCTACAGGTGTAAGGTCAAGGAGATCATCTGAAGCATTCAAGGAGGGATAGCAACTCAGGTTGTAGAGTTGGTTTTGTGTTGAGCAAGAGAGAGAGGGAAGAAGGCCTTGAGGTGTGGCAAGCCTTTGAGGTGGAGGGAGAAGTGGCATCTTCCCTATTGTATTTTCTTCTAGTAATATCTAATACAAGAGTGTGTATTGTCTCTCAAATTCTTTGTTGTCTCATGTTTCTAGTTACTTTATCATTCTGGTATAATTCCGTGTTTAATTGCTCATAAATAAGTAATCAATTGTGCTTCCGTTGGATAAGGGGTCTCCTAACAATTTTGTCCAACTTTCATTGATTTCTTAAACACTGCAAGCTATGGCAATTTCGCTAAAAGAAAGCATAGACTGGGATTGGTTCATCAACCTCAGTGCTTCTTATTATCCCCTTGTCAAACAAGATGGTAAGTTCTATATTGGCTACTTTTTTTTAAATTTTGTTTTACATTATGCTTTTAGATGGGTGTCTTTCATAATGTCACCCGCCATTTATCCATACCATTTGACTACTAATTTGATAAAACATTGGGATTGAGCCTAATTATTGGTCAATAACAAACTCAAGTTCACATTGCTACATACCTTTTCTTGATGTTATCTATTAGAACATGGCAGTAACAATAGCATAAATGATATCAACGTTTTCCCTCTGTTAATGCAAGCCAATTGTAGGCCTATTTTTTTCCCCTTGTAAAATTAGAGGGCCCAGAAATTTAATAGACAAGAAGAACAAGTATGCAGTATTACATGGAGTGCACTGTGAAGAAATCAAAAGTAGAAAATACGTGTACTTGGAAAATGTTGGAGCTATGTGGGCATTGTTGTATGGAGTATAGTCTCAGCAGGTCGAGGCCAAGGATATCCAAGTGGGCTCCTACCTCCCCCCTGCACCCTCTAATGCATGTATTGTGTCTTGGGTCTTATTCTAAGATGGGTCTTTGCCCAAATGGGAGGTTTGGTGGAGATTCTTCTCTTACTCTTCTGTCATTATAGTGGTGTCATGAGAGCATTTGGTTTTCATTGTTATAATAATTGTAATATATTAGGTCATCATATTAACACTTAGGATAGGGGGAGCCCTCTGTTATGAGGACTAGTGTTTTTCACTATACATTCCTTTGAGGATCACATGTTTTGTTTCTAGTATGCATTTTTTTGAGATTTGGAACCTACATTGTATGATATTCCACAAAATTTGGTTAATTTCACAAGTGGCCATTTGAATCAACAATTAGAACTAACAACCAACATTCAAACAGAATAGATATTTGGGAAAGATGGCTTGTATGAAGCTGGGATCCAAGACTGATGGTTTCCAATGACAAGGGCAAGCCTAGTATAGTAACTTTCTTTTGTCCATATTTAATTTGGCCTTTTTTCATTTTCTTGAACTCTATAAAAATTATATATAGCTAATCGAAGACTAATACATTATTATATTTTTAAATCCAATAATTTAATCATTTCAAACATCATTAAGTTATTTTGCTTGAGACGAGAACATAGGTTGTTCTCATCAATGGGGAACTTGACTGCTGGGTTTTTCAGGAATAAGGAAATCTGGGCCTCCATCACCTTTTGAGATTCTAGATGGTTGTGCCTCCTTTTTTTTGCTTAACCATTTTAGCCCATTTCTTGACTTGTTGGATATCTCTCTATTTTTTATTTATCATAACCCATCTTGAAGATTCTCAAACTATTGTATCAATGCGAAAGGCCTAGGGAAAAATGTATTTAACCAACAAAGTTTATCAAATCTAATTAATAAAAATGTTGGAGTAGTTTTACCTTGTCTCAAACATTACACTACTCAAAATGGTATACTAGAATGGTCAATCAAAAGCTTTTGAGGGGAAATATATAAGCATGACTAGTTTATAGTATGTATCTTCTCCTCTTCTTTTCTCTTCTTCATAAATCAATTCAATAATATTTTGGAAATGAGGTCTTAATGAATCAGGGACATTAATAAACAACCTATAAATTTATTTGTCAATGGTTTCCTAGTAGCTCCTTGACCTCAATTGTAAAAGGAAATAACTAATTAGTTTTGGTCTGGGACTGAAAAGAAAACATAGATCTTCTGGTTCAAAAATATTTAGTCAGTTTGAAATATCAGATTGGCTCCAAGTTTCAAGAGCTTGTGTGAAGCATGTTTTCATGTCATGATGATGAAAAAATGCATTCATTGTAAACCTTGCCTGTTTTCAAGAATTGTTGTTAGTAAGATTTTAAACAAATCTCATCTTCATGGAAGTTTTAGAAAGAGGTCTATTATTGTAGCTTTAGTTTTTAGAAAGTTCAAGAGGCCCAATGTTAGTTTTCTAAATTTTTATTTTGGTTTTTTTTTATTTTTATTTTGTGGAATTTTGGCCTGTGTGTATTTCAGTCATCTCAAGGTGACCTCCATGAGTAGGCATTATATTAATTACATTTTTTCTCATGTATGTTGCTAATAATCACGAGGCAAGGGGACCGTCTTAGCACATATCCACTTTTAAGCATTTGTTAGTAGGCTGAAATGGTGAATGTAATCCACTGCTTTGGGCATTTTCACCCTATGATGTATTTCCCCATTGGTAGAATCTTGTAGCATTAGTTTGCAGAATTTTCAATAAACTTTCAAACTGTTAAGTTATATAGTATATGGTGATATGTATGAATCATAGATATTTTATCATGACTAATACTCATTAAGAATTATTTGATAATGATCACTAACTGTTATGTATAAGAAAACCGATTTCTTAAAACACAAATTTATTGCATATTTTGTTCCACTGTGTCAACTTAATCATGTTCAGTGACTGTATAAAATGCATGGGAAGGCTTGTTTGTGAAAATATCCAGGTATCTCATTTTTTTATCATGTGCTTTTGAGAAAATTATCAAGCAGAGAGATAAAAGTTAAATCACATCTAAATTTACATACAAGATAGAGTTGGCAGAAAGGGCAGATTTGATTGCAGGCCATGTGATTCTATGGAATGCAGTCTAAAAATTTATACATGTCCACTATTTAAATGCTTAGATCTATTTCATATCTCAATGCAAGTAAATAGAAAAAGATATTACAAAAATTAGATAAAGATACGGATCTCTCTGTAGCCTCTACAACCATAGTCTCAATTATTTATCAATGCTTTATTTCTGACCTTTCTTGAAAACTGCATGAAAAGGGTCTTCAAATAGATCATTGTTATTTCCTTCTACTTGGGGTTGAAAATTCAAATAGTTTTTTTGTTCTAATATGATTTTTGGCTTTGTACTATTATGCCTTTGGTGCTCTGCTTCGACCTCCTCACAAGTACAAGACTTGCAATGTCTTTGTTTTCATTGTTGGTCTTCTTCACCCTATTTGTTCATACTGAAAAGTGCCCTTCAAGTGTGGCCGAGGCTTGAAAAGTACAAATTTTGAATTTTATTACCTAACACATATGTTTTCTCCTCTTGCTAACAAGTAAAATGCAATTTTTGCATCTCTTTGATTGGTAAGCTTTCAACCACTTTCTGGCCCACACGCATTCCTCCTTCTGTACACATTAACTTACTATTAAGATTCCTATTATTTTTATATAGTGTGAATTAGAGGGATTTTTAGTTACAATAGTGTTTTTATGTTTATTCTCTGATTCTCTAAACCTATCTTTTCTTGTAGCCAAGTTTTCAATATGATCTCTTACCCATGTATCTACCTTAAGGCTATGGTAGATTGTTTGATACTGAAACTCAATAGTAATATATTATGGACACAAATGCAAAGCTTCTTGTAATATGTTGGATCTCTCAACCAAACAAGGATCTCCTTTATACGATAACAGTAATTGTTTCTTGCAGGGTTCTACAAATGAGGCACCAAAGACAGTTGGTTTGAGGACACCTCATAAAGAGCAGACTAGGTAAAGCTCACTTGATCTCTCACATGCAGTTTAATTTGGTTTATATTTACCACTATTACGTATAATTTGATAGCTTGTTGAATTTTTAGTGTAAAACTTTTGGCTCTTCATGGTAATTATCAATGCCTTACTATTTTTCTAAATTATCAGGTCAAAATTGTTATTTAATTGATGCTTGGATTTTATGAATGATAAACATCAAAATGATAATCCAACATCTCCAAAGAAGCAAATGGAGAAAAAACAAGCTGATCCAAACAAGGGAGGAGATATAGCCAGATCAACTTATGCAGGGTAATTCACTAAAGGATATTTTTATTATCACATTTGTTGTTTATTCTAGTAAAAGATGGTATATTTTGCTTCTGAGATGGTAGTATAATACTTCCCTAGAAGGTTGAATGTAAATTATAGTGGTTACATTGCTAATTTTCCATTATTGTAGTATTTTCATTTACACCATCCTTATACATGTAACAGATACATATTATAACCGATATTATGGATTTATATGTCTCACAAATTTATCAATGCAAGTAGGTTGGATAAAAAGGCAAGTGGGGTAGTTTTCAATGTCAAAAGTGATGAAAGAGCAAAGAAGAGAAAAGAGGTAGAGACCATTCTTGATGGGATTTTTTTCTTGTTAAGATCCATTGCCATTATAATAGTGGGAAACTATTATAAGTTTAATTTTAATTTCACATGATTTTTTCTAAGTTCTAATACAGAATTATGTCTGTTAAATTGGGGTTTAGCCTTCTGGGCTATTAGGCTTGTGCAGGGCCTTCGAAACTAGATCCACATATAATAGGCACTTTGCAAGCTTCCCCACAAAGACTTGACCTTCGTGCCCCTCATTGAATCTTCCATTTTTTTGGCACTTAGCTTTAATTCTAACTTTATTATACCCAATTAATGGATTTAGAATATAAAGCTTATAGATAATTTTAGTAACAATATAAAAAGATTAAGCCATAATCAAATCATTGGTTTGGAATGCATTGATATTCGATTTAGGTGCATGGATATGATTGTCTAAAGTTTTTACCATTGTGTCGATCCATGTATAATAAGGTCAAGAAATTGGGTAGTTAGTTATGTATTTGCCTTTAAATGAAATGTGTTATAGGTTTGAATTTGCTAAATTTCCTTTAGACTTTTGATCTAAAGTCTCAACAAAAATAATTAGGATGTGAAGGTTGAAATGGTTTTTTTGACATTGATGTAATTGTTACTTTTTATGTTCATTTATTGGTGTTGGTGGCTTGCATAGATTAGAAAATTTTATGCATTTATAGGGAATAAATTATATTCTAGACAGTTTCATTATATTTAAATAATGAAATTAAATGAAATATTTAATTCTTTACTTTTAAATTATTTAACTTCTAGTTGTGAATAAAATGAACATGTTTGGATTCTGTTTTGAACCCTTTGCTAAAAAGAATTGCATGATTGTAGTAATCCCTGGATATAAAATAAGCATGAATGCTATTCATTTATGATTGTATCCAGTGTCTAGAAATGGTTAATGTTGTAAAAGACTATGGTTGTGATTATGAACTTAAGGTGTTATATTGAGACTATGACTTATTCAAATTTTGGCATCTAGAATTGGTTATTTTGTATTTATTTTCTTGCTTATTTTCTTGACATATAACTCATTTTTAATGAATTATGAAAGTTATGAGGATTTTAAGTGATTTAGATGGTAGTTATACTTTTTTGAGTGGTTGTTAAGTGTTTTATTATTTTTGGAAAAACTAGTATGTAGTTCCTAAATAATAAGGGGTCTTGAGTAAAAGGAAAAATCTAGTTTAATATGGCAAAATACAGATTTTTATCTAATAATTTACATAAGAAAGATAAATGAACTTATCTAAAAATGGACTAAAATGGATGATTCCAGAGCTAAAAATTGATGTGCAAGACTGGAACACTATCATGAAATCTGAATTTGGCCTTCATTTTATGATTGGATAAGAGTGCCAAAAGTGGATAGGAGTGGCACTAGCATTGTATTCCACCTATGTCATTATTGTCTAGGAGATTTGATATTTTTGGGTTTTGTTTTTTACGTCTATATGACCTTGTGTACAAAATTTTGGAGGCTAGAAGTCAACAGAGCTCGTTGTAGGTTCATTTTAGTCTCCAAACCTTGTATTCATCTACACACATACAAACAAAAAATGCATCAAAATCAAAAGGGGAAAAAATGGGTTAGGAGAAGAATGATCACACGATCTAGAACCCCTATTATCCTGATCACTGCCTATATTAATCCTCACGTTAGGGTCTCAAATTAAATGTAGTTCTCCCTTAGGGAACGTGCATAATCAACGTGCATGGTAGATGCAAGAATGACTTTCGCCTAGGCCCTTTCTTGATCAAGCATGCAATTCTATGTGTGATGTAGAATGTTGAGCTATACTATTGACTAATTTTTATTATGTAATGTGCTAATGTAGTAAGTGATAGATATAAAATGCCTTATGTAGTCCTTTATATATGAGACTCTTTATTTTGAATTTGGGAGCTTTATTCACATTAGCCGACATCAAAAATCTAAATAAAACTTAAGAGAGGGGGTAAGAAGGGTTTAGAACCTGTTAAGTAAGAAAAAATGATCGTTGGATAATAACACCGAAAAGGACAGGAGCGTCATGTGTTGTAGTCCTACAATATTATGCTGTCTGGGACTCAAAAAAATAGGCTGGAACTGACACAGACCAAGTACGGGGGTTCCTAGAGGTATATGTCAATTGAATGAGATAACAAAGAGGTCACAAAAGAAATAAACAATACCAAGATAAGTAAAACAAATACATGGCTAATATGAATAAGGCTCATATTCTCCAATCAAAGTCTCTTGTGAAAGGACTATGAAAAGACATGATATGTGTGGTTGTTTGACCAACTTAGGGTGTATACATTTGCCCCCTTTTAGTCTAGTGATGCAATGAAATGAAGTATTAGAGTAAAAGAAAGAAAATAAAATGTGTACCTAAACTTATCTATGTGAAGATAAGTGTGTTGAAAAAGGTCCAACTCACTTCCTGGTCAGGGAAGTGAATGGAGAGCTAAATAATGCCTAGAGAAAGAAGGAATCACTGAAATGGATGCCCCCTATACTGAGCCTAGAAGTGACATCTATATAACATTGAGAAGGAGGGCAATGTTTGCCCTCTGTGTTGAATCTGACTGGAAATGAGAAATGCTCAGAGGTCCAAAACCAATGTTTGCACTTTGTCCCATATAAACTCATGTAATCTAGAATGTGTGTATAGAATATGCATATTATGAAGAGAAAAATATATCATGCCCCCACTCTGAATATCTAAAATGGAACTAAGAAATTCTTGGAGGCCCAAAACAAATGTTTGGCCTCTCTCCTGCATAAACTTTGGTAGTCTGGGTCTGGGTAATGTTATGGACCAACCCCTGCAAATGATCGTACAGTCCAACCAGTGAAAACCTAGGTACATCTGGGTGTAATTTGAAACTCTAGTAAATGTGTAAGAAGAGAATGGCATGTCTTGTCATTATAATATGTATAATCCTAGATGATGAAGAACATGAACATTTGTGCCATGCCCCCAAATCTAGTATGTGAGTGATGCATATATATAATCTAGAAATGTGTATAACCACATGTGATATGAGCTATCATGCCATGTCCCATGTACAAAATTGGAGATCAAAACAATGTGCTCTGCACTATGCCTATAATCTGATATATGGTCTTGTAACTATGTCATGCTATATGAAGTTGTATGTATGAGATGTGTAGTATGTATATGACCCCAAATCTGGTATCTGGTATGAATCTGTATCGAGGTCACTGTGAATCCATATAATCTAAACCACTATATATCTAACTAATCTTTGTATCTACAAACTGAAGCTATGTCCCTCTGAATGTCCTAAGTAATGTTGAATGACCCATGTAATTTGAATCACTGTATATCTTGACCGATCTGAGATGAATCTGATAATCTGACTACTAGGTGTATAAGAGTCATGGTGTATCTATAAACTGAAGGTGTATCCCTTTAAATGTCTTGCATAATGCTGAGTGACCCATGTAATCTGAATCATTGTATATTTTGACCGATCTCAGTTGAATCTGATAATCTAAATATTGGAGGTGTAAGAACCATGGTGTATCCACTTATGAGAGTAGATGGGTTTGTTGGGTATGTGTACGAATAAGAATAATAGGAATGATACCCCCTTTTGGGGATAGGGATGAGATCTGTGATAGAGGAGGTTAAGCCAAAAGCGATGACTAGCGGTAGCATGATAGAAACAAGGTTGGCATAGTTTGAATTGATTAAGGAGTTGCTTGATTGATTAGACTGAGTTATTAAAATTAGAACAAGTTTTGATTGGTTAGGACTAAGTTGTATGTCTAGATATAAAAGAGGTCTAGAGATGTGTGTGCCATAGTAGGTAGATGTTGTATTAAGAGAGTAAGGCTTATGTGATGTTGAAGGTATCATTATGACAATTTTTTGGAACAAAATGTTTTGTAAAATAGAGCTACGAGGTTCTAGTTATGGGGAAAATGGTATGTTGTTTTGAGTGAGAAAATTATCTGATATAGGAGAATTGGATTGATTCTTGATTCATTTGTGAATTGACTAGGTTGAGATTTGGAGCTCTGGAGTAGGAGATATGCTGAGGAGATGAGCACTTGTTATGACCCAATTTGCGCAGTTGGCAGCCCAGGTTGAGGCTGGTGGGGAGGTTACCCTATAAGTATCTAAAGCATGTGATTTTTTGCCTATTTTGAAGCCTATTTTTTATGTTTTAAAACTATTTTGAACTTTTTTAGGAAATTTTTACTAGTCTCAGTGCTCTTGTCCAGGTGTCAGCACTCCTATCTAGTGTTTAGTGCTATTGTCCAGGTTCCGATGCTATTGTCTTTTTGTAGCGTTTTTGTCCCCTAGGGCTAGTTTTCTAGGATTTTGAGTTATTGCCTATTGTTTTATAGCTTATTTATTTTCTTTGGCATGGTTGACTAACATATATGCTATTTTTTGGTGTTTTTTTAGGGTGAGGTACGAAAGAGGGAGTTTTGTAGAGGCCAGGTGATGGATACACTGAGATTGTTACCTTTGTCAGTGGATGAGAGGGTTGTGATGGACAAGGCAGGGTTGGGTCATGTGTGTGACCTAGGTACTGTGTAGTGGGATAAGTATCTAATTACCACCTTATGTGAGATTTGAAATGCAGACACATGTACTTTCTAGTTTCTTACAGGGGAGATTATTATTACTCTGATGGATGTGTACCATATTTTGCATTTTTTGATTAGTAGATAGCATGTGACTGTTTAGGATGACATGGGTGCTGATGTTATTGATTATGTATCATTATATTTTATTGGTGTGCCTTCAGGCATACATCAAAAAGGTAGTGATAGTGATTTATTACTATCAATTATTGTGTAGTTGAGTGTTCCACGTCTACAAAAGTGGTTGGTCATGTAGTTGGCTTCATTTATTGTTATGGATGGGAGTGGGGTATTGATTGCATACAGGATGCATAGGATCATGCATAGTATAGAGGTGTATGGCACTGTGTTCTCATGGGGTAGTAATATGTTTGCCCACTTATACAAGGGCCTTTATAGGTTTACTTAGGAAGCATTATGTAGTGGTGTGAGTGTGGCTATTTTATTGAATTATTGGGCTTATGAGCACATAGCTAATGTGTGATCAATAGGATTATCAAGGGAGAGGTGGGTACCTCCATATCTATTTGGAGAGTGGTGGATGAGTATGTTGGTTATATAATCTCCTAGGATAGATCAATATAAATGAGTTTTAGACAAATTGGTAGCTCGAGATATCATATGGAGGCCCTATAGAGGATTCTTTGGGTGGCTTGAGGATGGAGTGTAGTTGCAATATATGAGGGTCAGTTGTTGGTTACATGACCGCTAGGTTGGAGTGTATGAGTGATTTCAGTATAATCATGAGACTAGATAGTCTAGGGTACCACAAGATGTTCCCCCTATAATATGGGTGTGGGTGAGGAGTGCACGGGCACCAATGAGAATAGGAGCTCGTGGGAGGCCTACTAAGGCTGAGTTAGCACCATTATATTTGGATGTGCGGGACATGGCTATAGATATTCTTGATGTAGATGATGTTGGATGCACATAGGCATATACCACATGGTTGACAAGGCATCGGTGGGCTCCATTGTATCCTATTGATGGAGGGGCTTGTCAGGTAATCTAGAACAACAAACATGCTCTGATACCACTTTGCCAGGAACTACTACCCACTAAGGGCACACTTGATTACCTTTGTATTAGCAACTAAACATGGAATTTAACCAGAATGATAAGTAACTAGAAATATGAAACAACACAGAATATGAGAGACAATGCCCAATTGTATTAATACTTATCCAGAAGGAAATACAATAAAGAAGATGCCACACTTCTTCCCACACCTCTAGAGCTCCCACACTTCTAGGGTTCACCTATAATTCTCCTCCAACATTTCACTCTCTCAATTACGGTCACAATAATCAACTCAAACACAGAGTTGTTGTTCACCTCCACCAGTCAGTAACAACGCTGCCAGTACACCAAGTACACAACCATACTCCAAGTAGATCTCCCTTCTCTTGCAACAACCTGTAAATCAATAGACCTTACTTACCATGTAGATCTCTCTACACCCTGAAGAACCCTTGTCCTTGCCTCACCAAGTCCTTATGATTCTTCAACTAGTACCCTGGTGGATCTTCTACCAAAACTTGCACAACCTGCAACTCTCCCTGATCATACACACTCAGCACCCCTTTAGAACTAGGAGGAGCTAATCCCTGCTCTCTTCTACAAGCCCTCTTGGCTATCTAGCACTCTTGCTCTCTCTCTTCTGAAGGAGCTAATCTTTGCTCTCTCACTCTAGTACAATTTTACAATACAGTCCATGAGTCTATTATATAGATCTCATGCATACAATAATTATACCCTAATTATAATAATTAGACACACAACTCAAGACTATAATTAGCCTTTTAACATGCAAACAATTGGTTCGTTAACAAACTATTCGTGAACTCACAGTTTTGGAACCGCACAGGCGACTGACGTCGATCTCTGTCTGCCTGGAGATGACCGACATCGACTGATCCCTGACCGATGTCGGCAACTTCCTGTCTAACCCCTGACCGATGTCGATTGCCCTGACCGACGCTGATGTCTGTGACACTTCTGTTAGATTGTGGAGCTAAAAGCTTCACTGATGCAGACATGGAAGAGGTTGCAGAAGAGTTGCGGAGTGTCACAGACACCGGCGTCGGTCAGGCCAACCGATGACAACAGGTAGGAGACAGGAAGCAACCGACGTCAGTCAGAAGTCGGCCGGTGTCGGCACCCCCAGGCGGACAGGGACCGACGTCGGTCACCTGTGTGGTTCGACTGCGAATATATTACGGGCAGTCAGTTGACGAACAAAGTGTTTGCATGATGAGAGCTAATTTTAGACTGAGAGTTGCGGATCTAATTATTGTAATTAGATGTCTAATTATTATTTGGATGAGATCTATATAATAGACTCATGGTTGTATTGTAAACTAGTGCTAGAGAGTAAGAGATCAATATTATAAGCTCCTTTTATGTGTGAGGTGAGCTATGGTGTGTTCCTCCTAGTGCCACAGTACCAAGGTGGGTGTTGGTTTTGGAGAGTCAGCAAGATTCTTCAGGGGTGTATGATCTTAGTCAACTGGTGTGCATGGCTTCTATAGGAGATCTACATGGTAAGTAAGATCATTGATATGCAAGTGTATGTGTGTGCAAGGTCAAGGTTCACAGGTGTGCAAAACCAGGTTGATTTGTAGGTGTGCAAGATCAGATAGGATAGCAACACAATAGGGAGCAGAATCAGGTAGGATCTACTTAGAGTACAGGTGTGTACTCAGATAGAGCAAAGAGGGAAGGCAAAGAAGTTCCTTCCATAAGTAAGGTCTATTGAGGTGCAGGTTGTTGCAGGTTCAAGAGAGATCTACTTGGAGTACGTGGAGTACTTGTGGAGTGCGTGGAGCACTTGTGGTGTGCGTGGAGCACTAGAGGTGAACACCAACTCTGTGTTTGAGTTGTGTGTTGGGACCTAAGAGAGAGAGCTTTGAGGAGAGAATTACTGTTCACTTGAGGTGTGGGAAGCCTCTGAAGAGGTGGTGGAGAAGAAGTGGCATCTTCTTTATTGTATTCTTTTCTGCAAGAGTTTTAATACAAGTTGTGTATTGTCTCTCATATCATGTGTTATTACTGAATTCTAGTTACTTGTGTATTCTGGTTATTTCCGCATATTAAGTTGCTTAGTAATCAATTGTGTGCTTCCGATTATTTATCCCAACACGTGGTATCAGAGCTAAGGTTACAGGGAGCAGATTTTGTGTTTAGTTACAGGTCACTCTCAGGGGTTTCTGATCGAGTGGGAGTAGAGCAATGGCATATCAAAGTAAGCTAAGAATGGAGGAGTTGAAAAGCACAGATGGTCACCAACGGTCATATGGAAAGAAAGAGCAGGTAAAAGAATATTGTTGGTTGGTAGCAGATCAACATGAAGGAACTGAAGATGCAGATGTTGCAGGTGTTGTTGCACATGATGCTTTGGGAGGTTTCTTGGATAAAGTTGAATCTTGGATGACAGATTATGTTGCCTCTTTCCATGCAGCCCCAGGGAGAGGAGCTGGTGAGCCTTGCCAAAGAATTGGCAAAGGGAAAGTGAAGCTAAAATCGCAAGCGGCCAACACATGGGTGTTGAAGGAGGTCATGCAGGTCCCAGGTTTAGAGATATGGCTAATTTATTCAGAAAGGTTGGGTGATGAGAGATGTACGAGAGCTCTCACAGCAGATGCACTTGAATTAACTGGTGGTAAGAAAATAGGTACTCTTTATCTACTTATTTATATTACTGATTTTTCTTTTGTTGCGGAGACATGGATTCGTAGGCTTGGTCACATGAGCAGGAAGGAGATGCATGTTCTTAAGTGAAAGACAGATATATTTGACAGGCTTAAGAACTGGAAAGCCTTGGTGCACTTGGAGGAGATGGCGGACAGAGACCAGTGGATGGGGCTGGATACTTCTGAGCAGGGCAGTTTGGACATGGGGATTGATTCAAAGGAGCTCGCAGGTAAAAAGTCATCACTCACAAAAAACACAGGTACCGGCGTCGACAGTAGGTAAGATCGACGTCGGTCACGAGGACTGACATCGGCAGCAGGAGGACACTGACGTCGGTAGAGTTGGTAGTCAGGATAGGTGCAAGAACCGATGTCGGTTGGATGCAGACTGTGTGGTGGCTGAGGTCGGTCACTGTAACAGATTTTGGGTGGACAGAAAGCTGTCAAATAGTCTCAAACACCCATACAGAGGACTGAAGATGTAAGTACGCCTCAAATTCGTTGTCCCTCTTCTTTACACTTGTTGCTTACTGCAGAGCAGGAAGGATCCAAGAAACAATGGGAGCATGGCATGGAGAGATTGCAGACACCAAGCAGAGATTTGGTAGGGTTGCCAGCGGGAAGAAAACACAGAGACGAATGGATACCTTAGTTGAAGAATAGAGAGAACGGATACGTGAGATGGAAGACCAGGTCATACGGTCTTGAGGAGCTGTAGGACAGTGGTACAGGTTTTGACAGGTGGAGGGCGAAGCATGGATTCAATCAATGTCAGGTAACTACTGTGGTTTGCCTTACCAGATGGATGATGAGTCATGACATCATTCTGTTGTTGTATGTAGATGGTATGTTTGCTAGCAAGTTTGTACATACAGGGTTTTGCTGAGATAAGGGTAAGATTAGTTCAGTGGTTTGCTATGAAGAATTTGGAGCAGCGAAATTCTTTAGCATGGGAGACATGGAGATCACAGGTTGATTTTGTTTCCAGTGGGAGCTGATGTGAATCAGGTGTTGGCGATGTTCATTATGCAGGATGCAAAATCGGAGCACACTAAGGGCTGGACAGTTAAGTGTCTGAAATCACATGAGGTCTAGTATAGACCTGAGTTTGCCCAAGCGTTGGGTGTTGTCAAAGAGTTAGGAGCCAATTCTGAGAAGTGGGTTCTCAGGTATTTGAGAAGGACCAGCAGCAGGGATTCATGCTATTTAGGGTCAGGACTTCACTACATGGATTTGTAGATGCGGATGCGACAGGGTACTCGAATGACAGGAGGTACATCACAGGTTGTGTGGTGGGTTGTCTTTAGGATTGAGCTTAAAGAGGGATACAAACCAATAAACAAATTAGACAAGGTACAGGTACAGGTACAGTGCATCTATTTATCTCTAAGTGGGAGATTTTTAGGTTGTAGAGCTAAAAGCTTCACTGATGCAGACATGGAAGAGGTTGCAAAAGAGTTGCAGAGTGTCACAGACACCGGCGTCGATTAGGCCAACCGATGACGACAGGTAGGAGATAGGAAACAACCGACATCGGTCAGAATTCAGCCGACGTCGGCACCCCCAGGCGGACAGGGACCGACGTTGGTCGCCTGTGTGGTTCGACTGCGAGTATATTACGGGCAGTCAGTTGACGAACCAAGTGTTTGCATGATGAGAGCTAATTTTAGACTGAGAGCTGCGGATCTAATTATTGTAATTAGATGTCTAATTATTGTTTGGATGAGATCTATATAATAGACTCATGGTTGTATTGTAAACTTGTGATAGAGAGTAAGAGAGCAATAGTATAAGCTCTTTCTGTGTGTGAGGTGAGCTATGGTGTGTTCCTCCTAGTGCCACAGTACCAAGGTGGGT
Source organism: Torreya grandis (assembly GCA_037957365.1). Taxonomy (NCBI): domain Eukaryota; kingdom Viridiplantae; phylum Streptophyta; class Pinopsida; order Cupressales; family Taxaceae; genus Torreya; species Torreya grandis. The sequence continues at coordinate 1,651,106 of JARHVA010003331.1, read as the reverse complement.
GTTGGTTTTGGAGAGTCAGCAAGATTCTTCAGGGGTGTATGATCTTAGTCAGCTGGTGTGCATGGCTTCTATAGGAGATCTACATGGTAAGTAAGATCATTGATATGCAGGTGTATGTGTGTGCAAGGTCAAGGTTCACAGGTGTGCAGAATCAAGTTGATTTGCAGGTGTGCAAGATCAGATAAGATAGCAACACAACAGGGAGCAGAATCAGGTAGGATCTACTTGGAGTATAGGTGTGTACTCAGATAGAGCAAAGAGGGAAGGCAAGGAAGTTCCTTCCATAAGTAAGGTCTATTGAGGTGCAGGTTGTTGCAGGTTCAAGGGAGATCTACTTGGAGTACGTGGAGTACTTGTGGAGTGCATGGAGCACTTGTGGTGTGCGTGGAGCACTAGAGGTGAACACCAACTCTGTGTTTGAGTTGTGTGTTGGGACCTAAGAGAGAGAGCTTTGAGGAGAGAATTACTGTTCACTTGAGGTGTGGGAAGCCTCTGAAGAGGTGGTGGAGAAGAAGTGGCATCTTCTTTATTGTATTCTTTTCTACAAGAGTTTTAATACAAGTTGTGTATTGTCTCTCATATCATGTGTTATTATTGAATTCTAGTTACTTGTGTATTCTGGTTATTTCTACATATTAAGTTGCTTAGTAATCAATTGTGTGCTTTCGATTATTTATCCCAACAACTTCAACAACTCTTTTTGTTCGCATCTTGGTGAAGCTTTTAGCTCCACAACCTAACAATCTCCCACTTAGAGATAAATAGATGCACCTGTACCTATATCTGTACCTTAATCTAATTCATTTCCTGACTTGTATCCCTCTTCAAGTTCAATCTTGAAGACCAACCACCACACAATTTGTGGTGCACCTCCTGTCATCGAAGTAACCTATCACATCCAAACCTACAATTCCATGTAGTGAAGACCTTGACCCTGCATAACATGAATCCCTGCTGCTGGTCCCTCTCAGATACCTGAGAATCCACCTTTCTCGAATTGGCTCCAAACTCTCTGACAACTCCCACTGCTTGAGAAAACTCAGGTCTACACCAGACCTTATGTGATTTTGAACACTGTTCTAAGCTCAGCTTGAACTGTCCAGCCCTTGGTGTGCTTACTGGTTCTGCATCCTGCATATTAAACCCCGCCAACACCTTATTCACATCAGCTCCCACTGGAGACAAAATCAACCTGTGATATTTCATGTCTCTTATGCCAAATAATTTCGCTGCTACCAAATTTTTCATGACATACCTCTGAACTAACTTTACCTTTAGCTCAGAAACTCCCTGCATATGTAACCCTACAACAAGCAACCACACAACAGTAACAGGATAATGTTGCAATCATCATCCAACCCAGTAAAGACAAACACAATGGTTACACTGACATTAACTGAAGCCCTACTTTATCGTCCACCTGTCAAAACTTGTACCACTGTCCTGCAGCTTCCACAAGACCATATACCCTGGCCTTTCATCTCACGTATCCATCCACTCTCTTTTTTAAATTGGGAATCTATTCATCTTTCAGTGCTTTCATCCCAGCTGGCAACTCTACCAAATCTCCCACTTGGTTCTCTTCTAAAGAATTCATGCCATGCTTCCACTGTTTCCTTGATTCTACCTGCATTGCCTCTTCATGTCTTCCTGGTTCTTGACCATCAGTGAGCAACAAGTAAGAAGGTGAATAATAAATATGAGGTTCACTTACCCTTTCAGTCCTCCATATGGGCATTTGAGACTCCTTGACATCTTGCTATCCACCCAACATCTGTTCCAATGACCGATCTCAGCCATCTCCCAATCTGCACCTGACCGACGTCGATTCTCTGTGACTGACCCTTATTGTCGACATCAGTTCCCCCTGACCGACGTCGGTCTCCACCTGCCCAACACCACCGACTCTGCTGATCTGCACATGACCGACGTCGGTACCTGTATGTTCGACGTCGATTTCCCATGACCGATGTCGATAACTGTGTTTTCCTGTGAGTGATGACTTTTTACCCACGAGCTCTCCTTGGATCAAAACTCTGTCCAAATTAACACAGCCCTGCTCAGAATAATTCAGTCCCCTCAGTTGATCTCTATCCATCATCTCCTCCATGAACACCAAGGCTTTTCAGTTCTTAATTTTGTCAAAGATATTTGTCTTCTGCTTAAGAACATGCATTTTTTTTTACATATGTGACCAAGCCTACAAAGCCACATCTCTGCAACAGAAGGTGAATCGGTAATATAAGTAGATAGATAAATGATACCTACTTTCTTACCACCGTCTAATTCAAGTGCATCCACTGTGAGAGTTACTGTGCATCTCTCATCACCTAACTTTCCTGAAGAAATTAGACTCATCTCTAAGACTGGTACCTGCATGACCTCATTCAACACCCGTGTGTTACCTGTCTATAATTTTAGCTTCACTTCTCCTTTGCCAACCATGTGACAAGGCTCACCAACCTCTTAATAAATCTCTCCAAAGTCTCCCTGGACATACTCATGAAAAGATGCTCTATTTCAGGCTGCATGGAAAGAGGCAACATAATCTATAGACCAAGATTCTACTTTATCCAGAGCATCCTGTGCAACAACCCCTGAACATCTACTTCTTCCTTTTCTTCATGCTGATCTTCTACCAACCAGCAACCTTTCTTTACTTGCTCTTTCTTTCCATCAATCTGTAATTGGCCATTCGTGCTATTCAGTTTCTCCATTCGTAGCTTACTTTCTTCTACCATTGCTATTCTCTCACTCAATCTGAAACCCCTGTGAGTAACCTGTAATCAACAAACACTAACCAGATCTGATACAACCTGTTAGTAACTTAACCACCCTCTGATACCAACTTATCAAGATTGGTATTAACCTGGTCCACCTACTCCTGCAATCTTAGCTCTGATACCACTTGTTAGGTAATCTAGAACAATAAACATGCTGTGATACCACTTTGCTAGGAACTACTACCCACTAAGGGCACACTTGATTACCTTTGTATTAGCAACTAAACACAAAATTTAACCAGAATGATAAGTAACTAGAAATATGAAACAACACAAAATATGAGAGACAATACCCAATTGTATTAATACTTATTCAAAAAAAAATACAATAAAGAAGATGCCACACTTCTTCTTCCCACACCTCTAGAGCTCCCACACTTCTAGGGTTCACCTGTAATTCTCCTCTAACATTTCACTCTCTCAATTACAGTCACAACAATCAACTCAAACACAGAGTTGTTGTTCACCTCCACCAGTCAGTAACAATGCTGCTAGTATACCAAGTACATAACCGTACTCCAAGTAGATCTCCCTTCTCTTGCAACAACCTGTAAATTAATAGACCTTACTTACCATGTAGATCTCTCTACACCCTGAATAACCCTTGTCCTTGCCTCACCAAGTCCTTATGATTCTTTAACCAGTACCCCGATGGATCTTCTACCAGAACTTGTACAACCTGCAACTCTCCCTGATCATACACACTCAGCACCCCTTTGGAACTAGGAGGAGCTAATCACTGCTCTCTTCTACAAGCCCTCTTGGCTATTTAGCACTCTTGCTCTCTCTCTTCTGAAGGAGCTAATCTTTGCTCTCTCACTCTAGTATAATTTTACAATATAGCCCATGAGTCTATTATATAGATCTCATGCATACAATAATTATACCTTAATTACAATAATTAGACACGCAACTCAAGACTATAATTAGCCTTTTAACATGCAAACAATCAGTTCATTAACAAACTATTCGTGAACTCACAGTTCTGTAACTGCACAGGCGACCGACATCAGTCCCTGTCTGCCTAAAAATGACCGATGTCGGCAGCTTCCTGTCTAACCCCTGATCGACGTCGGTTGGCCTGACCGATGCCGGTGTCTGTGACACTTCAGCAACTCCTTCTGTTTGCATCCTGGTGAAGCCTTTAGCTCCACAACCTAACAGGGTTGTCCCCGAGTATGAGGATCCCACTCCAATCCAGATGATGGGAGGTAAGCATTGATTTTATTTGAATTATGTATAAGTTTGTGCTTGTTTTAGCTTATTTGGAAAATGTATATCTAATGTAGTGTTGTAATTTTTTCATGCATTTGGAGAGGGAGGTGCTCAAGATAAAGCACCTACTAGAGGAGGAGATGGAGATAATGGGTTTTAGAAGACTATCATTGAGTCTACACTCTGAGAGCTCACACAACATGTACCTGATGATGTTGTGGAGGAGGGTTTGATAGAGAAAGTGATAGTTACAACCAACATTTATGCTCATTTGTTTGATAGAGCTATGATAGCTATAGCTACATATGTTAGGGTAGCGGGAGAGAGAGAGATGAGCTGAGGGCTGAGCTAGATAGGCATGGATGCCTCCACCTGATTATGGATTGGTGAGTATGAGGATTATGGATGAGTATACAGAGCTTTAGAGGCTATAAATAGACTTGCATGAGGAGCATGGGTGGTTACTTGAGCTAGAAATCTGGCGTAAGAGGCATTTAGTAGATCGAGGAGGTGTGGGGTCATCGAGTGCTAGGCTAGATTATGGGACTAGTACTGGAGGAGAGAGTGGGACTGAGAGTGAGGGTATGATGCCCATTCATGATTGATTTTATTTGATATGATGTATATGTATTTAAAAACTTATATATATATATATATATATATATATATATATGGCTATTGGGTTGATTTTGATCCAAGCGTGTTATGTTTTAGATTGTGGAATAGATCGGTATTACAATTTTGTTGATTATAAATAGTTGATTTGGTATTGATGTTTAAGGTTGTATATGTTTGGTAAAATGTTACTTGGGATATGTGATTTGATTATTTTAATAAGTGTGATGCTAGGTTTTTATTTTGGTTTGTATATAAGTAAAGAACTTTATTTGGTTTGTAATTATATGTGAGCAAAAAAATTGTTGTTTTTGTAAATGGGAAATTGTTGGCATAAATTGAGTTAGTTTGAGGTTGGTAAATTGTTTGGATAAGTTGAGTTGGTTTAATGTTGGTAAAATAGGATTTTGTAAGATTTGGATTTTTGATAAGATGGTTTTTGGCTATGGATAATTATTGGGAGTTAGGAATGTTAGTTGTTAGTATGTGGGGATGTAAGATAGAATGATGTGTGTATTATTTCCCTAAGAGTGGCTCAAGAATACAAAGGCTAGTTAAACCTTTGGCTACATCGGTGCCCTGCTAATTGAATCTATGAACTGATGCTAGTATGAATGTGCATCGTATCACTCTGTGTTGTATCACTATTTGAACCCTAATGGCTAACTAAACAAGTGCCCATATAGTTCATGCTATGTAGGAATATGATCTATATCTGATATTATCTGTTGTATACTAACTGTAGTTAGACGTGGAAATTTTGTAAAATGTAACTATATTGGATGTGTAATAGGAACTGTGTTGTGAAAAAGGCTCATCTATCTATAATTGTATATCATGTGGCCTCTGCTATGATGTGTATGACTGATCCATAGATCGAGCTAGAGTTAAAACCTATGATGAGGTCTCATTTAATCTTAATCATAGCAGATTGTTATGTGATATAGGACCCAAAAAATCTGGCCATAGTGAATATTTCTTGTGAATAGTACTTTGTGATGTGGGTTCATTTAATCTTTGAATTTGATTGTTAATTTTAGCCATGGGAACACTACATTTAGTAATTAGGTCATAAAGATGGGGTGTGCTCACTTGAACCTTGGGAGTGATGGTAAATTGGACCTTACAAGAGGGATGTGAGCTACCATTCTCTTTAGGTGAATAGTGAAAACTGGGTTCTACTGTAGTGAGCGGTGGCTTGTGAGATTCATTGGTATCTTTATGTTTTAGTATATCAAATTCTAATTGAGTATAAGATGTAATATTAGCATGAACATGTGCATTTTTTGAAATAGAATCATGCATAGAAGTAGAAACAACATTTGGAAATGCATTATGTTTGAGAGGAGTGAGAGAAGAGATAGAAACATGAGATGCATATTCTTCTTCACTATGTGCATAATAATCATCATTGTTCCATGCATTATCATCATTGGAATATTGTTCATAATCACTCTCATTTTGAAATTCATGTGCGTGTTCACTATCATACTCATTATCACTTTCAGTGTAACTAGGGAGAGGTGTAAGAGAAGAACTTAATTCTTTTCTAATATGCAATAAAATATCATTCAAAATTGGAATATCATGTGCATCAATGCTATCCATGGATGCAGTACATGCATTATTTTCATGAGAAGTAAGAGAAAGAGAGTTATCATTTATACATTCTTTAGACACAATAGATTTAGGAATATGAGATGTATCATTTAAACTATGCAATGGTAATTTGATTCTATTGCATTTGTATTGTTGTAATTTGAACATTGAAGTAGAGAGAGAGAGAGAGAGAGAGAGAGAGAGAGAGAGAGAGAGAGATTAGGTTCACATGGAAGCAATTTATCACCAACTAGAGGTTCACTTGGAAGTGCATGACTAATTTATTCATTTGGTGCATTGTCATAGGAGAATGAGGTGAAAAGTATCTTTCCCATTTATCAAAATTATTTTCTTTAAAAGAGGGAATAAAAAATATAGGTTTGAGAGAAGAAGATGCATCTACTTGTACTTCGCTATCACTATCGCGTATATCATCATATTCGTTATAAAACAATAGTAATTATCTTCATTGTAAATAGAATCATTTTTCACATTTTTAGCTAATGTGCAATTTTGAAATTTTGTCTATTCATTGTCATAATTATGAGAAAATTTTAGAAATTAATCTATAGGATGAGAGGGAAGAAGTGCCTTAGTGGCCATTTTATTTCTTTCACCAAAGAGAATATTGAAAAGTACTATGAAGTAAATAAATACTAACATAGAGATTTTGAAATTACTTTTGACAATCCAAATAATTTGCAAAAATATCAAATTATCTTTCTAAAAATTGTAAGGGAGAAAAACTTGGGGTTTAGACTGAGTTTGAAAATCTAGGGTTTTGAGCTAAGGTTTTAGAATTTTTGAAAATTATGCCAATAATTTAAATTCTAAAAATAAATTTAAATAGATTAAAAGCACAAAAATTAATACAAAAATCAAAGATTTGAAATTAATTTTTTGCACAAAAAACTACTAATATTGAAATTTTGAAATTATTTTTGACAAAGTAAACAATTTGCAAAAATTCTAAAATATTTTTCTAAAATTTGCAAGGCTTGGGATTTGAGGACCTAGTTTGGAAATCTAGAGTTTTGATTTAGGGTTTTAGAATTTTTGAAAATTATGCCAATAATTTAAATTCTAAAAATAATTTTGAATAGAATAAATGCATAAAAATTTATACAAAAATCAGAGATTTGAAATTAATTTTTTGTACAAAATACGAAGGAAAAACCATAAGGGTACCTAGGGTTTTAGATTTGTTCAAATTAAGTTGGGTTCACCAAAATATTTTATTATTTTTGAGAAAACTAGTGTGTAGTTCCTAAATAATAAGGGGTCTGGAGTAAGGGGCAAAATCTAGTTTAATATGGTAAAATACATATTTTTATCTAATAATTTACATAAGGAAGAGAAATGAACTTATCTAAAAATAGATTGAAATGGTTGATTTAGGGGCTGAAAATTGATGTGTAAGACTGGGGCACTATCATGAATCTGGATCTGGCCTTCATTTTATGTTTATACAAGAGCACCAAAAGTAAATAAAAGTGGCATCGGTGTTGTATTCCACCTCTACCACTGTTGTCCAAGAGCTCTACACTTTCTAGGTTTTGTTCATAATGTCTGTATGATCCTATGTACAAACTTTTAGAGGATGAAAGTAAACAAATCTTATTATAGGTTCATTTTAGTCTCCAAACTCTATATTCATCTACATGCATGCAAACAACAAATGCATCAAAAGAAAAATGGGTAAAAATTGGGTTAGGGGAAGAATGATCGCATGATCTAGAACCCCTGATGTCTTGATCGCTACCTACATTAACCCTCATGCTAGAGTCTCAGATCAAATATAATTCTCCCTTAGGAAATGTGCATAATCAATGTGCACAGTAGATACAAGAATGACTTCCTTGTAAACCCTTCATTGATCAAGCATGCAAGTCTATGTGTGATGAAGAATGTTGAGCTATACTATTGACTAATTTTTATTATATAATGTGCCAAAGTCGTAAGTGTTAGATATAAAATGTCTTGTGTAGTCCTTTATATAGGAGACTCTTTATTTTGAATTTGGAAGCTTTATTCACATTATCCAACATAAAAATTATAAATAAAACTTAAGGTAGGGGCTAAAAAGGGTTTAGGACCCATTAAGCAAGAAAAAATGACCATTGAACAATAGTGCTAGAAAGGACAGGAGCATTGGATGTTTTAGTCCTATAGAATTCTATTGTTTGAGACTCAAAAAAAAGGTTGGGACTGACACAGACCAATTTGGGGTTCCTGGAGGTATAGGTCAGATGAATGAGATAACAAAGAGGTGATAAAATCAGTAAACAAGACCAAGATAAGTAAAACAAAGATATGGCTAATGTGAACAAGGCTCATATTCTCCAGTCAGAGTCTCCTATGAAAGTACTGTGAAAAGACATGATATGTGTGGTTGCTTGACCAATTTAGGGTGTATACATTAAGTAAATAAAAATATTCATTCTGAAAAAATTAAACTTCTTTTGTATTTTATTTTTGAATTAAAATATTGAATTTAGATTTTCTCTTGGAATTAGTAAATGAATAGTAAGAAACAATTTTTCATATTTTTAAGATTGTGGTAGTATTATAATATAATATTATGCCTGATATTTGAACTTATCATAGAATCGATATATTCTTCATTCTTAAATTATTAGAATTTGTCTTGTATATCGATTGTGTACAAATTAACCATATTCTCTTATGAGATGTATATAAGTTAATCTTGCCTTTAGATACCATTAGGGGTTTTTTTCATTGATTTTTAGGGTGAGTAGATGATGATACATCATATAGGAGATATGGGACATGTATGTGATGCATTAGCATTCAAACATCTTGTCGATGATCAACAATATAATTTTTTTTAATAGTTTAGACAACATTCAATGAAGTGGAATTGTGATGACACATCATGCAGGTAGTATGGGATACTAGTGTATTGAACCATTATTTTCACACTTCTCAAATATTTTCATCATGTTGAGATGTAATTTTTGTATGGAGATCTTTTTTTGTTGATTATTGTTATGAATATTGTCTTGGGTATGGTTGTGGAGTTTGGAATGTGAACATCATGGATTATGGAGATCTTTAATTTCAACTTGACTCTAAATTAGAAATTGATTTATGAATCTAGATGAAACAATTGGGACCCATTGACTTTTAAGTCTTATATCCACAAGCATATGCACATTAGTATGTATTATAGACGTTGTATTTCATATTTTGATTCACTATCAAGACATCATTTATGGTGCATGGAGTTAGCTATAGTAAAACTTGTGTACATAGTATCATATCTCTTATTGATGGGTTTTTGCATCTATCTTTATCATGAAGGGAAATGCCACTCTTGTAAATGAGAGGTGTGTAGAGGATATGGAAGGATCTTTGATTAAAGGTAAAGCCTCCAATGATTCTCTCCATATTCATATATGGTTCTTAGTAGTGGTGATGATATTTTATATTTGTATGGTTTATATTTTATAAATACAAAATTATGACTATCATGAATAAGAAAATGTATTATATTGTATTATTATTTTAAAATATTAATTTTTTATTGATGTAATTAATGATTTTGAATTAAAATATATTTAAAAGATTAAGATGTATTGAGTTGTAAAAATTATGACTGTTATTTAGATATGATTATGAGATTCATTTTGATTTTTATATCACTTTAGAATTGTATTATTGGTTTAATAAAAGGTGAAATTTGACTTCTTATACTTAGTACAGATGATATTCCTTCTATTAGTACTTGTAAATGAAAGAGCTATGTTGATTCAACTGTTATACTTAACCACTTATTTTTAATGTATGTTATAAGTTATTAGGAAGTATATATGCATATTTAAATTCATGAAATGTGAAAAGTATTAATGGTTTATGGGCATATAAAAATTGATTACGACTATGCAACTGCACTTTGCAGTGAAGTATTAAAGTTTGAACATTTTTTTTTCGAAACTCATTATGAATGATTATTATGAATTTAAAAACAAATCATATGCTCTTAATCTATACCTAGAAGTTATATAAAAAAATTATGCTATGATTAAAAGAGGTAGTTCCATTTAGTCATTATATTTATGAATATGTACTTTGATTTGTAATCTGGATGTGTATTCTTATCTAATAAGAGATAATTTTGAAACAAAGTAATTGAATTTGATGAGAAATAAATGAAATGGTTTATTTATTTTATTTTTAATTACATTTATGATTAAACGTGTCATTTTTTTTTTACTTAATATGTTAAGTTGTATTAGTGAATGCAAGTGTCAGGATTAGTTAAGAAATATTTGAGAAGGATAACATGAAGTCTCATGGAAATGATATTTGTAGGTGATTTTTAGGTATGTGATTAGAGGGGTATAGTTATAATTAAAATTTAAGGAATGATTATATATGCATAGTTACAATTCATGTATTGCACTGACAATTACCTTATTACTATAGAAAAAGGCTATTCTAGTATATAATGCATCTTTTTTAAATTAAAAAATTGGATATTTTAACCAAAAAAATATATGTTAAAGTTATTTAATATGTCGATTGTATGTATAAATGGAAAAAAAAAAATTAACTACATTCTTCATAAAATTTAAAATCAACAATTAATTACCACAATTTACATATACATTAAAGAATAAAGTATGTTAACTTCTAACCTATGCATTTCAACATGACTAGTAAATGGTGCACTTAAACATATTATAACTAATAATAATTGTAAACTTTTTAATTACTATGAAATATGCTTAGTAAATCCCAATTTTCCTCATATTTATTACACATTTTGTCAATACAAAAAATAAAAACATGTGAGGTGTGTCATTTTATAAATTCCATCCAATTGAATATTCATTTTCTTTAATTTATAGAGATTACAAAGAAAATATACATTAAGTATTTCTTTATTATAATAACATGTTTTCATTTGTATAAACAAGTTCGGAACATGTTGTCATGCCTCTAATTTATAGTTAATGAAATGAGTTGAAGAGATCAATTCACTAAATCGAAAAAATGGGAAACAACAAATGAATGAGCCATGCCTTGTAGACTATTTTATCTATATTTCCTCTTTCCAAAATTTTATAATTCCTATCTGTTACATATACCTTATCTCCTTCCCATTATTTGTCCTTGCCTTACTTTGAAATTTATATACAAATAAATAATCCTATCAAATTTGATTCTTGTAAGTTTCTAGTTTAATGGTACACAATAATGGTTGGCTTGCTTAAGAAATGAATCCAAGACTACTGAAATATGTAATTGTTGACTTGGTTTGCTATATCTAATGGATTATTCTAAGGTGTCCAATACAATATGTGGTGGCTTCTTACCTTATTGTTTTTCAATGTATATTTTTTTTCGGTTATACATGACCATCTAGATCACAAATAGGGGCCTAGTCTCTAGGCAAGCTATAATACATGTTAGTCAAGGGGAATTAAAATTGTAATTTTTTAAATTTATAATATTTTCATATATTATTATATCACAATTTTTCCAATAAAAAAAGTATTTTAAGGTCTATAATTTCATGCATCTTATTTAGGTGTTCAACGTAGTATTTGAGACCACTTTGTACTCTTAATATTTAGGAGGTATTTAATTATAAGTAAAATACTAGGCATACATAACTTACCCATTTCAATATTCAAACTTATGACATCTATTTCAAGAGGAGAAATTATTCACTATTAAAAAATTCATTTTAATCATGTTTTCATAGACAAAATTATAAATATTTCCCTCAAAATAATAAATTATTGAAGAATGAAAAAATATTGAGACATAATATATAGTATTAAAAGCCTTAAAAATCATAACAGATTTAAATTAAGGATAAGTTATCTCTTATAATTGACACATCGCAATATTAAATCTATTTAACACCTATCCACACAAAGACATGATATTAATCAAATTATCCCTTTGAAGAATCAATATAATTATGTTTGGATCTATTGTGATATAAAATTAATGATATAAATAAAAAATAATATGTTAATCATATATTGGAGAGTCATCAATTTCAATGTGTTTCCTCACCAAAAATATATATATGATCTCAACATTAATATTAAATATATAAAATAATCTCATAAAAAAGAATATTCAATAACATAAGTTATTTTAAACAAAGATCAAGATGATTTTTATATCAAGGAAGTGATAGGTAATAAATATTAGAGAAAAAGGCAAGAAAATCATTTAAGATACAACCCCTAGCAATATGTCCTCCCCTTGGAATTTATAAATAACAATCTTTATTAACATTCCATAGAACCATTGGTGGAAACACTTACAAAGTGTTGAATCTCCTCATGACATGTGAAAATGTGGTTTCTTCATATTTATTTGAATGGATCATGTAAAACACCAACAAATAAGTACAATACTAAAACATATTACATACAATGATATTAATCTCATTACTTTAACAATGATTCATCAAAATAACTCTTTATTTCATTCTCTCCCATATTTATACAAACTATATATAGAATTTTCTTTAATAGGCAGAGTTCTTACAAAATTTGTTCTTTCATGATACTCTACCTCTATTCTTTTTGTTCTTTCATGATACTCTACCTCTATTCTTCAACGTTTTCCAATTATTCTCCTCTACTACTATTCTCCTTCTACGCATCTCTTCTCTTTACATGCATTTCTCCACTTAATATTCTCAAAACATGCAAGGATAACTTCTTTACAAGACCATTGCCACGTAGGTGGTAGTTATACATGTTCTTGTTTCTTGATTTGCATTGCTCTTTCTATATTATGCATGTTAGACATCTTGTATATTGCTCCTAGGACCTATAAGACCCACTATAAAATTTCAACTACTTCTTACAACTCAAACAATGCAAAGTACCCTCTAAAGCATAGTTACATGATTTGAATTTTTTACTCTTGGATTTTGGAGGGAAAATCCTTCTATTTAGCTACCAAACTCATTTATAAAGACCTCTAAAGACTCAAACACACACATGAAGATTTTATTAGACCCCTAACACCAACTCAAGACCAAAATGGTCAAAATGAACTCTTAAATGCATTGACATGTTAAATGATTTGGGGATGCTCTGCATCAGAGAGCTATTAGGTTGTGGAGCTAAAAGCTTCACTGATGTAGACATGGAGGAGGTTGCTGAGAGGTTACTAAGTTACAGAGCAACCGACGTCGGTCTGATCAGCCGACATCGGTCATATACAGTGAGAAGAGCAACCGACGTCAGTCAGGGATCGGTCGGCGTCGATCACCTCCAGGCAGACAGGGACCGACGTCGATCGCCTGTGTGGTTCCGGAACTGTCGGTTGCATGAACAGTTAGTTAACGAATCGGTTGTTTGCATGTAGAAGGCCAATTATAGACTTAAAGCTATGGATCTAATTATTGTAATTAGATGTCTAATTATTGTTTGCATGAGATCTATATAATAGACTCATGGGTTGTATTGTAATTTGTGCTAGAGAGTAAGAGAGCAAAAATTAGCTCCTTCAGAGTGAAGAGAGCAAGGTGTGTTCCTCCTAGTGCCACAGTGCCAAGTATGGGTGTTGGTTTGGAGAATCAGAAGGATTCTTCATGTATGTAGGATCTTGGTCAGCAGGTGTGCAAGGCCACATTTGGAGATCTACATGGTAAGTAAGATCATTGATTTGCAGGTGTATGTGTATGCGAGATCTAGGTTTGCAGGTGTGCAGAACCAAATTGATTTGCAAGTGTGCAAGATCAGGGAGGTCAACAACACAACAGGGAGCAATATCAGGGGAGATCTACTTGGAGTATGGTGTGTACTCAGTCAGAGAGCAATAGAGGAAGGCAAGGTAGATCCTTCCAAAGTAAGATCATTTGAGTTGCAAGTTGTTGCAAGTTCATGGGAGATCTACTTGGAGTGCATTGTGTACTTGGTTGAGTATGTGTGTATACTCGGTGTACTGGCAGTAGTGGATACTGACTGGTTGGAGGTGAACACCAATTCTGTGTTGAGTTGTGTGTTGGGACCGTAAGAGAGAGAGTGAGCTCTTGAAGAGATTTATTGTTTATGCTCTAGATGTGTGTGAGCTCTAGAGATGTAAGGAAGAAGACTGTGGCATCTTCTTTGTTGTATTTCTTTCTAGAAGAGTATTAATACAATTGGGTATTGTCTCTCATATTCTGTGTTGTTTTTTATTATAGTTACTTATTGCTTCTGGTTATTTCTGCATGTTTAGTTGCTTGGTAATCAATTGTGCTTCCTAGATCCTGACAAAGTGGTATCAGAGCTAAGGTTATAGGGAGCAATTTTTGTGTTTGGTTATAGGTCACTCTCAGAGGTTTCTGATTGAGTGGGAGTATAGCAATGGCAAAAGAAAGTACACTAAGAATGGAAGAATTGAAAAGCATGAATGGTCAATTACGGTGTTATGGAAAGAAAGAGCAGGTAAAGAAATGTTGTTGGTTGGTAGCAGATTAGCATGAAGGAACTGATGAAGTAGATGTTACAGGTGTTGTTGCACAGGATGCTCTAGGATGTTCCTTGGATAAAGTAGATCTTGGTTCATAGATTCTATTGCCTCTTTCCATGCAGCCCCAAATAGAGGGGTTGGTGAGCCTTGTCAAAGTTTTGGCAAAGGGGAAGTGCGGCTGAAATTGCAGGGGGCTAACACATGGGTGTTGAAGAAGGTCGTGCAGGTCCCAGTCTTGAAGATGCGGCTAATTGCTTCAAGAAAGTTGGGTGATGAGAGATGCACAGGAACTCTCACAGCGGATGCACTTGAATTAGCAGGTGGTAAGAAAGTAGGTATCCTTTATCTATCTACTTATATTACTGATTCTTCTTCTGTTGTGAAGATGTGGCTTTGTGGGCTTGGTCACATGAGCAAGAAGGAGATGCATGTTCTTAAGAGGAAGTCTGATGTATTTGATAAACTTAAGAACTGGAAAGCCTTGGTGTTCTTGGAGGAGATGATGGACAGAGATCAGCGGAGGGGGATGGATACTTCTGAGCAAGGCAGTTTGGACATGGGTATGATTCAAAGAAAGCTCGCGGGTAAAAAGTCATCACTCACAGGCGAACACAGGTACCGGCATCGGTCAAGGGTAATCGATGTCGAACAGATAGGTGTTGACATTGGTCATGTGTAGACCAGAGGAGTCGGTGGTGTCAGGCAGGTGGAGACCGACGTCGATAGCATAACCGGTGTCGGCGACCTGGACAGTCGCATGGAACCGACGTCGATCGGATGTAAACTGTGTGGTGATCGAGGTCAATCACTGGAACAGATTTTAGGTGGACAACAAGCTGTCAAGGAGTATCATATGCCCATGTGGAGGACTAAAAGGGTAAGTAAGCCTTAAATTCATTGTTCCTCTTCTTTATACTCGTTGCTCACTACAGAGCAGGAAGGATCTAGGAAACAGTGGGAGCATGGCATGATTAGGATGCAGAACCAAATGGGAGATTTGGTAGGGTTGCCAGTCAGTATGAAAGCATTGAAAGATGAATGGATACCTTAGTTAAAGAATAGAGATAATGGACACGTGAGATGAAAGGCCAGGTCATATGGTCTTGAGGAAGCTGTAAGACAGTGGTACAGGTTTGACAGGTGGATGACAAAGCAGGGCTTTAGTCAATGTCAGTGTAACCATTGTGTTTGTCTTACCAGGTGGATGATGATTGCAACATTATCCTGTTACTGTATATGGATGGTTTGTTAGCAGGTTCATACATACAGGGTTTTGTTGAGCTAAAGGTAAGGCTAGTTCAATGGTTTACCATAAAGGATTTGGGAGCAGTGAAATTCTTTGGCATAAGTAATCCTAGAGACAGGGAGATCACATGTTGATGTTGTCACAGGATGATTGTGTGAAGGTAGTACAGGATGCAGAACAGGGCAGCACACCTATGGATGGACAATTCACAGAACAGGTTCCCCAATCACATGATGAGGTTGAGTACGTGTACTCCCTGAGTTTGCCCAAGCAGTGGGTGTTGTCATAAAGTTTGTAGTCAATTCGGGAAGGAAGCACTGGAAAGCAGTTCAGTGGGTTCTCAAGTATCTGAGAGGGACCAACAGCAAGGATTCATGCTATGCAGGGTCAAGTACTTCGGATGTGGCAGGTTACTTGGATGACAGGTGTTGCACCACAGGATGTGTGGTGGTTGGTCTTCAAGATTGAGCTTGGAGAGGGATATAAGCCAGGAAACAAATTAGACAGTGTATAGGTACAGGTATAGTGCAGCTATTTATCTCCAAGTGGGAGATTGTTAGGTTGTGGAGCTAAAATCTTCACTGATGCAGACATGGAGGAGGTTGTTGAGAGGTTGTTGAGTTGCAGAGCAACTGACGTCGGTCTGATTAGCTGACGTCGGTCATATACAGTGAGAAGAGCAACCAACGTCGATCAGAGATCGGCCGGCATCGGTCACCTCCAGGCAGACAAGGACCGACGTCGGTCGCCAATGCGGTTCTGAAACTGTCAATTGCACAAATAGTTAGTTAACGAACGGGTTGTTTGCATGTAGAAGGCCAATTATAGACTTGAAGTTGTGGATCTAATTATTGTAATTAGGTGTCTAATTATTGTAATTAGGTGTCTAATTATTGTTTGCATGAGATCTATATAATAGACTCATGGGCTGTATTGTAATTTGTGCTAGAGAGTAAGAGAGCAAAAATTAGCTCCTTTAGAGTGAAGAGAGCAAGGTGTGTTCCTTTTAGTGCCATAGTGCCAAGTATGGGTGCTGGTTTGGAAAATCAGAAGGATTTTTCATGTATGTAGGATCTTGGTCAGCAGGTGTGCAAGGCCATATTTGGAGATCTACATGGTAAGTAAGATCATTGATTTGCAGGTGTATGTGTGTGCGAGATCTAGGTTTGCAAGTGTGCAGAACCAGATTGATTTGTAGGTGTGCAAGATCAGGGAGGTCAGCAACACAATAGGGAGAAATATCAGGGGAGATCTACTTGGAGTACGGTGTGTACTCGGTCAGAGAGCAATAGATGAAGGCAAGGTAGATCCTTCCAAAGTAAGATCATTTGAGTTACAGGTTGTTGCAAGTTCATGGGAGATCTACTTGGAGTGTGTTGTGTACTCGGTTGAGTATGTGTGTATACTCGGTGTACTGGCAGTAGTGGATACTGACTGGTTGGAGGTGAACACCAATTCTATGTTTGAGTTGTATGTTGGGACCGTAAGAGAGAGAGTGAGCTCTTGAAGAGATTTACTGTTTATGCTCTAGATGTGTGTGAGCTCTAGAGATGTAAGGAAGAATATTGTGGCATCTTCTTTGTTGTATTTCCTTCTGAAAGAGTATTAATACAATTGGGTATTGTCTCTAATATTTTGTGTTGTTTCTGATTCTAGTTACTTATTGCTTCTGGTTATTTCCGCATGTTTAGTTGCTTGGTAATCAATTGTGCTTCCTAGATCCTGACAAGAGCTAGATAATGAAGAGATGAAAGAGGATGAGGAAAAGAGCAAAGTAGGAGTAGTTAATAAGATTTTCTCAAATGCATTTGTAATAGAGCAAAAATATAAAAACTTGATTTTTTTAGGTCTTTGTGCATTTCGAGGCAAGACACTTATTTGATCCAAGTGAGTGTTAGCATAGGTAAAGGGGAAATTGATTTATTTATAAAATGTCAATTATGAAGAGAAAAGCATGTAAATACAAAAAGGAAATGGTAAAGACAAAATAAAGATAAAGAGATGAGAGAAGAAGCCATAGAGACAAAAGGGAGGTTAGAGAGCCTTTATAGGGAAATGTGGGTTGAAGGAGAAGACAGGCCATTTGTGTGAATAGAGAAATATCATTTATGGTCTCATGTTGTTCTTTGTCTTCATTTATAGTTTTCATTATTTATTGTTTATCTTGAAATTTTGTTGTATAGTGTTTTGCTTGCAAATGTTGCTTATTATATTCTTACACTAAACTATTGCTGACAAATAGAATGATGGTCTTTAAATTTGGTAGAACTTCATTGCACTAATTGGTCATCATCTTAGTTGAGATTGTATTTTGATAGCGCTTCTTTATGATTCCAAGACTTGTTTATAATGGAAAATGGACCCTCTATTTATAGAATTTTTAAACTGCTCTTTACCATCAAATGACGATCAATATGTGTGGATGAAAATTTGTCAAATTTGGATGGCAAAATGCAATTAATATTTGGCATTGACTAAACATGGGTTGTATTTCTGATATTTGTTGATATTTTCATTCACGTACCATGTTGTCACGATGCCTATATTTGAGTCCACTTGCCATGTGAATGAAAGAATAATTCAATTAATGAGTTAATTAAATAAGTAATTCCAAAAAGATATGGATTTTCCATTGGAGGAAAGGTTAATTAACAAAGGTTACTTAATGCAAAGTGATGTCAATTTTTAAATTCAAATAACCATTCAACCTAATTAATTCAAAATGTTATTTTTAAATTAATAATTTGACTCAGGATAAATTAGATGAAGTTGATGATTGTGTAGAACATATTTCCCTAATCATGGATACACCAATACATTTCAGAATGTGCATGCAATATCTACGAAATAATTTGGATGTTTTAGTGATTTGTGCATTATTACAAGAAATGGTTCTATTTGAAATTTTGACACGAAAGTGATAAAAATGGAGTGTCTACATTACTTAAATGTAAAATGTTTTAGAACTCGATGCAAGACAAATACATAGTATAACACAAATCTGAACATCTTCATTAATATACTAGTGTACCCAAAAAAAACAAGTAAAATTCTAATCTCATTTTGGTAGTATGATAATTTTAAAAAAATGAAAAAACATCAAAAACTACACTAATAACAACAATGTAAACCACACTAGCATCAATAACAATAGCATCAAAAAAAATTGTCTAAAAAAAGGGTGGTATTTATACATACTCATAACACCCCTTTATAATTACAAACAATAAATAAGTGCCCATACATGGCACAACTATTTTTTTTATTTAATTGATTAAATAACAAGTTTTATAGGGATCCTAAAACTTTAAAGTTAAACATATATACAATAGAGACCAAAAAATAAAAAAACTGAGAGACAGGGCCCTCGAGCAATCTAATAGAAAGGGACTTCATAAAAACTCCGCCAACACCCCAAGACCAACCTAGATAACAGAAAGGAACATAAGAAAATACCAAACACAAATTACTCTTAATACTCTTCAGAGCCTGCTTGATCCTCCATGATTACTAATTTAACCATGTCTTCATGTTCCTTCAATTTAGTCTTCATGATTCTACCCCTAGTGCAGTTGGTCAGGGCTTCCACAGTTTGGTCCTTTTGTACAATTGTCTTGGCCTTCTTTTCCTTGGGGTCCATTTTATCATTCTTGATTTTCTCATTGACTTTGATTTTATTCATTTTCATAATGCATTTGGAGGGAGTTTTGGCATTGGTAGAAATATCCCCTTTGGCTTCCTTTACCTTCCTAAATGGTGTGGCTTCTACACTTATAGATTGATATCTGCCTTCCTCTAGTCTAAGTATATTCCAAGCCAACTTCAAATTATCCTATTTAACCTTCATGAAGTTCCAATCCTCCATTAAATTGACCAATTACTGCCTAATTCTTGTAATTTATCCTAAAATTCTTATAGGCTCCTTTTGTGTCCATTAGGGAGGTCCCCAATTTCCTTGTTAACCTATTTCTTCTTCACTTCATCAACCCTCAAAGCTTGAATTTCAATCCTGGGTTTGGTTATCTTCCCCTCATGGTATGGGGTAGTCTATACCTTTCACTTCCATTTTTTGTCCTCCACATGTCTTAGTTCGAAATGGGGACTCCCATGGGGGATAGGAGCTTACATGAGTATTGGGTCTACCTGCATTATCTTCAACCAATTTTTCAAATTCTTCCTCCAAATTTACTTCCCTATTTTTCTCTATTTCTAGGACCTCAATCCCTTGTAGGTGTTCCCCCTCTTGATGTCGACAAATATAAGACCCTAGTGGATGAGGTCATTGGTGTAATTAGATTGAAATCCCAAATAATGCTTTAAAGGGACATAAGCAAAAAGTAGTGAAGATTGATTATGTGACTCTTGAAATGATTTAAAAGAAGAAAATGGTGGGAGAATATGAATTTAATCTTACCCTCAAAGATAATATACTTCATTATCTGTAAGAAGACATCCATCTAGTGCCTTCATAAGTTTGTCCTCAATAAGCCTTTCTTCTCTATTTTGAGGGCAATGTTTGTCTCAAAGAACATTTGCATGAGCTCCAACTTCTTTTGCTTGTCTTTGAAGGATTTTTTATCTTCACATGACATACATATAACCTTCCCTATCATTTCATCTAAGATGTCTATCCTTAACCCTATGAAATGCACCTTTCACTGGCTCCATCTGATGGTGAAATCCTTAGAAAGCTTTTTGTCACATCCCACAATTATCATTGTAAATTTTGTGATACATCCCATATAAAACTTGCACCACACATTTGGATTGCCTTGTACCTTAGAAAAGAGATGGGATCAATCTTATCCCTATGTCCACCCATGGCCTCAATCTCCTTCTTGGTCAAATTTTGGTCTAGTTTAAAGAGACACAATGGAGATACCCAATGACTACTATCTGCTTGAAATGATATGTTTTTATTGATGTCAAGCCTCGATTTATGAGTTCAGGCTACCTATATCTTGTGATAAGTGCAATCATCATTACACTTCGTGTTATGCAAATCGAGATTAGATATTGGCACTACTCTCATATGGGAAATGTGGGATGGTAGGCTATTAGTCCCATGCCATGTGATTAAGTCTCTATTTATGATTCCTAAGTTGGCCAACCTATCCACTATAGATTTACACTATAATTAAAATTAATTATTAAAAATAGTTGACATTGACCTATACACAATGTTAGATCTTTGCCATCATGCACTATATTATCATAGATGGTTTGGTCATGATCTCTACCTTTTATGCCCCATGGTTTTTGAAACTATCTTCCTAATTCTCATGCTATGTATTTTTTACAACTTTACTCCCGATTCTTGCACATTGTATTTTTTTTAACTTCATGACTTGGTTAGTGTAGTTTGAATATTAGAGACTTTTATTTTGGTGTGCCTCCCCCTCTTTACATGTTTCTATAATCCCTCACTTATTAAAATTTGTGGGTACCCATCCTTGCAAGCTCTGACATAATTTACCTCCTATGCATGTTATCTCTTTGTTATTCATGCACGCACCCATACATATCAAAAAAATTGGGCTCAACAATGATCTTAAATAGGTGTGGTAATTGCCTTTATATAATGATCATGACTAAGTATAACAACTAATTAAGGTGGTGGTGGGGGTGGAGGATGAAATGCCTATGGTTGAATAGGGTACTCATATGGAGTACATGGAATTATTACCACCTTGTTGCAATGTATATAATTGACACATATGCATTGAATATGGTATTACATGGAGTTTGTGTCTCTAAAAACATCATAAAAGCATGTCAATTACACATGTGCTTGTTAAAGATATGAATGGAGTAGAAACTAATACAAGGCCTACCTTAATAGGAATCATAATGTCCTAAGAGCTTTTATTTATATCTGTAAAATCCTTTAACTATCTTAGTTATTTCTATCAAAATTTCACATGTGTATCCAAGAGTTTCATTATGCAGGAATTTTCACTTGAACCATCTCTATCATGACATAGTGAGTAGGTTGTGAATCAAAATAATATTTTACAAATAATGAATTGAGATCGGATTCATCATACACAATGTCAATGTCATAAAATGTAATCGTAGGTTGCTATAATGATATGTCTATAAATTTACCAATAATAACATCCAATGGGTGATGATATGTAGAAGGAGGAGAATGTACATATTATGTCATATGCACCTTGGTAGTATCTTTATTTTTTTTTGCCTTATTATTTGGAAAAGGATTAGAATTTTTTTTTTAACTTTACATTTCCATTAGTCTGTGGTTCTGACTCATTTTTTGGTGTGTTAAGCTCAATAATGTTTTCATCAATGAGATATTGTATCTTATACCCTATCTTGTAGAATCTATTTGTATAATTTATAACACATTGATGATAGTCATAATATGCATTGATATCATATCCTCCATGTGTATGTCCACTCAAATCAACTTCTTGTGGTGGAGGGAGAGATATATTATTTCACTCAACCAACTTCTATAATAGGATATGATGAGGTTGAGGTAACCATGAAAACTTCCTCTTTTGTCGATTATATAAGAGAAGCCGATTGGTAGGTTGTGATACTAAATTAATCATTGTTTTTGCCTCATTTTTAGCATAATTTGGTTTAACCTTTTAGTTCAGTTTGATTTAAAACTTAAAAGTTGATGTAGTTTTAGCATTATGCATATACTTGAGCTTGTTCAAAAATAAGAGCTTAACTTCTTGATATCCAACTGTATAGTATTGATTATCGACTGACTTGAATTTATTGAATACAATGGATTCATGGAGAAGATAAAGAAAATTTTGCTTGAATATGTTTCTTAACTCATTTTTAGTTGTAGGATTAGTCATCTTATAAATCATGGTCTTATATTAAAGCACATAGTCACTAGTTGGCACCTTGGATGCTTAATTGAGTTTAATAATTTGATCATATGATAGTTTCTCACTAATGTTGATTGAAAGTGTGATAAAAATTGATATTCCAAAGGAATTATCCTAAATATTTTGAATGCAATAACATAAATCCATTACAAACCCTAATCCTTAAGACTACATGGAAATAACTTGGTTTAAAAAAATCACTTGGATGCATAATCCAAACATGTTGTGCGAAAGGATCTACGGTATTGCTCTTGATCACCTTTACCATCATATAATGGAGACTTACAGACTAAAAAACATGTGGAAAGGGAAATATGAAATATTTAAGGCCAATGGATTTTAAAGAAAAACATGAGAATTTGTATAATTATTAGCTCTATAGGCACATTTTGCATCATCACCATTGAGCTAAAATAATTTGCTCAATGGTGATGATGTAGGTGAAATTGATGGTGCAAAATGTGTAGTCATTGTAGGATTTGCATAGGCTAATTGTATATAAATAGGATTGCTAATTTAAAAGAAACCTTTTGTTTCCCCTAGACCTTTGGTGGGCATTACATATAACCAAAGGTATAAATGTAGGTAGAGTAGCAATAATATTAATATGAACACCTCTAGTGGAATTGGTACCTCGAAAAGGTTGATTAATAATAGTAAAAGGATCGTGTGTTTTTTTGTCATTTGTGACAACCTTAGCTACCTTTTTATATTCATCTCTTGTTACATATAATAATGCATCATGCATTTTTGGATTCTTGTCACGGAGTTTGATTAATTCCATTTCATCAATATCATCAAATCTATCAAGAAAATTTACATATTCATTTCCTTGATTATCATCCATAGTACTTGTTTCATGAGCAATGCCATATTCAATAATCATAAAATATCCATGAAGAGGGTGAATATAAAGAGGAATAAAGGGATTCATGCATGTCCTTTGGCATCTAGTGGTAACATGACACATGCCTAATTGATTAATACAATAACATGCATTATGGTAGGCTTGAGATTGTTCATTATTCATTTCATCCTTATGAGTGCATAAAGATTTGATCCATGTTATTGTTTTTATCAAATTTGGGATTTATGTAAAACCCTAAGTGACAACATTACTATGAAAAATCAAGTATAACAATAATATTAAAGTGTAATGATAAAACAAAATACTTAGTTTGAAATTGTATATGTAAGAGGAATCAGAGTTTGAAACTTACTGTGCAATCTATCCTGGTGAATATAATTAGGAATCAAGAGCTAGAATTGAACTTGAACAACAATGCCATGGGCATGACACTAGAGGGATGGCACTCATATCCACCTATAGTTATGAAATCAAGGTTTTTGGGTTCTTTGTGTTTTAATCTATAGATCCTATATCTTGTGTGAGAGCTTATGATCACTTGTAGAGACCATTATATGACTGATTTTCCTTCAAAACCCTAGTTCCTTGACATGTGAAGACCAATGCAAATCAATGGATAAAAGGGGGTCAAAAATTGAATTTGGGTGGGACTTCAACACCTCATGTGTTGAGTGTTTCCTACATACCAATACTCAAAAAAGGGATCAAACTTGATGTAATTCTCTCATCCTATGGTGGTGTGTGAATAACTGGTGCAATATGTTAGATATTAGTTTAATACTGGTGTGATTAAGTGGCTTAATCATGAATTGTGACCTATAAAATGTATTTATATTTGAGCTATGGGCTACTAGAGTTGTATGCAATCAAAATTGGGAGAAATATGTGTTTTTCACTCTTAATGTGCAATTATGACTATGGTGTTTTTCGATGTGAAAGCCTCGTGTGTGCCAAGTGGTTTTAAAAGTGTTTAAATATTCATATCTATGAAATTTATTCAAATGGGGCTCATTAGGGACATACACTGACCTTCCTATAGCTTTTGAATTTGAAAATTGGCCATTATTTGATAGGAAGATAGGAGAGGGGGCAAGGACACTAGAGCAGTGCACTATAGTCCCCTATGGAACTCGTCTAATGGGTGATTTGATCACATTGAATGTTAGGCAGGGCCTAAAAGGTTTTTAAGGTTGATAATAATATGGATTAGTACATTCATGTATTGTATATCACCATAAAAGAGTGTGCAAGGTGGTTGAAAGTGATCAAAAGGGGCCCAAATATAGGTCTAGAGCTAAGTGTGTAAAATACTGGTCAAAAGTGCATGATTTTAACTTAAATGTTAATTTATATGTGTACAAGTATTACATAGATGTTATATATTTTGCATATCAAAGTAAAATATGTAATGATTACGATCATAGCTTGAGTGAAAAAATAAAAACTAGGTACATCCATTATACCCATGTGTAATTTATGATTTTTAAAAAAATTATAAATCAAAATAGAAAATCATATTTATATACAGTAATATAAAACCCTATAAAGAATGAAAAAACCCTAGGGTTTGATTATGTTTGAGACAATATATGAGTTCACCAATATGTTTTACCTTATTTTGATTAATGAACATGTATATGTGCAAACAAGTGTCAATAATCTTCTAATTTTGGCCAATGATCCATATGCACAAATCAATAATAAAAAAATTGGAATAATATCCCTTGTACAAAATTAGATGTCTACAGTATGTGTGTGTGTATGCACATACACACACACACCTAAAATGGCATTATGTAAACACCTAAAATTTCCCCTAGGCATTTATTAGTTGTAAATTTATGTTTTATTAGGGTACCTATGTATTTGTTGGTTAATGTTCCAAATTATGTGTTATTGTCATGTTTCTAGTCATTTTTATTGTGTCAACTCTTTTTATCTATCCTCCCTTCTTCACTATCTTCTCCCTTTCTTTCCTTAGGTTTCTGGTAATCCCTTCAAAAATGTCCAATGTACATTTCTAGGGGCTTGGGGGCTTCTTCTTTGTTAGTGTTGTGTAGGGGTTTATGATCTTTCCTTTTCTAAAATTTTCACTCATTTGATGTAGATTTGCACACTAATAGGGTCTTAATTTGATTTCAATAAATTTATACATGCATACGAGTATTAGTGCATTTAGGCATTCTAAAATGTAGAAGAAATCTGATAGAGAATTTATTATCGTAATAATCAATTGATCACTTACAATCATTTTAGACACATCAATAAATAATTTAGAGATCATTCCTTGAGCATTGAAGTGCATAGTAGTGATGCATTACATCACACTAGTTTGTTTGGCTTAATCATCATTGCATTTACTTGTTCTGTTGTCTTCAATATTGTACAATGTTGAGGGGCCAAATAAATGGATGGTGCTTAAAAACTATTGACCTTGACATAAAGTTCCAAACAAATCCTTTTTCCTATTATTTATAAATTTAGCTACTCTATTAAGGTTTGAAAAAGCAATGCAATTACCAATGATTGATACAAATTTATAACACTTAGATATATTTGCTTATCATTTTAAAAAAAATGTTCTCTATAGATATGGGCCCAAAAAACATAAAATGTATATAATTCTAGGCAGGGTCTCTCTCTACTCCAAATTTGTTAACTTGGAAGCATCTTTGCCTCTTTTTTCTTCACTATTAAATCTTGACAAATGTATTCATATCACCTACAAATCAAAATATTATTCTAAACCCTATTTATCTATACTACATTAAGTTTCTCCCCAAAAAAAAAAAAAAAAAATCTTTCTTGGGATTGGTGAAGAGGCTTAAGAAAGGCACCTCCACACTCGCATACAGAGGTTTTCATGGCCGGAAAGGCCGGAATGCTAAACTACTACTTTCCTTGTATTTAGGTAATAGGTGAAGGCAGGTAACACTTGTATCCATTGAATAGAAGGGCTGCAACAATTAAAAAATTGCTATCCTCCAGGTTCCCTCTCAGAATAGTTGTTGAAAAAATAGTTATATATATATATCTATGGATATGGATGGTCGGTCCTTTCAATGAAAGCCTTAAGAAACTATATTTAAAATAAAAGGAATCCAACCAAACACCTGTTGAGAGTTGGAAAACATTAATAGAAATGTCATCCTCTGGCATGAATGTAAAGGAAAAGAAGGCCAGATAGGTGGTTCAACACCATCATGGATGGATTTAGATTTAAAAGCTTTAAATGCTATCGTTGCTTTATAGCGTTGATGTTCATTGCGATTTCCATAGGCATGCTTACTTCTACAGCATTATCAGGTTAGTTTTTTAAATTAGATGGACTGTAATTGTTCTTTTTAAGTTTTAAGATGTGTCCATTCCTTCAAATTTATTTGGGGAGAAGTTTATATATTTATCAGTATTAAATAGAATACTCGTATTTTACTCAATAGATTTTTATAAATTATTATTAACATATAGATTGATCTGACATTATGTAATTAAATCTCAAAAATCATATTACATAATGTTTATATCGGTAAGGTTGCATTGCAGGAAAAGACATGCATGCAGAATTTGACAGATTTGAGCATAGAAAACATAAATACAGCAGCGCTGAAAGACAGAAAATGAAATTAAAATTGAAGACAAGTTTGAAGGTGAAAAGACGAACGGTGTCCCCTACTCCCCCTACTTCTAATGAGCCCGCTTATTATGGATCTCATCTATCTCACCATCCACCTGCGTTTTAATGTTGATTATATAATTACAGGAGGCCAAATATAATGGCTATTACTGTACTCGTTTATATGGGTTTTTTTTAATGAGAGACTTATAAATTTGATGAGATTGGTAAGACCAATAGTTTTTAACAGTTTATATACTAGTATGTGTGTTTTTATATAAAATTGTGTTAAAAGCTTTTTAATCAAAGTTTCCCATCATATTTTATTATCGATCATCAGTTTGAGAGTAAATTGATGATAGAAAGTAAATTCGATGGAAAACAAACTTACGACACTCAAATAATGGATCAATGTTGATTCAAAACATTTAATACAATATTATTTAGAAAGTAAATTTAATGGAAAACTAATTTAAGATGGAAAGCAAATTCAAAACACTTAATTTAATAATAGATCATAAAGTATGACCTAAAATGTTAGATTAAAAAAATTAATATAATTTTTTTCAAAAATTTATGAAATATTAATTTTTTTAAATATATATTTTTAATTTTTTAATTTGTTGAAGTTACATTTATATTCAGTATTCTTTATTATATTTTTATAATTTTATTAAATTTGATATTATACATTACAAATTTTTGTTACAATTTTATTATATTTATTGTCAAATATAACCTTTCCAACTTTCTTGTACATTAATTTAATTTAATTATTTTATCTTAATACAATCTAATTTATTTTTTTAATACTAATTATAAATATGAAAGCCTTTTAAATTCATAAAGAATTTTAATTAATTTGTTTTTTGTTTGGGAGGTCAAATACTATCATTTAAAAAATATATTAAATCCACAATTAAATGTTGTCTTACTTCACAATTAAATTTTAGATTTAATTAATTATTTGTGGATTATAAAAATATATTAAATTTGTAATTAAATATAATTTAAAAAATATATTAAGTTTAAAATTAAATGCAGTCTCTCACTTCACAATTAAATTTTAGAATTAATTAATTATTTATGGATTACTTAAAATGTATTACACTCACAATTAAATGTTCATTCTCACTCCACAATTAAATTTTAGATTTAGTTAATTTTTTACGATTTACTTAAAAATTAAAAAGCAATGTAACAAATACAATTCTTCAATATTGAATTATTATTACTTATAATTAAAGCAATAATGAATATTATTAAACACTTAGGTCATTATGAAATATTTTATTTTCTCTTTAATGTAATTTATCTTAGTTTTTTCTAATATGTTTTTAAATTTAGATTTTTTATTAATTAAAGTGTTTTTTTAAAATTAAAAAGTCTACTTTTATTATTAATACATTTTTTTTGAAATCCTATTTCTATTAATAGTACAATGTATATATCATTAATTGTAAAAAAATAGTGATGGCATCACATTTTAAAAAATCGTATTATTTTAAATGTTATATAATTAATTTAAAAAATATAAATATAAGTATTTAGAATAGATTATTTATTTTCAATTTAAAAAAAGGGCATAAACAAATATAAAGTATAATACTGACAAAGCAAAGCACAATATTAGGTAACATGAGCAACAACCAACAAAAGTGATAGATGTGGAGGATCATCTCGTTTATCATCCCAAGCCCCTAGTCACTTCCAATATGAGGATACGTAGAGCCAAGTGAAGGATCCCAACCATCACTCAAATTTTCTATGTTCTCTTCCTCTTGATTATCCTACCTGTTAGGATTGTGGAGCTAAAAGCTTCACTGATGCAGACACGGAGGAGGTTGCAGGAGAGTTGCTAAGTGTCAGAGACACCGGCGTCGGTCAGGCCAACCGACGTCGGCAGGATAGGGCAGGAAGGCAACCGACGTCGGTCAGAGATCGGCGGGCGTCGGCGACCCCCAGGCAGACAGGGACCAACGTCGGTCGCCTGTGTGGTTCGACTGCGAGTTAATTACGGGCAGTGGGTTGACGAACCAAGTGTTTGCATGATGAGTGCTAATTTTAGACTCGTAGCTGCGGATCTAATTATTGTAATTAGATGTCTAATCATTGTTTGGATGAGATCTATATAATAGACTCATGGTTGTATTGGAAAAGTGTGCTAGGGAGTAAGAGAGCATAATTATAAGCTCCTTCTGTGTGTGAGGTAGAGCAATGGTGCGTTCCTCCTAGTGCCTCAGTACCAGGTGTGTTGGTGCTGGATTGGAGAGCCAGCTGGGTTCTTCAAGAGTGTAGGATCTTGGTCACAGTTGTATGGCCTATATAGGAGATCTACATGGTAAGTAAGATCGTTGATCTGCAGGTGTATGTGTGTGCAAGGTCGAGGTTCACAGGTGAGCAGAACCGTTGTTTGATTTGCAGGTGTGCAAGGTCATATAGACAGCAACACAACAGGGAGCAGTATCAGGCAGGATCTACTTGGAGTACAGGTGTGTACTCGGATAGAGCAAGAGGAAGGCAAGGGAGTTCCTTCCATAAGTATGGTCTGTTGAATTGCAGGTTGTTGCAGATTCATGGGAGATCTACTTGAAGTACCTTGAGTACTTGTGGAGCACGTGGAGTGCTTGTGGAGTGCGTGGAGCACTTGTGGTGTGCGTGGAGCACGGGAGGTGAACACCAACTCTGTATTTGAGTTGGGTGTTGGGACCTGTGAGAGGGAGAGCTTTGGGGAGAAGAATTACTGTTCACTTGAGGTGTGGGAAACCTCTGTAAGGTGGTGGAGAAGAAGTGGCATCTTCTTTATTGTATTCTTTTCTGTATAAAGTGTTAATACAATTTGTGTATTGTCTCTCATATGATGTGTTATTCTGAATTCTAGTTACTTGGTGAATCTGGTTAATTTTCGCATATTAAGTTGCTTGGTTTGGTAATCAAATTGTGTGCTTCCGGTTTATTCTCTCCCAACAAGTGGTATCAGAGCAAGGTTGTTGGCTCATAGCTTGATACCAACAAGTGGTATCAGAGCTAAGGTTGGAGGAAGCAGGTTTTGTGTTTGGTTACAGGGCACTCTCAGGGGTTTCTGATCGAGTGGGAGTAGAGCAACAGCAGATCAAAGTAAGCTAAGAATGGAGGAGTTGAAAAGCACAGATGGTCACTCACGGTCCTATGGAAAGAAAGAGCAGGTAAAAGATTATTGCTGGTTGGTAGCAGATCAGCATGAAGAAACTGAAGAAGCAGATGTTGCATGTGTTATTGCACAGGATGTTCTTGGAGGTTTCTTGGATAAAGTTGAATCTTGGATAAAAGATTCGGTTGCCTCTTTCCATGCAGCCCTAGGTAGAGGAGCTGGTAAGCCTTGCCAAAGAATTGGCAAAGGGGAAGTGAAGCTGAAATTGCAGGCGGCCAACACACAGGTGTTGATGAAGGTCATGCAGGTCCCAGGTTTGGAGATATGGCTAATTTCTTCAGAAAGATTGGGTGATGAGAGATGCACAAGAACTCTCACAGCGGATGCACTTGAATTAGCTGGTGGTAAGAAAACAGGTATCCTTTATCTACTTGTTTATATTACTGATTCTTCTTTTGTTGCGGAGACGTGGCTTCGTAGGCTTGGTCACATGAGCAGGAAGGAGATGCATGTTCTTAAGCGGAAGACAGATATATTTGACAGGCTTAAGAACTGGAAAGCCTTGGTGTTTATGGAGGAGATGGCGGACAGAACCCAGTGGATGTGGCTGGATACTTCTGAGCAGGGCAGTTTGGACATGGGTTTTGATTCAAAGAAGCTCGCGGGTAAAAAGTCATCACTCACAGGCGAACACAGGTACCGATGTCGGTCAGGAGGAACCGGCGTCGAACAGACAGGTGCCGATGTCGGTCATGTGCAGACCAAAGCCGGCGATGTCGGGCAGGGTAAGACCGATGTCAGTCATGGGACCGACGTCGGCAGTATGTTAGACCGATGTCGGTTATGAGGACCGACGTCGGCAGCAGGGACACCAGCGCTAGCAGGTTGGTAGTCAGGTACAGACGCATGGAACCGACGTCGGTCGGATGCAGACTGTGGAGTGACCGAGGTCGGTCACTTTAACGAATTTTGGGTGGATAGCATGTTGTCAAGGAGTCTCAAACACCCATACGGAGGACTGAAGGCGTAAGTAGGCCCTCAAATTCGTTGTTCCTCTTTTTTATACATGTTGTTGATTGTAGAGCAGGAAGGATCCAGGAAACAGGTGTGAGCTTGGCATGGATGAGGATGTGATTCCTTGGAGGAGAACCAGACAGGTGTGTTTTGGTAGAGATGCCAGCAGGTATGAAAGCACAGAGACGAACGGATACCTTAGTAGAAGAATAGAGAGAACGGATACGTGAGACGGAAGACCAGGTATATGGTCTTGTGGAGCTGCAGGACAATGGTACAGGTTTTGACAGGTGGAGGACGGAGCATGGCTTCAGTCAATGTCAGGGTAACTACTGTGATTTGACTTACCAGGGGGATGGTGATTGCAACATCATTCTGTTGCTGTATGTGGATGGTATATTTGCTAGCTAGCAGGTTTGTACATACAGGGTTTTGCTGAGCTAAGGGTAAGATTAGTTCAGTGGCATGTCATGAGGAGTTTGGAGCAGCGGAATTCTTTGACATGGGAGACATGGAGATCACAGGTTGATTTTGTCTCGAGTGGGAGCTGATGTGAATCAGGTGTTGGTGAGGTTCAGGATGCAGAATCGGAGCACACTAAGGGCTGGACAGGTACAGTGTCCGAAATCACATGAGGTCTGGTATAGACCTGAGTATTCCCATGCAGTGGGAGCTGTCAGAGTTAGGAGCCAATTCGGGGAAGTGGGTTCTCAGGTTTTCTGAGAGGGACCGGCAGCAGGTGTTGCTATGCAGGGTCAGGACTTCACTACAGGTGTTGTAGGTTCGGATGTGGCAGGTTACTCGGATGACAGGGGGTACACCACGGGATGTGTGGTGGGTTGTCTTCAGGTGGGAGCTTGAAGAGGGATACAAACCAGGAAACAGATTAGACGGAGTACAGGTACAGGTACAGTGCAGCTATTTATCTCCAAGTGGGAGATTGTTAGGATTGTGGAGCTAAAAGCTTCACTGATGCAGACACGGAGGAGGTTGCAGGAGAGTTGCTAAGTGTCAGAGACACCGGCGTCGGTCAGGCCAACCGACGTCGGCAGGATAGGGCAGGAAGGCAACCGACGTCGGTCAGAGATCGGCCGGCATCGGTGACCCCCAGGCAGACAGGGACCGACGTCGGTCGCCTATGTGGTTTGACTGCGAGTTAATTACGGGCAGTGGGTTGACGAACCAAGTGTTTGCATGATGAGTGCTAATTTTAGACTCATAGCTGCGGATCTAATTATTGTAATTAGATGTCTAATCATTGTTTGGATGAGATCTATATAATAGACTCATGGTTGTATTGGAAAAGTGTGCTAGGGAGTAAGAGAGCATAATTATAAGCTCCTTCTGTGTGTGAGGTAGAGCAATGGTGCGTTCCTCCTAGTGCCTCAGTACCAGGTGTGTTGGTGCTGGATTGGAGAGCCAGCTGGGTTCTTCAAGAGTGTAGGATCTTGGTCACAGTTGTATGGCCTATATAGGAGATCTACATGGTAAGTAAGATCATTGATCTGCAGGTGTATGTGTGTGCAAGGTCGAGGTTCACAGGTGAGCAGAACCGTTGTTTGATTTGCAGGTGTGCAAGGTCATATAGACAGCAACACAACAGGGAGCAGTATCAGGCAGGATCTACTTGGAGTACAGGTGTGTACTCGGATAGAGAAAGAGGAAGGCAAGGGAGTTCCTTCCATAAGTATGGTCTGTTGAATTGCAGGTTGTTGCAGATTCATGGGAGATCTACTTGAAGTACCTTGAGTACTTGTGGAGCACGTGGAGTGCTTGTGGAGTGCGTGGAGCACTTGTGGTGTGCGTGGAGCACGGGAGGTGAACACCAACTCTGTATTTGAGTTGGGTGTTGGGACCTGTGAGAGGGAGAGCTTTGGGGAGAAGAATTACTGTTCACTTGAGGTGTGGGAAACCTCTGTAAGGTGGTGGAGAAGAAGTGGCATCTTCTTTATTGTATTCTTTTCTGTATAAAGTGTTAATACAATTTGTGTATTGTCTCTCATATGATGTGTTATTCTGAATTCTAGTTACTTGGTGAATCTGGTTAATTTCCGCATATTAAGTTGCTTGGTTTGGTAATCAAATTGTGTGCTTCCGGTTTATTCTCTCCCAACACTACCTCATTGGTAAAATGAAAAGGGTAAAGTGAGTGAATTTTCCTTGTTGATGTGCCCCCAACTACTAGGGTCTAAATGTGTAAAATGACCACCACCAATATATAAACTGCAAGTTGGTGAGGAAAACCATGAGTAAAGGGGGGCATTGTGGCATTTTTTGTGGGAATGGGGCATTCTTCTATTTTCAAATCCATGGCCCCAAAGAGGTAAGCAATGATGAGGTAAGTATGAAGGGAATCAAATAACAACATAAGAGGCACTCCCCTATAGTCTAATAAAGTATGGAGGTGTTCCACCTCTGCATGTGATCCAGAGTTCATTTTTGGAAAAAGTTTCCAAATTATTATGAAACCAATTTCACGCGTAAAGGTTGTCGATATCTTTTCGACGCTTTTCGTGGTTTAAAAAACGGACACCGTATGCAAAAGTTATAGGCCGCTGAAGTTTTGGTTCGATAGGAAAAAATTTGGTGTTGTAAGATGACGTGGCACAATGAGGGCACACCAAGTGGACCAATCAGGGGGTGACACATGGTAGTCAATGAGAGTCCAAAAATTTGGGATTTGGTTGATTTTTCCTTTTGACAGATAATTCATTGTATTCGAATTATAATGATTTTACATCTTGTAATAAGACCTGCCACGTCATACCTTGCCACGCAATGTCACGCCTCAGCTGCCACGTCACCACAAAGCCAAACCAATAACCAAGCCCAACAGTTGGTGCCTAAGTCTTAGCATTTGAAAAGGGATCAACTTACCTATTTTTAGCTTGTCAAACCGTTATACCCAACACATGTGGGATAAAGAAGAATTCAAATGCGCCCAAGGAGGAAGGCCGACGGTTTCCAAGCGACTAAAAAGGAGGCCGGCGATTTTGAAACCTGCACCTTTGGCAAAAAAGGAATAGCCTTTAACCACTTGAGCTACGGAGGTCAAAGTGCTATAAAAGGAACGAAATTCTACTTGAAGGAGAACAAAAAGCTGACTATGTATTGGAGAATATAGACTCGCTTACAGTATTTGGTCATTTTGGAGCCCTTAGAGGTCGAATCAGAGCTCGGAGTAAACTACAAACTTGTTTATAATTTCGATACACTCTGTTAAGTATATTCATTTTCCCATTTTGGAGAATTTTTGATGCCATTTTGAGCTATAGAAGTTGTCAATTTTGATTTGGAGAAGCCTCTGCATGTGATTCAGGAAGGTGAATGACGTGCTGAGTCAACCAAGGTCTTTCGAAGGTCTGAAACACTATTTTTGAAGAGAAAAATGATATATTATTTATTTTAAGTATATTTTAACTTGAAAATTTGAGCAACATTAATGGATTGATTCGATAAGACTCGGGGACGTAGGAATTCTGAACCCCGTAAACAATTTTTGTGTTTTGATCTTTGGATTCATTTTTGCATTTCGGTTTTAGTTACTGTTGAGATTATAAATTTAGATTTTTAAGCAAAATTCAAAATTTAATGAATTGATCATTTACGGGAAATTGGATAAAATTGAGAATTTGAAAAATCTGACGGTTTCAATGGATATTTGATGTGATCTATCAATTCACCTTTATTTCAGTTTTGAAACTTGATTTGGATCAAATTTTAATCAGATTTAATCATTCCAACATCTTATAAGTTGAGAAATTTAGAATCTGTATTTTTAAAATTTTCACTTTGAGTTTATCAGTGGTGTTTACGGATCAAATCGGTATCAGAGTAGTTAAAAAGCTGGGTTAATTTCTGATTGTGATTTGACAGTTGCTTTCAGTTTATTGGTTATCCATATCACTTGATTAGATTGCAGTGTGTAGTTGTGGAATTAGTGTGTTTGCAGGAAACCATGGGCAAATTGTCACACAAAGCCAAGATGGAAGAGCTTGAAGCCATCAACACTATGATTCAGGATGAGAATGCTTTTCTAAGAGCTCGATTGTACTCCTTAGATGAGGAGATTGCAAGTTTGAAATCAGAGCTTGAATCTAAGGATGAGCTCTTGATCAAATTGCAGTGTGATGAACCAAATAAGGCAATACCTTCTACTTCAGATGCAGAGACTATGACTGAATCCACTGTAAGTTCTTCACCACGTAATTCATCTACTTCTTCTTTCCATTCGGATTCAAGTAATGATGCTTTTGGTAGTTTTGAATAACACACTAAGGGTATAAGATCCAAATTGTTGATGAAAATGGGCTTTAATGGAAGAGGTCTTGGTCGAGATGGCCAATGAACTACTAACCCAATATAGGTGGAGCATGGATCTCCTCATGCAGGTTTGGGTTACACTAGTGAGCAGGTGGAAATTGGAGAAACTTCCTCCATGGCTAAAGGAAGACAAGCTTCTAATAGCAAAGGACCGAGGCCACTAATAGAGCATGTGCAGTGTAAGAGGACACGTAGCCGAGGTATTGAGATTCCACCTCCTAGTTCCTACACTAAAGTTAGCACTAAATCTTCTGATCCACTTTTTATGTTTAAGAAATTTGGATTTAACATTCAGAAGATAATGCAATCATTTCCATGCACTTTTTGTGGGATGCATAACCACAATGTTGCATTTTTTTGGAAGAGACATGCTTTGCTTAAGCAGATTGCAGGTGTTCAAAACCATTCTCGTCATGGTAAAGCGAGAAGAGGTAAAAGGGATACCTCACCTAAGAAGGTTGTTTGCACTCATTGCAATATGAGTGGAGATCGGATTGATCATTGTTTTAAACTTCAATCATCTTTTCATTCTAAACATGGTAAAACTAAGATGATTTATCAACCTGTTAATAAGGTCAATGAAGTTAAATCAATCCATAATGATGTTAAGGAATCCACTAAGGAAATCAAGTTAACTAGGTAGAAAAATTGATTAAGTGGATTAATAATGCACTTGTTTGTCAAAGCATTGTTAAGAATTCTATTAAGGGAAAGAACAAGCTTTGAAGATGCATTAGTAGAGTTTGTGAGAACACTTCGAGATAGGTTCATCATTCGAAGTATTTCGATTCTCACCTTATGTTTGAAAGCTCTATGTTTTGAATCTCCTATTTATGATGTGTGAGTTGTCTAGAGGACTTGAACTCATTTGATCAGTTGGAGATAATAGCAGAATGCATTTTGTAGGTTGAGTTAATTCCTTACAACACTTATTTGACTACTATTTTGAATGTATCTATTTTTGGCACATGGATGTATAGATGCATTATAAGACCCTATGGGCATGTTTGGATGTTAGGCAATATACACTTTGTGTTGTTTGCATTTGCTTAGCATATAAGTCCCATACCAGGGCATTGTATTGCAACATGTCCACAACATTTATTGTATGTTGTTGACATTATAAACTTGTCTTACAGTTACATTAGAATTTGTTTTATTTTTTGGCAATTCACCGTTTTACAGGATGTGACATGTAGGCAGGCAATCACTTTGGCAGTTGTAGATTCACTTACTCATGCCTTTTGGATTAGGCATTTTTGCAGTTTGATTGTGAATCATTTTAATGTAATTGTTTATATCTCTTTCTATGATTGGGTTCTATTTTCATGGATACAGTAGACAAGTTATAAGATTTCAGGTGATAGTCAACTTTTGGAGACTAAAAACCTCTTTTGTAGGGAGGTGTGATCTGGAGTTCATTTTTGGAAAAAGTTTCCAAATCATGATGAAACCAATTTCACAGCGTAGATCTCTTCGATAGATTTTTTATGCTTTTCGTGGTTTGCAAAATGGACACCGTATGCAAAAGTTATAGGTCATTGATGTTTTGGTTCAATAGGGAAAAATTTGGTGTTGTAAGATGACGTGGTGCAATGAGGGCATGCCAAGTGGACCAATCAAGGGGTGACACATGGTAGTCAATGAGAATCCAAAAATTTGGGATATGGTTGATTTTTATCTTTGATAGATAATTCATTGTATTCAAATTATAATATGATTTTATATTTTGTAATAAGCCCTGCTATGTCATACCATGCCACGCAATGTCACGCCTCAGCTGCCATGTCACCACAAAGTCAAAGTAATAACCAAGCCCAACGGTTGGCGCCTAAGTCTCAGCATTTGAAAAGGGATCAAATTACCTATTTTTAGCTTGTCAAACCGTTATACCCAACACATGTGGAATAAAGAAGAATTCAAATGTGCCCAAGGAGGAAGGCCGATGGTTTCCAAGCGCCTAAAAAGGAGGCCGGTGGTTTTGAACCCTGCATCTTTGGCACAAAAGGAATATAATTTGACCACTTGAGCTACGGAGGTCTAAGTGTTATAAAAGGAATGAAAGTATACTTGAAGGAGAACAAGAAGCCGACTGTGTATTGGAGAATATAGACCCACTTACAGTATTTGGTCATTTTGGAGCCCTTAGAGGCTGAATCAGAGCTCAGAGTAAACTACAAACTTGTTTATAATTATGATACACTCTGTTTATTATATTCATTTTTCTATTTTTTAGAATTGGTGATGCAATTTTTAGCTATAGAAGTTGCCGATTTTGATTTGGAGAAGCCTCTGCATGTGATTCAGGAAGGTGAAGGACGTGCTGAGTCAGCCAAGGTCTTTCAAAGGTCTGAAACACTATTTTTGAAGAGAGAAATGATCTATTATTGATTTTGAGTATATTTTAACTCGCAAATTTAAGCAACATTAATGGATCGGTTCGATAAGAACCTAGGGACGTAGGAATTCTGAACCCTGTAAATAATTTTTGTGTTTTGATCTTTGGATTCATTTTTGCATTTCAATTTCAATTATTGTTTAGATTATAAATTTATATTTTTAATCAGAATGCAAAATTTAATGAATTGCTTATTTACGAAAAATTGGATAAAATTGAGAATTTGAAAAATCTAACAGTTTCAATGGATATTTGATGTGATCTATCAATTCCCCTTTATTTCAGTTTTGAAACTTGATTTGGATCAGATTTAATCATTCTAACATCTTATAAGTTGAGAAATTCAGAATCCATATTTTTAAAATTTTCACTTTGAATTTATCAGTGGTATTTACGGATCAAGTTGGTATCAGAGCAGTTAGAAAGCCAGGTTAACTTTTGATTGTGATTTGATAGTTGCTTTCAGTTTATTGGTTATCCCTATCACTTGATTAGATTGTAGTGTGCAGTTGTGGAATCAGTGTGTTTGTAGGAAACCATGGGCAAATTGTCACACAAAGCCAAGACGGAAGAGCTTGAAGCCATCAATACTCAGATTCAGGATGAAAATGATTTTCTAAGAGCTCGATTGTACTCCTTGGATGAGGAGATTGCAAGTTTGAAATCAGAGCTTGAATCTAAGGATGAGCTCTTGATCAAATTGCAGTGTGGTGAACCAAATAAGACAATACCTTTTACTTCAGATGCAGAGACTATGACTGAATGCACTGTAAGTTATTCACCACGTAATTCATCTACTTCTTCTTTTCATTTAGTTTCAGATTCAAGTAATGATGCTTTTGGTAGTTTTGAAAAACACACTAAGGGTATAGGATCCAAATTGTTGATGAAAATGGGCTTTAATGGAAGAGGTCTTGGTCGAGATGGCCAAGGAATTACTAACCCAATACAGGTGGATTATAGATCTCCTCATGCAGGTTTGGGTTACACTAGTGAGCAGGTGGAAATTGGAGAAACTTCCTCCATGGCTAAAGGAAGACAAGCTTCTAATAGAAAAGGACCAAGGCCACTAATAGAGCATGTGCAGTGTAAGAGGACACGTAGCTGAGGTATTGAGATTCCACCTCCTAGTTCTTACACTAGAGTTAGCACTAAATCTTCTGATCCACTTTTTATGTTTAAGAAATTTGGATTTAACATTCAGAAGATAATGCAATCATTTCCATGCACTTTTTGTGGGATGTATAACCACAATGTTGCATTTTTTTGGAAGAGACATGCTTTGCTTAAGCAGATTGCAGGTGTTCAAAACCATTCTCGTCATGGCAAAGCGAGAAGAGGTAAAAGGGAGACCTCACCTAAGAAGGTTGTTTGAAGTCATTGCAATATGAGTGGACATCAAATTGATCATTGTTTTAAACTTCAATCATCTTTTCATTCTAAACATGGTAAAACTAAGATGATTTATCAACCTGTTAATAAGGTCAATTAAGTTAAATCAATCCATAATGATGTTAAGGAATCCACTAAGGAAATCAAGTTAACTAGGTAGAAAAATTGATTAAGTGGATTAATAATGTACTTGTTTGTCAAAGCATTGTTAAGAATTCTATTAAGGGAAAGAACAAGCTTTGAAGATGCATTAGTAGAGTTTGTGAGAACACTTCAAGATAGGTTCATCATTCGAAGTATTTCGATTCTCACCTTATGTTTGAAAGCTCTATGTTTTGAATCTCCTATTTATGTTGTGTGAGTTGTCTAGAGGACTTGAACTCATTTGATCAGTTGGAGATAATAGCAGAATGCATGTTGTAGGTTGAGTTAATTCCTTACAACACTTATTTGAATACTATTTTGAATGTATCTATTTTTGGCACATGGATGTATAGATGCATTATAAGACCCTATGGGCATGTTTGGATGTTAGGCAATATACACTTTGTGTTGTTTGCATTTGCTTAGCATATAAGTCCCATACCAGGGCATTGTATTGCAACATGTCCACAACATTTATTGTATGTTGTTGACATTATAAACTTGTCTTACAGTTACATTGGGATTTGTTTCAATTTTTGGCAATTCATTGTTTTACAGGATGTGACATGTAGGCAGGCAATCACTTTTGCAGTTGTAGATTCACTTACTCATGCCTTTTGGATTAGGCATTTTTGTAGTTTGATTGTGAATCATTTTAATGCAATTTTTTATATCTCTTGCTATGATTGGGTTCTATTTTCATGGATACAGTAGACCAGTTATAAGATTTCAGATGATAGTCAAATTTTGGAGACCAAAAGCCTCTTTTGTAGGGAGGTGTGATCCATAGTTCATTTTTGGAAAAAGTTTCCAAAACATGATGAAGCTAATTTCATAGCATAGATCTCGTCGAGATCTTTCTAATGCTTTTCATGGTTTGAAAAATGGACACCGTATGCAAAAGTTATAGGCCGCTGAAGTTTTTGTTCGATAGGGAAAAATTTGGTGTCGTAAGATGACGTGGCGTAATAAGGGCACGCCAAGTGGACCAATCAGTGGGTGACACGTGGAAGTCAATGAGAGTCCAAAAATTTAGGATTTGGTTGATTTTTTTCTTTGACGGATAATTCATTGTATTTGAATTATAATATGATTTTACATTTTGTAATAAGACATGCCATGTCATACATTGCCATGTAATGTCATGCCTCAGCTGCCACGTCACCACGAAGTCAAAGCAATAACCAAGCCCAACGGTTGGTGCCTAATTCTCAGCATTTGAAAAGGGATCAACTTACCTATTTTTATCTTGTCAAACCGTTATACCCAGCACATGTGGGATAAAGAAGAATTCAAATGCGCCCAAGGAGGAAGGCCGACGGTTTCCAAGCGCCTAAAAAGGAGGCCCGTGGTTTTGAACCCTGCACCTTTGGCACAAAATGAATAGCCTTTGACCACTTGAGCTACAGAGGTCTAAGTGCTATAAAAGGAACGAAATTCTACTTGAAGGTGAACAAGAAGTCGACTGTGTATTGGAGAATATAGACCCGCTTACAGTATTTGGTCATTTTGGAGCCCTTAGAGGCCGAATCAGAGCTTGGAGTAAACTACAAACTTGTTTAAAATTCTAATACTCTATGTTCAATATATTCATTTGCCCATTTTGGAGAATTGATGATGCCATTTTGAGCTATATAAGTTGCCAATTTCAATTTGGAGAAGCCTCTGCGTGTGATTCAGGAAGGTGAAGGACGTGTTGAGTCAGCGAAGGTCTTTCGAAGGTCTGAAACACTATTTTTGAAGAGATAAATGATCTATTATTGATTTTAAGTATATTTTAACTTGCAAATTTGAGCAACATTAATGGATTGGTTCGATAAGAACCTGGGGACGTATGAATTTCGAACCCCGTAAACAATTTCTGTGTTTTGATCTTTGGATTCATTTTTGCATTTAAGTTTCAGTTATTGTTCAGATTATAAATTCAGATTTTTAATCAGAATGCAAAATTTAATGAATTTATCATTTTGGGGAAATTGGATAAAATTGAGAATTTGAAAAATCTGACGATTTCAATGGATATTTGATGTGATCTATCAATTCACCTTTATTTCAATTCTAAAACTTGATTTGGATTAAATTAATCATTCCAACATCTTATAAGTTAAGAAATTCAGAATCCTTATTTTTAAAAATTTCACTTTGAGTTTATCAGTGGTGTTTACGGATCATCCACCTCCGATTGAACTCTTTGAGTCTATACTCAAATCCATAACATAACATTGGAGATCACTTAAACCATGTTAGTAACAGAAAAATACTCTTCCATCATAGCATGATTGAAATTTACATTACTTATTTCTTTCCATTAATGAAACAAAACAAAAAAGAACAAAAAATTTACTAGATTTGTGTAAATTTTATAGTAATCATGCTCAACTCCCATAGAAGTACCATCTTCTAGGTAAATAATTTTGGAAGAAATGGTTCAAAGAGGGTGGCAATCCACCTCTAGGTAGATTGAACATGCTTATAAAACCAAAAAATATGCTTTAAATATTTTGGGTGTTCGAAAAATGCACATATAAGATGTGTCATAGTTGAACAAGAATAGTTCCCAATTGGTAGACCATAGTGAATGATGCACCAAAGGATCAAGT
The DNA here is from genome assembly GCA_037957365.1 of Torreya grandis. NCBI lineage: Eukaryota > Viridiplantae > Streptophyta > Pinopsida > Cupressales > Taxaceae > Torreya > Torreya grandis. Next base: position 1,608,837 of record JARHVA010003331.1, on the reverse strand, counting down.
GAGGCTACTTAGGCTCAATAATGGCTAACCAAACTCTAGAAATACCATTTTCCCATACCTTCTCAGAGGAGTTAACTTCTCAATGAGCATTGAAAACTTCCACTTGAATATGTTGAGGACAAAGGAGCTAATAACTTAACTATGGTTTGTACCAGTTGAAAGGGATCTCAACAGAAAATTTCCAATATATCTATCATCTGGAGGGTGATTGTGTTGGTTCCCAAATCTTTAGTCGAAGATTTTATGGAATAATAAGATAAAAAATAGGATGGGTCATTGTAGAAGCAAAACCTATTTACTCTTCTCAATAAAGTAGGTTGAGAATTGAAATTTAAGAGAGGCGATCTACTCTCTACTCTTATTTTTTTATGAAAAAAGGAGAGATACTCTATACAAATCTATAAAGCGAACGTGATGCATAATCATATTTTAATATCATAGATCTAAATGGTAGACTTGACCACAATAATCATTTCACCCAATTAATTACCACTAAATAAATGGCCAAAAGCTATTTCGAGCTTAGATAAATATTACAATAGACAAATGTAAATAAATATATCCCTAACTCGAAGGATGTAAGGATTTACACACAAATAGAGTAGAGCTAACAATCATGAATCAAAATTTAAACAATAGAGACCTCTCATAGAATATCCAAGGAAAGGAAATAATATCTCATTTAAAAAAAACTACCTAGAAGTCTATAAATTGTGATGTAATCAACTAAGATCCCTCCATAACTTAATTTGTGCAAAAGGATGAGGTTGGAAATGGATCTATGGTTAACACATATGGAATGCACAAACAATAGAGAATCCATATATGATTTATGTATTTAAATTCCTAAGTCGTAGGGGAATAAGTAGAAAACAAGTTTTATAAAAATGTTTCATGAAATTAACCTCTCTAAACATCCTTATCCATTGGGAAAACATAAATTAAATTTAAAAAGTCACAAAATATGAAATAAATTATATCTTGTGTAAATTATATATGTCCTTATAAAAATGTTCACAATGGCAAGGATAAAATATGACAATACACTGAAACATTCATTCCCAAATTACCCTAAAATGTGCTTAGGACCATTTGCCACACTAAGTGACCTAAAAAATGAGTGAATTATATTATTAAAAAAGCGGTTAAAATATTTTATAATATCATTCCAACAAACTTACACAACACATTAGAATTCAATGACCAATATTTAATTTATTAAAAAATCACCACTATCAAAGAATTATTTGCAATTCCAAAATCTACAAACCACTATAGAGAGAAAACTTAAAAATTGTTGAAGTATTGATAAAACATAAATGATATGATAAATGTGGAGCTTAGGTTATGCTAAGTTATGGATAAAAATATCTAAATGAAGGAAAATTTCCTTCAATTATAATTTTCCCACTTCCAATTTAGAATGTTTCATGGAAATTATCAAAAAGTGCAAAGGAAAGGACAATTGTCTATAGTAGAATACATCCCTCTCTCAACCAATCAAAAATATTCATTGAGAAAGCACAGATTAATACATAAATATTTTGGGGCATTCAGTGACAAGAAGAAAAATATCTCGGGTTTACTTAAAGAGTAGGCCACTTGTGATCACATAAAATTAATAAAACACAAAATTCACCTAAGAACAAGCCATTCATAGTGAAAATTTAGCCTCAAAGAAACACGAAGACCACTTTTGAAGAATAACATAACTCTCAAGGGAATCATATGCTACAACATGAACTCAAGAAGTGGGAAAAAAGAAATATCCACAATGACACTTGGCACAAGACTGCAATTGTTGCCATGGGAACCAATCACCAATATCATATGTGAATGTAGGAATCACTCAAAACTTCATAATGGGGTAGGTTGTGACCTCTGGCAGCCTCCATAATTGTGTTATTATTTCACTATTAGAAGCAATAAAGCTGTAAACTTCTAATTGTGAATAGGTCTAGAGATTCATTATCAATTGCTTTCAAAATTAAGAATATTTTTTAACTTTCATTCAGACATTTTTAAAAAATATAATTCAGAAATTAAGAGTCCCAACTAGTGATCCCTTTCCCTTAATTATAGAATATAATTCAATTTCTAATTTTAAAAGGTGCAAGACAATGCTTCACCAAAATAAATTATCAATAATAAGCTACTTTTACTCAAGTGTTCATAATTCATGCAAACAAAATAATTAAGTAATGCCTATTTAATTGTGCAATTCCAAAGATAAATATGGATAAACATGTAAATTAAATGTATATTTATTTGCTTTTGATTCTTTGTTGTGAATCCATGCTCTTCTAATATTTGTTTCTCTAAAAGTGGATAAGAAAAGTTTAAGGTGTTTTTATTTGAATTAATGATCAGTGTGAATTAATTATATGTTTAATTATAAGAACTACAAAAATATTGATAAATAGAAATTTATAGAATAAAAATTGTGTAACAAATATAACTTCACTAAATATTTTAATAGTGCTCCAAAATATAATGTTATCTCAACAATGATTAATAAACTAGTAACATTTAAATTGAAACTTAACCATATTAACATCTACGCTGACTTCACCAACAAGATATAGGTGACTTGGTAAAAGAGGTTGAGTTTTCTCCAACCAACCCATGTTCAAGTCTCAAAATGGGTTTGTTGGTTGGTGATGTCTGACTAACACAGAGACACAAATGCACCCGACTTGAAAAGGATAGGACCCATATTGCCCAGTTTGAACCAAATTACTCATGCACAGAAATATGTGCTAAATTAACATAAATTAATACTAAATAAATTCCACAATACCATTTTTAGGTGTCTATAACAACTAACATTTATTAAAATATTTCTTTGTTTTATCATTTTTCAATGGAAAATCAAAACTAAATTATTTCAAAACTTAAATGATATGATAATAAAATAAACATAAAAAGAAACTATGTAATTGTACACACCTAAAACTGGGCCAAATACATTTATTAGTGGTTTATTTGTATATTTGTAGTGTATTTTTCTATTTGTCTATTATTGTTTTAAATTAGGCATTATTGGTGTGTTAGTGGACTTTCGACAATTCCCTTTCTTCTTCTCAATGTCTCAACCCTTCCTCTTTCTCTCCACCTTTCTCTTTCATATAAACTCCTAATTTGAATTCAATTATCTATAGATACACAAATCGTAGTTTATTTAACAACTAGAGATACACATGAGATTATTAGTAGTTTTGAGCACTCACAAGCATTCAAAACAAATCAAGCAATCATTAGAACGTTTATCATTTATTATTGTTGAGCATTTTTCCATGGAGCACTTTTGGCACGTGATCTATGATTTTATATTTTTTTAAACAATTCCTTTTATGTAATTTATTGTCTTTCAATATTCTTTATATCACAGTTCCCACCCTTAGTTGCTAATAATTAGATGGTATTTAAGCCTTGCTAGCATTCATCACAAGTCCTTAAGACCATATTGTTTTCCTTAAGGTTTTTAGATATTGTAGGTGGAGCTTATATGAGGCAAAGAAGAAACATTATTTTGCACATAGACAGGGTCATAACGCACAAATTAAAGTGAGGAAATAGGAAATTGGAACCAAGGGAACACAATCTTTAACTTGTTTTATACCCTACCTATCACCTATCTGAAGCATCAAACACACCTAGGGTTGAAGCACTCTCAGTGTTCCATACATCCAAACCTGATCATATATATACTTATAAGTGAGGTTTTTGACGTTTCTTGATGTTCATTTCAAGGTTTAGACTTCAGCAACAACAATTCTGCACTGATGACTTACTCATGGTATGTACTAAAACCCAATGTGTTTGCCTACAACTATTATAAATAATTATATTTTGATGGTGTATTTACTCTATTTATACATATAATAACTTAGCCTAATTAAACTTAATTACGTTGAGAGGCATTCTACAATGGAAGAGGGGGAAGGAGAGAGCCTAATGTCGTGTCCATGTAAGGAAAAATGACCGACATCTTCGTTTAAAAAAATTAATATAAAAAAAATATCATAAAATAAAAAAGAGCCAACACAATATTTGAAAAAATATATAAGATATTTTTTTATAGATATTGGTTTTGATGGGATCCTTACCCTATTCACTTTTGACCGGAGCTCCAACCGATCTAGGACACAATCAAGGGCCCAGATTCCCAAGTGATCATCTATCACAAATACCAGAATTACCAACAACAGTCACAATCGGCCCAAGAATACCAACAAACAACCATAACAGGACTAAGAATACCATCAACATCCACAATCGACCTAAGAATACCAACAATCAACCACAACCAGTGTCTAATACCAAATTGAGATTTGAACCTAGGTGGTGCTTGAAATGACCAAGTCACTTTACCAACTCACCCACATCTCATAGGTTTTATGTTGGGTACTGACATTTTTTGTAACTGAAAAGCCTAAACCAATGGTGAATAGTATCTCTAGCCATGGACTGTAGACTTACCTCATTGTATTGAACACAGGTTTCAAGCCATGTGTCAAACCCCATCATATTGAACACCGAGTCAGTTAGCCCATTGCATGTGGACACTTTTCACGAAGGTGTGCATACCTTACCCCTACAGGATTAGACCATGTGACCTCCCTTTTAAGAGCACATGTTCTTCATCATCAGGCCAACTCAAGTGCACTAAAAAATATATAGGATATTAATATATATACATACAATAATATAAGAATAAAAAATAAAAAAATTGAAGTGCATCACAGAATAAGAGAATAAATAGAGCAAAGAAGAAGTAGTGATCAAAACAAAAATAGCGATTGAAAGAATAAGCAACGAGCAGAAAACTACAGGTCGAAATATATGGTTTGGATGATAACTCTTCTCAAATTTGGCCATGTCCTCCACCACCACGTTGCAATTGGAACACAATCTAGCTTTTCTCAATACGCTTAAAATTTTCTCAATGCCCTTAAAATGTATTCGGAAGAGCTTAAGGCGACACATCAGTCAGCAAATATTAATAAATGATTGTCAACAGGTTGTTTAGTCTACTGAGATAATCTTATTTGCTTCTCTAGTCTCTATATATCCAATTATAACTTCCATTTATTTCAATAATTTATATATTTTCTATTGATAATTTACATCATTGTCTTAGTTTGTGAATTTATTTTGATGGTATGAAAATCAAAATAATTTAAATATGAATCGCATGCATGAAATATAATATATTTTCATGCTTTATAGGTAGAAAACTAATATAAATGTATACAATTGTTGAAAAAATAGGTTTCCATGCATTATAAAAATTATAAAAATAAGATCATGCAAAACTCATTGTCTAATTATTATTTTCATATATTTAATATTAAAATATATATAAATAAAGTATATATATATATAATTCTCCTGTGTAAAAAGGTTGACCAATTATTTAAGAATTCTAACAATAAAAGTAATCCTATAAATGGTTGGTAAAATTGTATTTTATTCAAATCATGTTAAAAAATGCACTAATAAAAAAATTATATGATTTTCTTATTTTATATGAATCATACCCTGGCCACATTGAATAAAAGTTGAGGGACTTCCAATACATTACTTAATTCATAGCAAGTTATATTAGCATCTAATATGTTTGTTTGGTTCTTTTTACCTTTTAATAAAAGAGTCTCAACGGTTGATGTCTTGGATCACACTTTAATGGAAGCACGGTGGGATAAAAAGTGTACTCTGACTTTGTTCATTTTAATTTCGGATAGTTTGACTAGATTAATCACTCCGTTCAGAGCCTCTCCATCTAGAGCTACCTCTTGTAGATAGACGCATATTACAATAGAGTCAAATAAAATAAGTATATACTTAAAAAGGACAACAAATGGGAGGCAAGGATGCAACTATTATAAGAGTATATCCAAGGTTTTTCTTCATCCCTGTGTGTGAATCAAATAAATTGATTGATATCTGTTGGTTAGAGTTATTACTTTACAAGTTATTTCATGATATACAAAGTGATGTTGGAATTGATGATGAAGAAATAATATCAAATTGAGATTCGTTCAATTATAACTATTGGCATGTCGAGAGAAAAATAATTACAAAAGATGTTGAAAGTCACAGTGATACTAAAGATGAGGATAATCAACCTGTTCAACAAAACACAATGGAACATGAGTGGGAAATCATATCCAAGCTACAACGTGGCCAAGTTATGGAAGTTAGTGAGATAGATATGTTGGGAAGAATATATACTAACAAACAAACATTATGGAATAATGAATATAGAGGTGAAGAATACACAAATAAAGCAATCAATTTCATAAGTACCATGACAGATAATGGATTTCTTATAGAAGATGATATAATACCAATGATGAATTATGAAACCTTGGGTGCTAAACAAAAAAAAAACACTTGATATGGTTATTGCAATTATCAGGTATGTCAAAATACTTTGCCTTTACACATGATAGTCCAAAGAATAGCAAGAACAGGGAAATCATATCTGATAGATGCCATTCATCGAGCTCTTCAAGATGCAGCATTTCCAAAGTGATCTCCACTTCTATTACTTGCACCAACTGGAGTTACATCATTCAATATAGGTGCCTCAACTATCCATGCACAACTTCGAATCTCAATTATGGATTTTGTTGAATTATAAGGAACAAGACTTACAAGTTTCCAAGAGGATATTCGCCACATAAAATACTTATTGATTGATGAAATGAGCTTCATTGGGCAAAATTTGCTGCAGAACATGGACTTTAGACTCCGTCAAGCATTTCCTAAAAATGCAAACATGAGTTTTGGTGGTATATCTATTATTTTGGTTGGAGATTTGGATCAAATTCCTCCTGTTAGTGATAGACCACCATACGATAGCAACAATGACCAACAAAGGTTTCGTCGGCTACTCACAAATCAAAGAGATGCAAATTTGACAATAGATATTGAAAGCTATTGATGACAAGAACTAATGTTGGAATAGATAGAGTCACCAATGAAGAGTTTGATAATTGTAGGAAGTGTCAATGCACCACTGGGATGTTGAAATGATGAACTTGATGTGGAGTTACTGATTGTTATCAATGCAAGGGTCATAATAACTTCCAATATTTGGATAAAAGCAGGTCTTGTAAATGGAGCTCTAAGGTACATTAGAAGTATAATCTACAAACCTGGGAGTGCCTCACCAGAACCACCAACATATGTTATGGTTGAGTTTTATAGCTACTCGAGAGTACAATTTGAAGATGAAACTTCATATACAGTTCCAATTGCACCAATACAAAAGGGACACACAACCCAACTACCTTTGCGGTTGGCTTGGGCATTAACAATACACAAATCACAAGGTTTGACTCTTTCAAAACCCAAAATTGATAAATGTCAAAGAGAAATAATGAGATTAACATTTGTGTCTATATCCCGTGTAAGGTCCTTGGAAGGATTATAAATATTACTTCCATTTACATATGACCGCTATGAAAAGCTAAAAAATGAAATTTTCCAAACAGAACGCTGAGGAAGAGAGATTGAAACTCTTAAAGGAAAAATTATTTCATATAATTATGAAAAAAATCGTGTACTTATTCATTATTTGACATTTTATGCAATGTGTACTTATTCATTATTTAACATTTTATGTGGTGTGTATGGTACATTATGATGAGCATTAAATAACTATTTAGATTCAAAATTTTAAATCATGTATATTAAAGTTTTGGGTGAATTAATGTAATGTGTATTACAATTTTGTATGATTTAATGTGATATATATTATACATTTCAAGTTTTATGAAAAACTTCATATTTTGTATTAAATAAATACGCAAAACACATAGCTGCTATCAGCATACCTATTCTAGATAAATCTATATAAAATACGCCAAGAGATATTACTCTCAAAATGCCTATTTCACTTATGTCACATAAATTTATAAATTATATCTCTCTGCATATTTTAAGTATGCTAGTTGGTTATTTATATTTTATTTAATTTAATTCATTTATCTATATTATAATTATTATTTAAAAATATCATCAATTTCAAAACTTGAATAATCTTATTCGACCCATGTAATAGGGTAAGTTTTTAAAAAAAAAACTAGCAAATTTAAAAATAATAATTATCTCACATTATTTATATAGTAAAAGTGATGAATGACTACTCACAAAAAAATTCTTTATAGTGTATAATTTAAAATAAATAAAATATAAAACAATTTTCGTTTTAACATTTTATTATAAAATAATATTAGATATAACTACAAGATAGTGTAATTATAACTATATTCATTAAATCCTTATCTCAAATAACTGAATAAAATTTAAAAAACATATTTTAACTAACAACATTTTCAGATCAATTTTTAAAATAAAAACACCACCTCATATTTCACAAACTAAATTTAAAATAAAATATATTAAATATATTATTTCTCTATTATTCTTTTTATTATTTCTTTAATGTATATGATTAATTGATTCCTATTCAAAAATCTTTATTCTTCTTTTTATTATTTCTTTAATGTATATGACTAATTGATTCCTATTCAAAAAACTTCATGTCAAACACTCATTAAGAGTCGAGGCATAAGGAATAAAAGAAAGTTAACAGAAATGACGAGAGAAGCAAAGTTAAGTTATTTTGACAACATCATTTTGGACATTTAAAATCAGATTTAGTTAAAAAATATATTTATTTTTAAATCAACATGAAATCGGATTCAAATTTGACTTAACATCACCATTGTGAAAGTGATGTTAGGGCAAATTTAAAAGGATAAGGGCACGTTCTGTGTCTTAAAAAGATGTTACATATACATATTGTGAAAAGATAATGATACCTTGACATTGGTAAAATATATCGGCAATATTCAAAAAGAGATTTAAAACAAGAAATTCTCCTCTCCCTCTAAACAACACTCTCAACGCTCTTATATAGGTCATTGCCCTAGTCTCAAGTTTAACATTTAGTACCAAATAAAAAGAGTTTAACATTTAGTACCAAATAAAAAGCGAGGATAAACAATTTTCCTAGAGACCAAATTAAAAATATAAAATATCACATTAAAAATATAAAAGATCACATTTTTCCAAAAACCAAACATCATGGCCACTGCCTGACACAATTTTAATAGAAATTAAACTTAAATCCAAGAAAATACATTCTTTATTTCAAATGAAAAAACATTTTTTTTTTTCAGAGACCAAATTGAAAATATAAAAGACCACATTTTTCCAAAGATCAGGGACCATGGCCACCACCTGACACAATTTTAATAGAAATTAAACTTGAATCAAAGAAAGTACATTCTTTATTTCAAGTCATTCTTCATGACCCACATTACTACCTATTACTACCTTTAAATCAATGGTAAAAGAAGAAAAAACCCTATCATATCAAACCTTAATTCAGAGCAACTAACCGCCGGTTAAGGACAAGAACATTGTGGTAGGCAAGGCATGTAGTTTTATTTATTACCGTCTCGTGTGGACTGCCATTTCCGATAACATGCCAATAGTTTCTGCACATGTTGGAGTAGTTTAAGAGCTTTGCCAATGCATCCTCTTGGTTTAAGGGATTTTTAAGCATCGTCTAAAATTTGGCATGGAATCCCTAAAAAAAATTATAATCTTGGAACAGTTGGTATGGAGGGCACGGGAGAGGATTTTCAAACTATGAAACTTAGTCATAAGTTTCTGTTGAGGAGAAAATGGTCCCCAATGTGAACTGCCATTTTTGATAACATGTCCGTAGTTTCTGAATGTGTTAGAAATAGTTTAAGAGCTTGCTGTTGCATCCCCATAATTCTTAAGCGATTTTTTTAGCATCATCCAAAATCCAACATGAAATCCCCAAAAATATTTTATATTCTAGAACAGATGGTATGGAGAGCACAGAAGAGGACTCTCAACCTGTGACACACATTTTTGACAAAGAGAAAAAGGTCCCCATTTCTAAGGAGGGGCCTTTGGCACAAAAAAGGTGGAAGGCGGCCAATGAGATGGCAGAGGCAATTAAACTCTGGGAGGAGAGCAAGAGGCATGGGATATCAAGAGATAACAGAAGAGCAAAGGCATGGGCGATAAGCATACACCGAACTACCTTAATCTGTGAGAGTGTTCTAGAAATTTTTGGAATGTAACGTTTCCTTGTTGAATCAATCACGCTTGACACCACATTCGACCTATAGCACCACTCATCTTTTACAAAATGGAGACATAAAATACACCATTATGCAGTCACATCAAAAAGAGATTTCCCCATGCTTCCTCTCAATTCATTTGAGAGGTAATGTTGATCAAAACTGTACAAAAAATGAATTATGTCAAGGTGCAGCCATTTACTGGTAAGAGCATCCAGAAGGTACACAGTTGGTCTTGATTTGCATCTTGGCAGGCAAAAAATATACAGTGAAGCATACCATACCCTTAAATTACAGAGAATATGAGACGCAACATCTTCCATGCCGCAATTTGAAAAACAGAGACTCAGCCAGAGCCTTTATGCTATAACTCTGTTTTTACACCGTCATGATGCTAGAGCTATTTTTCATCTCATAAAATGCATGAAGAACTAGTTTGCCGTAGTTAGTTCACCATAGTTAGTCCAGGCAATGTGACTGTACAATGCAAATGATAAAAATGCGATAGCATTAAATTACAGAGAATATCGGACGCAACATCTTCCATGCCGAAAGTTCAAAAAATAGAGACATAGCTAGATATTTTATGCTTTAACTCTGTTTTTAGAGCATCGTAATACTGGAGATATTTTTTAACTCATATAATGCATGAAGAAAGAGTTTGAACATTGGACTTCACTCAATTTTCCGTAGCCAGTCCAGGCAATGTAACTGTAGAATACAAACTTCACTCTAGTTTTCAACTAACTTTGCTTGGTTGGTGCAGGTAATGTGATGGGCAACGTAAATTGTGTATTTGAGACTCTCTGCCACAAAACAAATTAAGGGAGATTTCATGCCTAGAGTAGAAATTTCAAACAGAAGCAACAGACGATTATTTGAGCAAACAGTAGCGCACCGTTTTTCCAAGTAGAAATTTCAAACAAAAGCACCAGACAATGATTATTTGACAATCATTGACCAAACACTAGCACCAGACAATGATTATTTGACAATCATTGACCAAACACTAGCACCCAGTTTTTCCGATAAAACTATATATCTAAATTCGTGGACTGTAAGTATAAAATCATTAGTGGAAAACAGAATACAACCAAACTAGACTAACAAAAAAGCAGCACAATGGATGCACTGACACACATCCTCAATTTTTAAGCTGCTCGGAATGTGTACACCGCTTGTGTGAAGAATAGTTGCCGGGCATTAAAAGCTGGGGAGGGTAATACTCTCAGAAGTGAGTACACGGCTTGTGTGGAGAACAGTTGCAATGTATTAGAAGAGGGAATCTTCAAAAGGTTTATCTATATTATAAAGAAATGTTCTTTCCCAGGTAAATGTGAAAATGAAAATTTAGGGTAGAATACCACTGAATTGACATCTTAAGTTGACAGGTCAACTACACCCCTATTTGGCGCCACATCAAGAGTTCAACTAATCAAGGTCAATTTATGGAGCGCATGTAGAAAATGATTTGATATTTTATTTTGACTTGTTAATTAAATCCGAGGAATTTGGCTCCTCTCCAATTAATGCTTTGTAGAAGTTGGCATGCAGATTGATTGATATGGGCAGGTCTATTTAATGGGTTGCAATACCTGTAAGTGGCCACGTCAATTTAAAAAGTACAACACAATATGAACTGATAGTTTAGACAACTCTTTTATTACTTTTTCATGAAACGACAATGGCTCTTGGACAACATTACTACTAATAGAACCGGGACAAGTAACTATTTGCTTCTGTACAAGTTGATGGGACTTCCGATTGATAGGAAAAAAAATGCAATGGCCTTCGAAAAAAAAAATGCTGTCATTGATCGACTAAAGATAATTGGAGAAATGGGAAGCTCGTTCAATTTAGCTGCTGAAAACACCCTAAAGACATTACAAATTATTAAATGCAACAATGCACCAAAACCATATAATTATGTTTTAGAGAGCATACTATGGGGTCAATATTCTGCCTTATTTTCCACGGCGGCCAAATTTAATGGACAGTTTGAGAGTTTCTAAACTGCCCCTGTTCGTATTTTTTGATTGTACTACAATCCTGGTTTTGTTAAGGCCTGTGAAGAGTCCTCGTACGGTTGCCACCTTGTTAAGCCACTAAAAATAGACATGCAGTTTGCCAAAACAGACGGGCATCAATTTGTCGCATCAAGCAAAATAAGGTAACTAAACCTTCTCAAAAGCAGTTGCAACCTTCATAAGTATTTAAATTTTCAAATAAAACAAATCAGCTCCAAATTTGTTGCCAGTCAAAATCACTAACGGAAATTCAACGATAAGCTGATCATATAAACGGTGACAACAATAATAGATCGGTTCCTTTCGACCTAGTAGTAGCTATTAACCATTACAACCGATCAAAATTACTTGGGAAAATTCAACAATTAAGTTAAGACCACCGTACCCAACCTGCTTCCACACATTTCTCAAGGGGCTTCGTGGCAACTCATTTCACAACTCCAGAATGGAAGGGACCAAAGAATCTAAGTTATCAATCTTTTGGGAATATTTTCCAAGATCCTTTCTCAAAATGTTTTAAGTAAAAAATTTCAATTGAACACAAAATCCAATGCCATACTGGAACACTCGAGTATTGCACTTATTAATCCGTCTCAGCTCCTATATGCACATCTATGATAGCAAGCACATCGTCTCAATTACCAAGTAACCATTTATAAAACAAAACTGTTCCGAATAAAATTATACTCTCATTAGAAAAGGGGTAAATTCAAACCCCAACATTCCTGAAAACAGGACCGCTCTCAAATGGCAATGAACTAAATCAAAGAAATTACTTCCCAATAAACAGCAATGATTTTTTTTTTTTTTTAAACGTGTCAATGCTACATACCTCCTCCTACTTGATTCACAGCTGTTAACGTGATCCCCAAAATGATTAGTGAGAAAAACAAAATTTGCCTTCTAGCATACAACACTAATATTTATCCGTTTCTTTAATTAGCGCATTAAAGCCTAAATAATTAAGCATAAACATCTAGGAAATTAAAGCTGCCTTCTAGCAGAAAACACAAATAGTTATCCTTTTCTTTAATTAGCTCTCTAATGCCTATATAATTAAGCATACACATCTAGAAAATAACTACTGGTAGCTGTAACTGAAAACTTATTTGCTACTCCTTCCATATTATTTTTACCAGGCACCCAGCAAATTATAATATGGAGAGAGATTTCAACCAAAAGCAGATATTTAGCATTGGGATACCATTACCAAAATACGATGTCACAAATAAACAGGTGATTGATAAACTTGTTATAAATAATTATTTGAATATCTAACAATTGAATCTTAGATCCCCAACAAAATCTCACGCATTGCAAAAGCAATTCAGGAAATTAAGTGCATGATACTAATAAAAAGTTTTTTAGAGGCCAAACACATGCCTCGAACCTTTAGCATAAAAGGTAAATCCTGAATTCAGTCATACCTGTAACTTTGACTTAGCGGCCTTAGTAGCCTGGTATAGTATTTTTGTATATCTCAAATGCTTCAATATTACATGTGCGCAAAAAGACTACAATATGCATTTCAAACTTAAAGCTAGTGGTAATAGGAATTGAAGGATATCATTGTATCCTTCACATTCTACAGCTAAAATTTACTTTGGACCAATATCTTTCAGAGCACAAATCTGCTCCTCTCCCATTGCAGACATCACAGTCACCACAAGGTCTTTCCCCTCTCCAAAACCATCTTTGATCTGGCCATATGGAAATAAATAAATAAATTTGATAATATGAACTAAGTAAAATAATGCAAAACCATCAAACAAATCGTCCAACCATAATAATACCTGGGTAAGGAGTTGATCATCAGTGGGGAGCCTGAGATCATCCTTTGTGTTTCCATTATCAGTCAGCAGGCTCACCTGTGATTACTTTATAAGACATCTTATTCCTATAAAAGAACTTGTAAAAAAGACAATCACAAAAACATGTGAAAAGATCAAACATGGCAGAGGCAAACTTACAAATCCATCCTCCGAAATATCAATCAACTGATAATCAGTGCGATTAACATGGGGAACCTGCAATTAAAAAGAAAGAATACCAATCCTTATTAAGACATGCCATACTGCAAGAGGATAATCTCATAAGAAACCGCAAAATGAAATACGAGGCCACACTTACATCACAGTTGTGAGAAGATGGAACAATATCTTCAAGCTTTTTACCATTGAAGATATCAATTCCAACAAAGTGGCATTTGGCATGCCCATGTTTGCCAGTCTTTGAGGTAGACACCTCAACCACCTGCAAAAGTTATTAAAAAAACAATTTAAATAGAAAAACTATAAATTATAACTAGACTATTTCCTAAGAGGGCAACACTGTACACATGACCTCTTAATAAAGGGGAAATTGTTGCATTTTTACAAACATCCCAAAACCAGTTTCCCAAATATGTACATTGTAGACATGTGTACATTGTAGGCGCATGTACACTAAAAACATAAATTGATAACCCAGACAACCTCAGTGAATATTAGAAATGTAGACCAGCGTTGGACAATGAAAATTTGTAAAATCAATAGATTTTTTATTTTTCGTTTACAAGGGACCTCCAGGCATCTCTGACAGATCAAGGGAGACCCAGGCACCTCCCACCACATGGCAAGCAGGGAGGCATCCTTTACATTCTAAAATACTTTTAAAATATTAGTATTCCAGGCAACAAAAATGGCAGATTTGGAATCACACAAGCATGGAATAGTTCAAACAGAACCAAATAAAGAATACAAATTCCCTTTGCATAGAAGAATTTGGCACAACAAAAAAACAGAATAAGCTTTTAAATAATTCAAGGCCCTATAATTTCTCTTCATAGACTCATCCATCCAAGTAAGTAAAACCAAATATCTTCTAATAGATGTAAGTTGTAACAATTCTTGATACCAAACTAAGTAAATTACACTAAATATTTCACATCCCCAATAAGCTTATATTAAACACAACAGCCTCCCTGAATGACAGTGCTACATGGCACTAAAAAATTTGTCTTATAATGAAGATTACATGAATTAATTAACTAATACTGAATTTAGGCACACTAATTTATCCTGGAAGTAGCACTTAGAAGGGTTTGTTAGTCAACTTGTTGTAGGTGAGGCAAATAAGATCTGATCCAACTACCACCAACGATCTGATAACATCCAAATTTACAGTGGTCCTTCAACCTATTACAACTCAATGCAACCTTTCTCAGTCTGTAGAATCAATATGCTGCTTTAGTTAGTGTATACATCTTCTGCATGGATGAAACAATATTCCGTAGCAGGCAGCATCACTAAATTAATTCAACTTGACAAGGGATAGCTTCATTGCACAGTCATGTCTCTCAGCAAATTGCACTTAGAGACAGTTAAATTGTAAGATAAAAGATGATCTAGGCTAAGCCATGGAATATTAAGATGCGTAAAGATATAAATCCATGTCAACCAACAAGAAAACAAGTAATAAACAGCAGACAAATATATAAAACAAAACCTTTCAAATAAATTAACCAAAACATACAACCATCATACATATTAAAACCTACCAATAAGCAAAATAAGCAGGTAGACAAAAGTAAGTATGATAATCAAAAATACAATTTTACAATCTAATTAACTCAAACTGATTGTAAATTATTTTTAACAGGGATAATTATAAGCAAAAAAAATTAAAGGTAAATAAAATTCTTCCCCGCTGGATATCTTATATAATTAATATTGCAAGAAGCAGCAAACAAGCTATCAATCAAGGGTTTACAAAAAAGAGTTCCAGGAACCCATATGCAAAATCATTAAATACATACCTTACAACAAATTAATCTTAGAAGTGCATTTTCAATTTTTAAATCATTAAAAGGAATATCAAGGCAGAGATTGATTGAATCCAAAAATAAAAATGCAGAGATTTCACTTCGGTAATGGATTCTTAAAAGTCATTGACAAATAGACCCAAATAAACAAGAGGGGCAAAATGTTCCTGCCTACGTTCCTATATGTCACAATATCTTTATAACTAAATTAACCTTCAAAATGAAACCCTCCCAAAAATTCAAATCCTACAACGACAAAAAGAGTGACTTAATTTAACGAGTCAAATAGGATGATCTTGAGGGGTACAAACATCAGAGTTTGCAGTACAGAACCTTTAAATTTCTAAAATATGAGGGATGATTAAGTAATAAAACTAAGTAAAATACTGCATCCAACTTGCTGGGTACAGTACATGCCAACTGACAAGGCCAGGTTCAAGCCTATTGTACATTTCAGATGCCTATCCACCGTGGCATCTAGGCCAAAGGTGAGCACACATGGGGAATTGATACAAAAAGCAGCAGCAAACGCCGAATTTGCATTGAAAATAATCTCAAACTACTTCTTAAAACCAGACTAATCCATCATAACAGATAAAACACCATTTTGTAATAGTTTAACACACAAAAATTAAGTGGGCCTTTAGCAGGAATGCATTAGAAATTAATAAAACCAAAAATAATAGTCTATAAATAAACAAGTGATTTATAAATTAATTTGAAATTTACCAAAATAACAACCCAATCATCATGATTATAAATAGCAATTTTTACCACCCAATTGGAGAGCCTTTAATGCCAAGATTAATAAGTCCAAACAATTGTAAACAAATAGATTGCTTCCAAACTGGTTCTCTCGTGACAGTATTATTGTAAGAGGGGAAGAAAACAAACCATAGAAAGACGATTTACAAACAGAATAAAGCTCATGCTTAGGGACTTCTATATAACAGTGTCCCACGTACAAACCCACATTAGACATGATAAAGGGTTGAAAATTGGGTGAAATGTGTCATCCAACTCTCCAGAAATTGGGTGAAATACAGCATCCGACTCTCCGACGGACAAGCCCGGGCCACTTCATTGGAAGAAATAACCCTGAATAATAAGCTAAAGATTTACTGTAAAAGGAACTTCTTAGATAAATTATTTTACCAAATAAAAATAAAAAATCAGGATCGTGATGGTCACTTTTTAAAGTGAAGACTGATTAGTCCGAAAAATTAAAAAACTATTAGATTGCTTCCAAGCTGGAAACCTTACATAAACAGTGCCAAAGACGAATAAATCAAAATACAGAAACAGGGTTTACAAAATAAAAAACAAAAAACAACCCACATGCCAAAAGCATTAGTGCAAATTGACCCTAACACCAACAACAGAAAAACGATCAAACAATTCCTAAGAGCAAATAAAAAATACGGCGATTTAAAAGACCACCAATAAATCAAACCCTAAGGTTAAAAAAGCAAATACAGAAAATTAAAGTTCAAGAATTAAACTGACCTTGCAGGCCCTGCCTTTTATGACGATGTAACCATTTTTGCGAATGGTACCCGCCTGCTGAGGGTACGTCTTTGAGGCGCCTGCATCGGCCTTCGATTCGAAGTGATGCTCTGAATCAGACATCTTCACACCAGAAAGCAAATTACCGGGATCACAATTGATATTTTTTTTTCGTCTTGCCGATCGATCACTTGCCCTTCCTCGCAGAGATTTCTTGCCAACGAGGAAATAATTGCAGCAGAAGGGAGGAAGAACAATGGGGATTGTGTTGGGGGTGGTTGGAAAAATACCCTTCGATTTCTAGGGTTTGTTCTAACCACGGGTTAAAACGCGGGTCCGAAATTGACCATGGATTTGACGGCCGTGGCGATAGGGGCCTGTGGGACACGTAGATGGATGAGATGACGTGGTAAAAAAACGAATTTTTAGTACTAAAATAATGATCGTACCTTTCAATTAAAGATGTGTGTAATAACGGCCTCTAGCGACTTATTAAATTTGTTCCAATGTGGTGGGGGCGTTTGTTAAAAAGGTGAAGGCCCAAGGCCCCTTTTTTCCTCCTTTCTTTTATCGGTCTTTGCCAAGGGAGATACCAATTTAGTGTAGATAAAAAAAAATTATATGTATTTTATATAATACTTAGTCCTCTTCTCTAAGGAACTATAAGAATTGGTGAAATTAATAATTTTTAAGAATTGGTGAAATTAATAATTTTTAAGAATTGATGAAATTAATAATTCTTATATAATGAATTTTATTATATTATATAATTAAAATGTAAGAATTGTTAAAAAAATTATTCAATTTTTATTATCTATAAATTTTTTAAAAAATTATTAAAATTAATTATTTCTTATTTTATTGGTTATACAATAATTTTTTTATATTTTTTGATATAAGTTTTTAAAAAAATTTAAAAGAGAATGTTTACATGTATTTATATAAATAAAAAACAAGTTTATATCATGTCCTCCACTTCTTTTCTATTATAAGAATCAGTTTTTAAATAATTAATTTTTATTTTAATCAATAAAAAATTTAAAATGTAAATAAAAGACAAGTGTATATTATGTTTTAAAAATATTGATACTTAATTTAAAAATTATATAAATTATTTAATTATTTAAATGTTAATATTTTAACGTTCTTTTATTACTCCAATAATAAGAAACATGAATGCAATCAATTTTATCTCATACTATTATTATTATTATTAACATGCAGTTCTTCACATATAAATATCAATTTTTTATTTTATAGATAATTCATTGAAAAAAATATTTTTAATTTATAAAAAATACAATTTTATAGAAGTTATAGTTGATTTTAATTAAGACAAAAAAATAATTGAAAAAATTAATAATTTTATTATTTTATTATAATATCATAAACAATTAATTAATTATAATTAAATATTTACATGCATAACTTAATTTATCAAATAAATAAATAAAACATAAACATGATCATATACATATCAAATTTAATCTCTTATAAAAAGGATTTATCTTTAGAACTTGTATTATTAAATATTATATTAAACAAGATATTTGGATTTTCAAATTTTTTTCTTATCACTTTTATATTATTATTATATATTCTCTTTTTATATTTATATATATTATAATTTACTCATTAACATAATTTAAAATACAAAACTAATAATTAATAGTAATATATTTTTTTTTAATTAATTTGTAATATTATAATTATAAAATCAACCATTAGAACATATACATTATTTGTAATATACTACTTTCAATTATTTAAAATAATAATAAACATTGCAATTCTTAATATTATTCATATTTTAAAATAGGGATTAGTTATAATTAAAAATTTATTTGAAAAATAACATTTAGAGTACAACACAACAAATATTTATGAAATTATATAATTAAAAGACAAGTGTACAATATATTGATAACATTGACATTTGACCCATAATTTATATAAACTTTTGAAACAAATATCATCAAAAATAGTTTAATTAATCATTAAATTATTAATATCATGAATCCTTAAAGAATAAAATATATTGAATATTAACAAAAACAATTTAATTAATCATTAAATTATTAATATTATAAATCCTTAAAGAATAAAATATATTGAATATTCGCAGATGACTCCAACCAATTTGACTAAAGTTTGATTGTAAACTTAATGCACAGAATGGGGCAGGTGGATGCATATATCAATGCATGCGTGTGCATGAACAATCAATAATATGCAGAGTTAATTTAAAAAAAATTGTTGCCACCTCACCAGTTCAATGCGTACCCTATATTATTTACCCATAAAGTTATGATCTCTCCTCCTTTAAAGGAAAGGAAAGCATTCTTCTTTCCTTTATAGCCTTCGCTTGGCCAAGACACAAAGAAACACCAAGGGAATTATTCTCAAGGATTGTTATAACATAAATAACTTTTTTGAAACATTAAAATGTTTAAACATTGTTGTCAAATGCAATTATTCGACCGAGAGCAAATTATATTATATAAATGTATATTGTTTAGTATTATGAATTTATTTATAATTATATTTATATTAAATTTTATAAAAATATCATAAGTTGTAATTAATTTTTAAATTTTTTTTTTTTTTGGATTTCAAGATTTGAAATATATTCAAGGCATTTAAGTACATACACCTATAATTTAGAGTAACTTGACAATATATATTATATGTCTTTTACATTTTATTTTCTCACACAAAATATGAAGTATTGAAAAATCAAAAGCTTTAATAATACACATATATTATAACAAGTATAACAGAATGTCTTGTGACAAATATCCTTAGCTTCTCAAAATTTGTAAGTATTATAATATTTATATTACAAAATTATATGCAAATTCAACTACAAACTATTATCAATATATGGCAGCGACTTCTGCTATGCGGCACTTGTTTTATATTATAATATGGATAAATAATAATTAATTTAAAAATTAGAAAAAGATAGAAATATGTAAATTTTAGATTAATTTGAATTTATTTTAGAATTTGGTAAGAGTTATTAGAAGGTGGCAGTAAAAATGTGTGTTTATAGGTGATAAGTAGTTAACTTAAAAAATTAATAATAATTGATGTTTATTTAGACCGTACATATATTCTAGATAATCTAGATTATATGTTATCATTATAGGTAATCTAGATTGTACATTATCATTTTGGATAAAAATGTAGAAATACTCAAAACAATTTGATGATTGTATTTATAAGATTTTGACTTCCAAATCTCGTGTTTCATGATATATCGTTTTGATCCCTTACCAAGCATATTTTTTCTTCTTGCTCTAATTGGGCATTAATATTTGAAAGCTTAAGAGAAATAATATGTACTACGCCCTGTGTTGAGGGTTAATTGGATTTTAAACATAGTCTAGTTATCAGGGCCCTAGATACTAATAATATCGAAAACAACAAATCTCAATGGTCAACAACGTGCAAACTAATACCTAACATGAAATTTTGTATCTCTATGAATGTTATAATAATTGTTTAATTTCCTCTATAATACTTATAAATGCTCAATAAATTCATATGAATAATAAATGAATTCTTTAAATTATATTTTGTCTAAATAAATTATAATGTTTGTGTATTGATAGACAAAATGAATTCAAATCAGGGCCTTATTAGCCTATAAACCGACATCAAACAATCACAAAACAAAAAATGTGGGACAAAGAAAGTGAGTGAACTCAAGCCACAATGGGTGACATAAGTTTCCTAGCATCGTACATTAATGTTCCAAACATGTTTAGACTGTAAGTGGATGTTTCGTGCAAGTGTTTGAAACTATGAGAAATCACGGGAGAGAGTATGTGATAGCTTAAGGAGTTGGGATGAGGGTCGAAAACCATTGAAAGTCTATAAAACATGTCAATAATGTTTAATTTTGACCAATAATTGATATGTACATAAACACCTTAAAATCATATAATATAACAACCAATAAATGTCTAAGGGTTATTTTTAAGTGTTCGCATTTCACCCCACTTCGATACATATGTATGCATACAAATCAAAGTAAATAAAGGCATGTGCATACAAATTTTTGTATGCATGGAGCTCTAAAACTAAAGTTTGTGTACTTAAGAATCTATAAAAATATTATTTCTTTTTCTACACATGCATGAATGAGTGCCAAATAATTATAATTTGCTAAGATTTGAAAAACTAAAGCCTTATATCTAATTTTAGTGAGAGAAAGGTATAATACCATGTGGAGCTAAGTGCCTCCAAATCTATGTGAAATCTTGAACAAAATTGTAAGTATAATCTTTAACAACAAAAATAAAGCTATAGTAAAATTCTTGATACTATAAAAAATAACACTAAATAATATTAAAGATATATTCTTTTGCAGGAATGGGTGATGTGTATAGAGTACATCCCTTTATAGGAGTGAGAGAAAAATAAATGCTCTTTTTATAGGAGTGAATGATATTTTGAGTGTCTCCTCTTATAGAAGTAGATGGTGTCTGGACAAATATAAAAAGTGAGATATATGTCACCTTCTGAGATTTAAGATAAACTTGTGAGAATCATGTCTTAAAAGAAAGAGATTAGATGCATCATGTATAAAATAACATGTAAACTACTAATATAAAATATATAATAATGTCTCGATGATATGTAAATATATACTAAACTTTGTCACACATGGGCTCGTGTTATAAGTAATGTAGCATATGAAGATGTATCATTGAAAACATGTGTTTATAATAAAATTTTCTTTATGTGGGCTTATGATGTGGATATTATAACTTATATGATAACTAACTGAAGATATAGCAACGTAGAGCATATGTAGAATATCTTATTTTAAATAGATGCATAACAAAAATCATGAAAACATAAGAAGGGCATAAAACATTTTTATGATATAAATCATAAAAAATATAAAGACTTTGTGACACGTAAGTGTGAATGATGTTTTGACAAGATAAAATAAATTTGAGAAATCAAAGTACAAGGACTTTTTATCATAAAATCAACTATGAAAAAAATAGTGAGATAAAGAAATAAAATCTCATGATAAAATAATATAAAATAACCATAGAACAATTACAATCAATTTATAAAATAGAAAGAACTACCATAGCCAAACAAAACAATATATAAAATAGTACAAACTATGTAAGAAATTTGACAAAAATTGACCAATCAACAAATATAAAGAAAGTGACAAACAAGCAAAGAAGCAATCACATGTGCCCCCACTGTGATATTATGGCATGGTATAAAAATGGCTCGTATATAGAACCACTTAAGATGTATAATATTAATTGGATTATTTAAAGGTCTGTCTGCTAATGTAATAAGGCAATATGCCCACAATTCAAAAATTTAGTGATAACAAATAGGTCTAGCCAATTGGGCTTGAATTTTCCTTTTTTTTCAAATATATATACTTGTGCTTTTATAATTGTATTTCAATACTTTATTGTCAGAGGTAATTTTAATGGTTAATATTTGTTATTTAGCTAAAATTTGCTTTTGGTGGGTGAAAATATGCATTAGTTAATTAGTGTAAAAAATTATACAATTTTTTATATTCATGTTTCTAATCACCCTATAAAATATATTCTAACATATTTTGGGGCACAATTCCCCATAATTACTACCATGTGTAGGTCGCATTTACCTTAAAATTATAAAATATATGTATTAGTTGTTTTAAATCACCAATTATAATTGTATGTATATATTATAACCTATTTTGGGGCACATGTTCACCATAATTACCATGCATGTATAGGTCTCATTCGCCTTTAAATTATAGGAGACATGTATTAATTATTTTGAATTGACAATTTTGTGTGTGTGTGCATAAGAAAGACTTGAGAATGTGTTTTTACTTATTAATGCCTATAAGCCATTGACCCTGAATGACCAATCTAAGACATTTATAACTTTATCGAGAAATTGGTAAAACAACCAAGTAATAATTAAAAACGTAACTCTATATTGGATTCTTTACGCTTAAAACATTATTATAATCTAACTTAACCAAAAATGTATAAAGGAGGTGTCTTAAATAAGAAGCACACCCTTTAATTTATTCCAAACACATTAACTTAAACCATTGCTAAGACTTTGGAACAAGTTTTAACAAAACTCCATATGATCCAAAGTTAGTTCTTTGGACACATTCCAAGCATTTTTCTAATTTTTTTAAATTTGATTCTATCAAAGGGTTTTGTGAGAATATCAATTATCTAATCTATAATTGAGCAATGTGTTTGTTCAATTGCTTTCTTTGACACTAGCATTCTCAGATAATGATATTTGACACCATATGTTTGGTTTTGCCACAAAATACTAGATTTTTGGACTCTTAATTGCACTTTGATTATCAATACATAATTATGTAGGAACAATATGAGAAATCCAAAGGTCTTCAAGGATGTGACGTAAATAAATAATCTCTATATAAGCATCCCATGTTGTGATGTATTCTAATTCTGTTGATAAATTTGCCATAATATCCTACTTTTACAGCACTGTGCAATGGCAGCTGAACCCATATGCATAATGTACCCTTTTGTCGGCACTCAATCATCCACACATCTATCAAAATCTACATCACAATACCCAATAATTTTGAATTTCTTGTTGTGGTAGTACTTAAGGCCATATGTTTATGTTCCCTGAAGGTAATGAAGTACTTTTTTAACCACATGCTAATGATATTGATTTACATATTTGTCCTATAGATAAAAAAGTGGCAAATATATTCACAAAACCACTTCGTGCTACCAAGTTTTGTCATTTTCATTCAATATTGGGCCTCTCAGAGTTGCCATTATTAGGGAGTGTGCATGATAATGTCACTTCCTAATGGCCATGTGTTCCTTCTTCTTTTATATACTTCTTCTTAGTGTAAAGCATTATAAACTTCATATGGAAGTTATGTAATTGTAATCTTTGTGTGTAAATTTTACTATTATACTTTAATATATTAAAGCATACTTTGTAATTGAGGTCATTACATTATAAATGGCTCCAAATATGCTTAGTTTATTATTCATGAGAAATTATGAGATATAGTCTCACGATCATGCTAGTCTAAACTTACTTTAGAGTAGTTTATGGATTATAATTCTTTTTATTTCAAAAGATGATGTTTGGCATGCTAAAGGTTTTTAAATCCTTCAATTATGTACATAGTATAATTCCTTTTTTAAGGTGACTACGACTTTTATCCCCACTTAGCATCAAGATGAAGTATTAGCTCATTTAATGTCTAAGTGGGCTTAATTGACCCTTAGCTTACCTTGGTAGTTAATTAAATAATGATAATATATTATTTATTAACATGAGGTGAAAACCTCTTGTAAATAAATATTAAAATTATATTTATTTAATACTTACCAATGTTATTAAATGTCTTTCGGGATGGTTAGACACGTTGGTTACAACAATCATCTCCCTTCACATTTCACTATAAATAGGATTTTACCCCTATTGTGAAAGATTGTGAATTAAAAATTCATTATTTGTGTGTGGAAATATTTGTAAAGGCTTTGTGAAGATTGTTTGAGAGGAAGTGAGAAGGGGAAGGCTATGTGTTTGGGTCCATAAGTTTCTCAATTATATGAATATCAACATTTGTGGGTTTTTTGCCTTTCAATGTTCCCCCCCCTAAATTCTGTGTTATGTGTATAATTGATATGATTATTATTCATATGCTTTACTATTCAGGTTCATCTCTAGATCTTCTATGACATTCAATATACTTTTCATATCGGTTTCTTATCACATTTGTGATGTACCATGAAGGGTTATGTGAACCTTTTGATATGTACATTCAATAGTGTTGGTGAAAATATTAATTGTGCATCTTTAGTTAAGTTGACTTAGATAGTTAGATTTTACACTAAGGTTGGTTACTTGGTGCACTTTCCCAAGTATACATTTAATACTTACCTACCTTGCATGCCACCATCATTATATGACACCTTTAATGTTGCCAATAAGATAAGAGAAGCAAATGTATGACTTTTCTATATATTCTCTTCTCTTCATTTATATTTTACACACCAAAAATACACACACATAAATGTTGAACATTAAGTGAACAATCTATAATATATTGTTTCTCATTTTAGTTATCCTCTTCTTTCCTCTCTCCTATATGAGTTGTGTGTCTATTCTTCTCTAGGCTTGTGCATAAACCTAAACAAAATTCCCACTGCAAAGGATATATCAGGCCTAGTAGTCATCAAGTATATTTAACCTCTCATTAATTGTTTGTATTTGGTGCCATAAAAAAATGCACTACCATCATCTTTAGATAATTTTAAGTTTCTCTCCACCAGAGTGAGGGTAGGTTTACAATCATTCATACTAAACTTTATAATAACTCATAAATATACTTGGTTTGAGCAATGAAAATACCTTTATTTTTTTGAGTAACTTTTATGCCAAGATAATAGTGACGAAGTCCAAGATCTATCATCTCAAATCCATATTTTAGTTACTTTTTCGATGTCAGGGAGACCTAGAACAATAAACATGCTCTGATCCCTACTTAGTCAGGATCTTGCTCTACCAATTAGAGCACATATGATTACTTCTTGTATTAGCAACTAAACACGGAATATAACCAGAATCAATAAGTAACTAGAAATATGAAACAACACATGAATTGAGAGACAATACACAATTGTATTAATAATCACTCAGAAGAATATACAATAAGGAAGATGCCACTTCTTCCTCCACCTCAAAGGTTCACCACACCTCAAGACCTTCTTCCCTCTCTCTCTTGGTCACAACAATCAACTCCAATGCAGAATTGATGTTCACCTCTCCAACCAGTCAGTAACACGCTGCCAGTTCACCAAGTACACAACCGTACTCCAAGTAGATCTCCTGCTCTCTGCTGCTACCTGCAAATCACTAGACCTTACTCACCATTGTAGATCTCCTATAGAAAGTCATGCACACATGCTGACCAAGATCATACACACACGAAGAACCCTTCTGATTCTCCAAACTAGTACCCACCTTGGTACTGTGGCACTGGGAGGAATGCACCATTGCTCTCTTCTCTCTGAAGGAACTTATTGCTCTCTTACTCACTAGCTACAAGTTTACAATACAGCCCATGAGTCCATATATAGATCCCATGCTTACAATTATTAGACTAACCTAATTACAATAATTAGACACGCAACTCAAGACTAAGACTAGCCTTCAACATGCAAACTAACAGTCTCAAAATAGACTCTCCGAACTCAATATGCAAACTGCCTATTCTCGCACAGGCTGCCAACGTCGGCTCCTCCATGACCGATGTCGACCGACTGGTGACCGACACCGGTTGCTTCCTCTTTGCTATCTGACCGACATCGGCTGATCAGACCGACGTTGATTTCCCTGCAACTGATTCTGTAACTCCTCGCAACTCTGCATCCTCCGTAACTTCTCCTGTTGCATCCTGGTGAAGCTTTTAGCTCCACAACCTAACAACCTCCCACTTGGAGATAAATAGCTACACCTGTACCTGTACCTGTACACCATCTAAATTGTTCCTTGGCTTGTATTCCTCTTCAAGATCAATCCTGAAGACCAACCACCACACAACCTGTGATGCTACACCTGTCATCAAAGTAACCTACCACATCCGAGCCTACATATCCATGTAGTGAAGAACTTGACCCTGCATAACAAGAATACCTGCTGCTAGTCCCACTGAACTGCCCTCCAATACTCCTTCATCGAATTGGCTCCATACTTTCTGACAACCCCCACTGCTTGGGAAAACAATTTAGGTCTACACTAGACCTCATGTGATTTCGAACCCTGTTTCAAGCTAAGCTTGAACTGTCCAGCCCTTGGTGTGCTTTCTGATTCTGCAACCTGTATCATGAACCCCGCTAACACCGTCTTCACATCAGCTCCCACTGGAGATAAAATCTCCATGTCTCTTATGCCAAAGAATTTTGCTGCTTCAAATTCTTCATGACACACCTCTGAACTAACCTTACCCTTAGCTCAGCAAATACCTGTATGTACAAACCTACTAGTAAATCACCCACATACAGTAACAAGATGATGTTGCGACCATCATCTACCTGGTAAGACAGACACAATAGTTACACTGACATTGACTGAAGCCATGCTTAGTCATCCACCTGTCAAACCTATACCATTGTCCTACAGCTTCTTCAAGACCATATGCCTTGGCCTTCTATCTCTTGTATCCATCCACTCTCTTCTTTAACTTGGGAATCCATTCCGTCTCTCAGTGCTTACTTCCAGCTGACAACTCTACCAATAAATACCTGTTTGGTTCTTCTACAAGGACTCACACTCCTCATCCATGCCAAGCTCCCACTGTATCTGGATTCTACCTGCATTGCCTCTTCTATCTTCCTGGTTCTTGACCATCAATAAGCAATATAAAGAAGGTGAACAACGAATATGAGGTTCACTTACCCTTTTTGACCTCAACATGAGCGTTTGAGACTTGTTGACAGCTTGTTGTCCGCCCACTATCCGTACCAGTGACCGATCTCGGCCATCTCCTAGTTTGTTTTTGACCGATGTCGGCTCCCTGTATTGAACCTGACTGCCGACGTCATTTCCCTGGCTGACGCCGGTGTCCCTCCTGCCAACGTTGATTCCTTAATAATCGATGTTGATCTTCATTCTGTCAATGTCGGTTACTGTATGACCGATGCCGGTACCTGTGTTCGTCTGTGAGTGATAACTTTTTACCCGTAAACTCTCCATAGATCAAAATCCTAATCAAATCAACCCTGCTCTACTCAGAATAATTTAGTTTTCTCACCTGATCTCTGTCCGTCATCTCCTCCATGAACACCAAGGCTTTCCAGTTCTTTAGCTTGTCAAAGACATCTGACTTTCGCTTCAAAACCTGCATTCTCCTTCTACATATGTGACTAAGCCTACGAAGCCACATCTCTGCAACAGAAGGTGAATCAGCGATATAAGTAGATAGATAAAGGATACCTACTTTCTTACCACCATCTAATTCAAGTGTATCCGCTGTGAGAATTATAGTGTGTCTCTCATCACCCAAATTTCCTGAAGAAATTAGACTCATCTCCAAGACTGGTACCTGCATGACTTCCTTCAACCACAGTGTGTCATCCGTTTGCAATTTTAGCTTCACTTCCCCTTCGACAATCATCTGACAAGGCTCTCCAACCCCTAAATAAATCTCTCCAAAGTCTCCAAAGACATACCCATGAAAAGATGCTCTATTTCGGGCTGCATGGAAAGAGGTAAAAGAATATGTAAACAAAGATTCCACTTTATCCAGAACATCCTGTGCAATATTACCTGCAACATATGCTTCTACGCGTTGATCTTCTACCGACCAACAATCTCTTTTTACCTGCTCCTTCTTTCCATCAATCAGACCATTCATGCTATTCAATTTCTCCATTCGTAGCTTACTTTCTTCTGCCATTGCTATACTCCCACTCAATCTGAAACCCCTGTGAGTGACCTGTAATCAAAAACACTACCAGATCTGAAACCACTTGTTAGTCAACCCAACCAAAAGCTCTGATACCACGTGTCAGGGAAACCTAGAACAATAAACATGCTCTGATCCCTACTTAGTCAGGATCTTGCTCTACCAATTAGAGCACATATGATTACTTCTTGTATTAGCAACTAAACACAGAATATAACCAGAATCAATAAGTAACTAGAAATATGAAACAATACAGGAATTGAGAGACAATACACAATTGTATTAATAATCACTCAGAAGAATATACAATAAGGAAGATGCCACTTCTTTCTCCACCTCAAAGGTTCGTCACACCTCAAGACCTTCTTCCCTCTCTCTCTTGGTCACAATAATCAACTCCAATGCAGAATTGATGTTCACCTCTCCAACCAGTCAGTAACACGCTGCCAGTTCACCAAGTACACAATCGTACTCCAAGTAGATCTCCTACTCTCTGCTGCTACCTGCAAATCACCAGACCTTACTCACCATTGTAGATCTCCTATAGAAAGTCATGCACACATGCTGACCAAGATCATACACACACGAAAAACCCTTCTGATTCTCCAAACCAGTACCCACCTTGGTACTGTGGCACTAGGAGGAACGGACCATTGTTCTCTTCTCTCTGAAGGAGCTTATTGCTCTCTTACTCACTAGCTACAAGTTTACAATACAGCCCATGAGTCCATATATAGATCTCATGCTTACAATAATTAGACTAACCTAATTACAATAATTAGACACGCAACTCAAGACTAAGACTAGCCTTCAACATGCAAACTAATAGTCTCAAAATAGACTCTCTAGACTCAACATGCAAACTGCCTGTTCTCGCACAGGCTGCCGACGTCGGCTCCTCCATGACCGATGTCGGCCGACTGGTGACCGACGCCAGTTGCTTCCTCTTTCCTATTTGACTGACGTCGGCTGATCAGACCGACGCCGATTTCCCTGCAACTGATTCTACAACTCCCCGCAACTCTACATCCTCTGTAACTTCTCCTGTTTGCATCCTGGTGAAGCTTTTAGCTCCACAACCTAACATTCAAGACCTATTATGATTTTCATCATTTCCTATGATAAACAAGTCATCAACATAAAGGACTAGAATTACCAATTTCATTCCATGCACTCAAAAATAGAGAGTATGTTATAGGTACAATCACTACAGTGAGGGTGAATTAGTGAGCCCAAATATTTCAATTAAAATTGAAGTCCTTTCAAACTATTAAGTAGTCAACATATATCAACTTGATCAAGAAATATTAACAAGAGAGCTTATTCATTCAAAGCATACACAAGATCAAACACATAACACAGCCCCTGTGAGAAACCCTCATGGGGAATAAAACCCACTCTCAAGCCTGCAACACAAATGGATTACTATCCTCTAAAATATTACAAACAAGAGACAGGTAAACTCCTTTAGACCAGCAAACCTTGATCATATCCTCCTAACCAAAGGTATTTAGTGAAACACTTGTTTCACAAGGAGCAAGTGCCCCTGAGGAAGACTAAGTCCTTTAGACCCTCCTTTGAACACCTCCACCTTAAAAATGATGTATTCAACACTTAATGATGGATATTTATTTATATAATCCCTACACAAACTCTCTCTCTATCTCAAATAGGCCTCTCACATAGGCATGCCACAATCTCTCTCCTTCACTCAAACTGTCTTGATATGCACACTGAGACCTCTTTGCATATCCTCAAACTACAGAAGCACTTTTTTAACATAAAAAATATGACCGACAGGTCATAAACATAGTCATCAATCTGTTATGCTCATCAATTCATCAACTGGGCACTCTACCTCTCCTTCACTCCATAACTCTCACATACACCTTGCACAAGTCTCTCTCACAAGTCTTCCACTAGCCTAAAAAACATCTCATTTAATTCCATAATTTATAGAGAAATCATGAATTAAAAAGATAAAAATATTTCCTTATTATCCACAAAACATGCCTTCACCCTTAAGGCATCTCACATGGGTCACACTTAAGCACAATCCACTTTCAAATATGCCTAAGTCATTTTTAGGTCCTATGGAGACCCATTCAGATCTTTGACACTTCTCCAATAAAACTAAAACATAGGAAAACTTTCCAAATGCATAGACCCATTCTACATGATCTATATGTCCTCTTTAAGTTCCAACATCCATCACAGTACCCTTTTGCCTAAGCACAAATCGCTCAAACAACAATATGTGCATACAGTCACCAGACGAGAATGTTATCTGATCTGCCATTATTGAGTAAAGATAATATAATCCACTATTTGTCTATAGATAAAGTAGAACCAACACTCCTACTATAAATTAGAAGAATTTGGGAGGAAGATGATTGGGTTTTAGACTCATATCTTGAATCCATGTATGATAGAATGTTAATGGGAATCCAAGCTACATCACCTATAAGATACAAGTGTTCCTATCCACAAGAAGAGGACATTGAATGGAAGCAATCATGTTTCAAGGTTCTATAGTAGACTAAATAATTTTCCATTTGATGTTGGAGGTAAGTTATTTATAGAGTTAGTGTAGGGATTAGTTTAGTTTCTTTCCTTCCTATCCCTTGTTTGTAAATAATGTATATATATATATATATATATATATATATATATATATATATATATATTTGTTTGCTTTTTGTGATTTGTTCCTTACTTATAATAAGTCCTTTTGGACCATTCTCAACTAATGCTTTATTTAGTTTCTCAAGAGCTTCATAGTTCAAAAATGTAGGTGTGACTTCTAAATATTGGTTGATCATGGATTGTTTAAATGTGAGATTGATGTTGTAGTTTAGAGAAATTAGCAAAGATTGATGGATAAATTAATTATTCCTTAATATTTTAAACCTTTTTCTAATCTAAGGTTGGTTTTAAGAAGGATTTCACATGTACGATGAAAGCTTAAACTATTAAGACAGAATCATGCTTTCAATTAAAAAACATTAATTGCTTAGGATAAATGTTTGCAACCAATGATGATTGTCTGAAAATATAACATCTGACTAAATCCCTAAACCTAGATGACCTAGTTCCCAACCTTTCTATAAAGTCAAAATAACTTAAAAAATATAAAAACAAGAACCTTATTTTAAAATTTAAATACATTTCTAAATAGAGGTGATTCAGGTAATCCCCATTAAGGATATAGACACCTGGCTAATAATAGAAAGTGGATCCAAAGGTATCTCTGTCAGGGCTATGGATGCCCAGTTGTTAACAGATCAATGCCCAATCCTTCATTGAGTTAAAGCATGGTTATTAATGAATATTCAAATTTGTTTAAAGTTAGAGTTAATATTTAAATCTATGAACTTAGAAGTTAATCCCTAAAACCCATGGAAAACATAAGTGGAATCGAAGCACACACACAACATGACTGAGGCTTTGATATTCGATCCTAATTCTGCATGTGTAAGATTTATTTTGACCATGAATTGGTCTTAATAATGATGCTTGATAAAATGGAAAAATTAGATTAATTATTATTCTGAACTAGAGTCTCTGAATTCTAACATATTGCTATGTTCTCCTAGATGCCACCATTTGTTGAGGTCAACATACCCCCATTCGTAAAAAATGGGGACCCTTGTGTCAAATTGTGAAAATTTGTACCTTGAAATAAAAAATACACTTGACCAAAGTATAATTAGAATGTTTTCATAGTAAATATTTTTGAAGATCATCCACACCCAATTTGGTTAGCATATTTTCATTTGATTATGGTTTGCCCTTGTTTGAAAGTGCTAACATTAGATCTCTGTGTTTCAAGTTTAAAGTTTAATAAAGTATACTTGGAATGAACAATGTTTGGGTTTCATGATTTTAATATTAGCCTAATTATTTACTAACCTTTGGTTTCTTAGATTCATATTTGAATAGCTAAAACCTTAATCTAAGTTTAGTATAAGTACTTGATTTGAATCTGGTAGGAAATTTTTATGCAGGAACATTTTAAATAGTGTTATGGGCTTAGTTTATTTTTATTTCCTAAGGCTTAGTCATGTTTTTTAACATGAATAAACCTTAGTTTAAACATTCATGCTTAGTCCCTTTTATGTCCCAAATCCTCCTTTAAAACCTTTCCATTATTCATGTGGTCTAATTTGAATGTAAAGTCTTTTTGTTATGCTTCTAACTGTGGGGTTTTATATTTAGAATAATTTATCCAAGTAAGTTTCGGATTTTTTTCAAAGAATTATTTTGGGACTTATGCAATTGGTGTATTCCTTTGAACTTATCTATGTTGGGACAATTGTTTCAGATATTTTATATAAAACAATTTCCCCATGGACTTATTCTATCAAGCATTTTGCCTGATAGAATTGCCCTTCAACCTCTTTGCATTTCCCTTTGGCATATTTGTTTCAAAATTATTGTATTTTTAAGTTACCCTTAGAGGTTTTTATTTCAGACATTTTATCTGATGCAAAAGGCTCAAAACATCTTTCCCATAGCAAATTGTCCACAACTCTTTTGAAATTGACCTTTACCTTAATAAAGTTATCCTTCAGGATTTTTGTTAAGGGAACATACCCTTCATCTTATTATAATTCCCTTCATCTTCTTTGAAATGATCCTTCATGTTATTTATAAGGGGAATTTTATCTTCTAAATGTAACCTTCAAGCTTTTCATAAGGGACACCTTATCTTTAAATTTGTCTTTTAGGCTTTTTGAAATGGTCCTTTGTCATCCTCAATTATCCTTTAGACTTTTGAAAGTGCCCTTTACCCCATTATAAGTTCCCTTTGATACTTTTGTCTCAGGCAAAGGCCCTACCAACTGACTCTTTGGGAGGATTGTTTCAAACATTTTATCTAAAACATTTCCCCGATGTCAAAATCTTGAAACAAATTACTCGAATCAATTCAAATTCCTTATAATTATATATGCTAAAGTCATTTTATCTTTATATTTATAGGAATAGAGTGAACTAGAAAATGACAAGTGGCAAGCTTGGAAGGCAGTCCTGAAGATGAGCTTAAATTTGAAGGTTATGTGTTTGTCAATGAATCCATGTGGACATCAAATAACAGTCACATAGACATCAAATTTAAGATAATAAATAGTCCCAAAGATGATATTAAACTTAGTGGTTGTGTGCCTGTCAATGACATCCATGTGGATGTTAAATGATGGTATTGTGGATATCAAATTTAAGATAGTGAAGAGCCTCGATAGTCATCTTAAAATTGACAGTTGTATGCCTATCAATTATGTCTACAAGGATGTTAAATGATAGACACTTGGACATCAAATTTAAGATAGAAAAGATCCTCATAGATGAGCTTAAATTTTATGGTCATGTGCCCATCAGTGACATTCATGTAGATGTCAAATGATGATGGTGCAGATGTCAAATTTAAGATAGTTAGCTAGATCCAAATAATATGAAGATCCACAGTTCATGTTGATTTGTGCAAGTTGATCTAGTAGTGTGAAGAATAGATGGATTTTTCAAAGAGGTTTAAAACTAATAGAATTTGAGCAGGATGCCATAGAAGTGCAATGAATGTGCAACATAATCAAAAATGACAAAATGAGGATTTTATGGATTGAGGATGTGAAGGACCAAGCCAAGGAGAGTTGGATTATTACATGTGCAAGAACACTTCGATCCAAAATCTGACCTAAATCACATCAAATAGTTTTTCACTTTGGGACCTCAATGTTTTATTTATTTATTTTTGGCTAAGGGTGTTCACCCATTCTCCAAAATAGGTTCAAGATCCAGCTTGATTGAGAACCCTTTTTTGTGGTCTCCTAACAGAACATTGTCCCTAAGGCCTAAAAAATTATACAATGCCTCATCATTATATTTTTGGCCCCAATCTATCAATCAAGGATAATATAATAGAAGTGGATTACGTGAAAGATTGATCTAAGGTAACAAATGTCATTAGTGTCAAACAAATTTTTATGGGATAGGTAATATAAAGGGTTATGGTTAGACTCTGATTTATTATCGGAATCGTCATCACTAGCCTTTGGTGATGGAACCTGAATAATATATGTGGGGTTACCCATAGGCTATTTAAATCCAAAACCATATGTTCCTTTGTATCAAGTGGAAAAATTTGGTTAAAGTGGACCTTGTTGATTTAGCCCAAGACCTCCTCCTTCATAATCATGCTTTTCCATGATTTTTTTGGCAATAGGATACTTGGCTTTTATGTAATAGTCAACCAATTTGTCATTTTATAACCATGATTCATCATCTACAAGAGGGTCATGTTCTTGGCTAGAGGTTGATATGAAAGTGATAAGTGTTGGACTATGAAGTTTGGATTTTCCTTTTCTTTTCCATTCCATGCAAGGTGGTTTGGATTTTGGTATTTTGAAGGACTTGGATCTCTATAGAAGCTTACCAATGTGAAAGGTATCATGGGTCAAATATTCTCCTGGGCCATCAGTTGAGATAATATAATGATTTGAGATTTTAGGAGGTGGTATGTTGGAAAGTGAATCAAGGGTATCAGGGTCAATGCAGTTAGCCTTTGGTGAATCAACAAGTATTTCTTTCCCCTTGTATTTCTTGGTAATATGATTTAAGCTAAAATGATAGTTATAACTTTGGTACTCAACCTATAAATGCTTATAATGTTTGTATGGCTATAAATCTCCATGGATAGTGACCTCCATACCTAAATGGGGAAACTTGATACATTGGTGCAATTTCAAATGGATTAAACAAATGTCATGTATCCAAGGTTGAACCAAAAGTATATTATATGAAAATTCAAGGTATAACACATGCCATAGTGTATCATGGGTTAATGTCCCAATGATAACTATAAAGCTAATGGTGCCTTGTGATTCTTGCTCTTCATTATCATAGGCCTTAATGGTGATCATTTCTAGTTGGAGATCAATTTTGGTGTACCTGATAAGATTGATGAGCTTTAGAGACATAATATTGAGACTCGATCCATTGTCTATGAAGACATGCTTCACTTTGTTCCAAAATATGACAACTTTGATGTACAATAGATTATTATGTAGTGGGCCAAGTGATGTCATATCACTTTGATTGAATGTTAGTTGTTGACCTAGAGCTAGATGTTCAACCAAATCTTGAATTTTTTTGGAGATATGTCTTTAGGAAATTTGGATTAGCAAAGGAACTCTGTCAAGAAGTTTTTTTAGGTTGTAGATGTACGTAACTAATCTAAAATGGAGATTTTTGTAGGCATCTTTTACAATTGTTCCACAACAAACATATCTTATTGAACAATAGGAAATGGATTGTTTCGAGCTAGAACCACTGGTTGGATGGGTAAAGTGGTCGATGGTTGTGGGACTAGGATGGTAATCTTTGATCATTGAGTTGTGATTGCATAATTAGGATTACATACTAGACCATTGTTGCTAACAAATGATGGTAGAAGGGAACTAGATAGGATAAGTGTCGATTACCAGTACTCTTGCCTAATGACAAATTATCAGTATAATGTCCAAAAGTAGTAATCCCTATTTATTGTTAAACTTATATGTGGTCCCAAGTCAAAGAAGAATCACCAGCATGGTTTGGTTGATTGGAAATGATTATAAACAATATTGTTTGATTATTACTTGGTCTCAGATTGATGGAGATGGTGTTAATGTGACCACTTACAATATGGCCTACAACCTTGTTATAGTCATGTGTAACTGCATGATAGGTTTATTGGTTGTTAGCATCATTCTGGCCTTGGTTCCATCCATTCATTTGATGTTGTTGGTTCTATTTATTCTACCTTGGTTTTTTGTACTATTATTTTTGTTGTATTGGTCTTTGTTGCTACTATTGTTGGTTATTATGTTGTGGAAAGGGGTTTTGATAAATGATGAGGTTCTGATTAGATGTAGAAGATCCGTGATCTAATGTTATCTTCCTATTTTCCAACATATTTTCAATAGAATGTTTAATTTTCACACGACATCAAAAATTATGCCCATTACCCTGATCATTATAACATAATTCATTTTACTTGTACTAATCTAGATAGTTAATGCACTTAGGATAGTGCTTTGAAATAGGCTGGTTAATCTGGTTAGCTATGGTAATGTTGCAAAACATAGATTCAATGAGTTTTCTAAGGTCACTAAGGATATGAAAAGTAGGCATGTTTCTCCTTAAAGAAGGGTTTTGCAAATGCAAAGGTTGTGTTTGTTGCATTAGTCTAGGTTGTTGTGCTTGTTGTATTTGATGAATGGGTTGATGGTGAGGAGTAATTTTCATATGCAATGTAGGATTTTTAGATGGTGGTTGAAAAAATTGGACATGTCAAAAATTGGTCACTCTATTCCCCAAAACATTATTATTATGGTTGAATTTCTTGGGTTTGTCATAATTATTGACCAAGACTGGTTGTGATGTTTGCACTTAGACTTGGTTTTGGTTATAGCCATTATTTTGGTCTTGGTTTTGGGTTTGATTTGATGAGGCAAGTTTAATGATCCCTTTTTTAATAAGGGATATTTCAATCAATAAAACTTTTTTAATGATTTATTTAAAAGTGTGTGCATATTACAGCTCTAAATGGTAGCATATCTCACTATGAATTTTTTTGGTAAACATGAAAGCTAGTTAATTGTTTGGTAGATTGTGGTTTAATCATCTTCTAAGGGCTCTTCATCTCTATAAATAACTTGTGAATCTTCCATTAGCCTTCTATTTGGCTAGTATCAAATGTAATAATGAAATATCATATTTGAGATTGTAAGAGAAGTGTTGCACAAACTTGTTAGAAAGATCATCAAAATTAGATATTGAATTATTTGGAAACTTTAAGAAACATCACAATGATTTTCCTTCTAGTATCTTTGGAAACAATAGTAAAAGGTATATGTCATTATAGTCCACTAAATATCATGCAACAAATAATTCTATTAAATGATCCTTATGGTCACCTTTCCCCTTGTATTTATCAAATTTTGGTGGTTCATACTTTAGAGGAAATGGTATTTTTAAGTACTCCATATTGAAGGGGTAGGAACACAAGTCTTAAAACTTATTTTTTTTGTTTCCCATCTTGAATGGTGGAAATTGCATCCTTCATTTGTTATGACTCTTGGGCTAGGAAACTAGTGAAAAAATTGACTTGAGGTGGAGGTTGGGTGGTCATAAGTAGATCACTTTCTCAAGGGTATTAGAGAGGGATGATTTGTTGTGGAATGTTGGTTTGGTTCAGGAATATACTAGGAATATGCACACATAGATTAAGGTGAGATTATTGAAATTACATGCATTATTATATGATATTCTAGTTGAGTTTGTGTATATGGGTTTGGCTTTGGGAAAATTATGGTTGAGATGGAGGAATATGATTGTACTATGACTGTTGAGGTTGAATAAGGACATGATGCTGACTAGTCAAACCTTAATGATTGAGGGGAACTTGTGAAACAAAGCCCTCTCATTGAACTTGTGCCACTTTTGACATGAGAGGTAATTATTTTTTAATAGATACTTGTGGAACATTGGAACCTCTTGGTTGTGTGAATCCCTATTGGGAATTAGACACATTTTGGATATTTGACATTTGTCACTGAGTAATACTTGTATGTTTTTGGTTAGACATCATTTGGTTTTGCTTTGGCATGTTGGTCCACGACTGAAGAGGTATGTTCATCACTACCTAGCAAGGTGGAACATTGGATGCCCCTTATTGAGGTGGAAATATGTTTTACCTCTACTACATGGGTATGTTAGAAGGTGTCTATGGTTTTTTAATGTTAGTCATGACTTGTTGTGGTGGAGTAACATTCATCACATTTTTTTGAGGCATGGCACTGGTTGTTGCTTGACTAATTAATCCTTGAGGTTGGGTGCTTGAAGAAGCAGCTCATTGAGGATTAGAGGTAGTTGTTTAAGGTTATGATGTATAAGTTCCTTCCCCCTATATTTTTGAACCACTCATGGTGTTAAATAAAGGCACATTTTTTTGTTGACTATTTGTTTATGTATTTACACCACTTTGGTCTGGATTGGACATTACTTGCTTGTTGTCCACTATGTTTGGCTCAGTATGTTGTATAGAAGAAAAATATACTTATTTAATGGTGGGGGAATTGAAAATGTCTCCTACCAAATTAATTTGTATAAATTGATTTATATATTTATTATCTTGTCCTATCAATTTTATTATAACTCTTATTGAAGGACATAGCTCAATAAGATGAGTATTTTCCATAGTCATATTATTAAAGTTGCATGATAGGATTAGGTATGTCTAGTATGATATCTATATTTATATGAAATGATCCTCTATGACGCCCTCTCTTATGAAAAGCATACAAGGGTCCTGATATGGCATCAACACTATAGCATGAGGATTGTTAGAAGAGGCATGTTCGATGTTTTGATTGTAAGGCATGTTATAAGTCCATGTTACTAGACTTCGAAAGATTTCATGGGGAATATATATTAAAAACTTAGCCCCTACCTCTAAAACTTTAATTAAGACTTCATCCTTGTTCGTAATCAAGTGATGATCAAATAAGTAAGGGTCATAAGTTGATGGCATCATAATTTAATAAGGTTGCTATTGGACTTATTCTATAACCAAAAGTACTCTAGCCAAATATTATGCCATCTATTCTTGGTCATGCTCCATGTATGGAGGTGTGTTCACAAAATAATGGGCCAAAGGATCTTGACTCTATTCCCTTGGTTGAGTTTTTAAGGTGGATAAGGATCCATCTCACAAACTACATCATCTCCATATGTGTCTTGAACAAAGTCTTCTTGTGAAACAACGTTTCCAAACCCTAGATTGTACATAACACCATTACATGTATAATGAGACATGGTCAATTAAATTGTGAATGCTTCATGACAAGAGGGGTTATATTTATACAAAATCTGAAAAGCAATGTCTAAAAAGACAAAAGGTTCAAACTAGGTCTAACTTGGTCAAAGGGATAGAGTTGTATCTCAAAAACAGTTTGTGACCAAATTTGGTATATAAGAATATAAAATCAAATGTATAATGTTAAATTTCTCACATAAAAATGTCAAGTGGATGAACTAAAAACAAAATTCCAAAACTCTAAGGACAAAGTGTTCCAAATAGGTCTAATCTAGGGGGAAAAATGTCACTACGTCTTTTGGCCAAACATGGTGTCAAAAGCTAGACTTAAACAAGGCATGTGATAGGAATCTTGGCCAAATTAAATGACAAAATATAGACCCAAAATAAAAGGATATTTAATCTAACAAAATTGGAACACTTTGGCATAGACTAGGCACTTGATTTTAGACATGAAGTTGGTCAAATTGGCTTGAGGCATGAAACAAAAGGCATTTGGAGATAGACTATTTTTTCCCAAATAATGGTACAAATAAATAGTTTTCTAATTTTGGTAATGAATTAACCCAAATTACACAAACTAAAAGATAAATATTGTTATCTAAGCCCTAATTAGACAAGGCATGAATAGAAATCAAATCAATGCTGGAATTTGAGCTTGTCTAGGTTAATTAGAAACTCAACTTAGGAAAAAATAGGATTTTTGAATAAGCAAGCTAGAAAAATTTAAACAACACAATGACACTAAACAAATACCAAAAAGGCATACATGGATTGGCTCAAAATTGTGAAAGCTTGGACACAAGATAAGACGAGTCTATGAAATAATTTGAGAAGTGTAACAATGTTATCGCTCTCTAAAGGTATAAATAATGGTATGTTCAAGACTTCAAGGCAAAAAATTGAATTGATTAGGAAGCATAATGTTACCCATTTCAATCAAATGACACACATGATGTTTTTGACTCAAACTTTTAAGGAAAAAATCATGGTGTCAAATGGATGACATAATGCCTCTTCAAATAATGGAGTAATGTGGGCACAAGACTCATTTTTGACGTCGTATAAACAAACAAAAATTTTAGACTCAAAGACCAAAAAATAAAGGAAAAGGACCAAATATAACTAAGTAAATCATCCTAAGCCCTAAACTGACAAGTTTGGTCAAATAAGGTTGACTAAAACTATAGTTGTTCAATGTCTAAATTTGTCCTAAGTGTGATTAACACTATATATGCATCACGTCAATTGACTTCATCTCAATTAAATTACTATGCAAAGGTCTATTCCTTTACATCGTGATTCCAGCCATGTACTGCTTAGTATAATCCTCTAGTTAACTAGACTTATGATTCCATCTGTGTACTGCTTAGTGGAGTCTCCTAGTTAAACAAACTTAACTCAGGTCTTAATTCCAAAATGAGAGGCTATCCGCTCAACCCCTTGGATCTCAAAATATGAATGCCCTAATTTATATGCCCAATTATGAATTAGGGTTGGTATGATGTTGGGAGATGAATTCTGGATTCAACACACCC